>CM052543.1:44561712-44642826 GCA_028533065.1 Trachops cirrhosus | reverse complement strand
AATTAAAGGTGAGATCATATGGTATTTGTCCCTCACCACCTGGCTTATTTCACTTAGCATAATGCTCTCCAGTTCCATCCATGCTGTGGCAAAGGGTCAGAGCTCCTTCTTTCTCTCTGCTGTATAGAATTCCATTGTGTAAATGTACCATAGTTTTTTGATCCACTTATTTGCTGATGAGCACTTAGGTTGCTTCCAGCACTTGGCTATTGTAAATTGTGCTGCCATGAACATTGGGGTGCATAGGTTCTTTTGAATTGGCGTTTCAGGCCTCTTAGGATATAATCCCAGCAACAGAATTGCTGGGTCAAAAGGCAATTCCATTTTTAGTTTTGTGAGAAAATTCCATACTGTTTCCATAGTGGTTGCACCAGTCTGCAATCCCACCAACAATGCACTGGGTTCCCTTTTCTCCGTGAAAAAAAATGTTTTTCATTAATAAAATATTAATTACACAAAAAATAAAGTGTACATTTCAGTGGGTTTTAGTAGATTTTCAGTTGTTCAAATATCACTATAATCTAAGAATATCTTTATCACCCCAAAATAAACCTTTTTGCCATTAGCACTAACTACCAATCCCTCCTACCCTAGGCAACTGTTGATCATCTGCTTTGTGCTTTATGTCTCCCAGAATTTGCCCATTCTGAATATTTCACGTAAATGGAATCATACAAAATACAGGCATGGGCAAAGTAGATTAACAGTTTTGAGTATGTAGATGTTTACTCTTATATTATGATGTATTATTGTATCATTTATTCGTATTACTATTGTAAGCCTCGTTTTGCCCACCCCTGTGTTGTATTCTGTGGTTGGTTTCTTTTACTTTGCACAGTATGTTCAGTGCGTGTCCATGTTGTAGCGTGTATCAATATTTAGTTCCTTTTTATTGCCAAATAACTTTCCATTATGAGTGTACCACATTTGTTTATACACTCAGCAGGTAATGGATATTTGGGTTGTTTCTGCTTTTGGTCTGAGTGATGTTACTATGAACATTTGAGTACAAGTATTTGTGTAAACATGTTTTCATTTCTCTTGGGGAGGTACTTTGTGTACTACAGGGAGAAAACTGAAGATGATGTAATGATAATGATTTATCCCAATAATGCATCTTTCTCTTATCCATTATTTATCTTAGGCATTCATCATTCTTCTATTTTCATAATTACTATTTTTAACCTAATTAGGAGTAATTGATAAAATAATTTCTAGGATGTTGAAATAGAAAAATATTTCAGTGTACAGGAAATCCCATGCGCATCTTAGATTCATGTAAAGGTTCAGTGTGTTTTATTCTATTAGAAGAAAAAAAGAATTGTTTTGTCTTTTGGCTGATCTCTGTAGTGGCTTGAATTTGTCCCCCCAAAAGACAAGTCCTGTGAATGCAACCTTATTTTATGGGCCCAGCACGCTTCCACTGCGCAACTCTGCAACCTTATTTTAAAATAAGGTTTTTGTAGCCCTGGCTGGTGTGGCTCTGTGGAGTGAGTGCTGCTGGCCTGAGGACCAAAGAGCCGCTGGTTCAATTCCCAGTCAAGGCACGCCTGGGTTTTGGGCCAGGTCCCCAATAGGGAGCACAGCACACAAGAGGCAACCATACATTGCTGTTTCTCTCCTTCTCTTTCTCCCTCCCTTCCCCTCTCTAAAAATAAATAAATAAATAAAATCTTTCAAAAAATAACTAAAACAACACAAATTTATAAAAAAATAAAATAAGGTCTTTGCAGATGTGATCAAATTAAAATGTTTGATTAACATAGGCCCTAAATCCAATGACTAGTATTTTTATAAAACAAAGAGGGAGATTTTGGATACAAAAGCTTAGAGGAGGTGCACGCAGAGGGAAGAAGACCCTGTGAAGACAGAGACAGAAGTAGAAATGATGCTGAGGAATACTAATAATTGCTGGGAGCTACCAGAAACTAGGAAGAGGCCAGGAAGGATTCTTGCCTGGAACCTTCAGAGGGAGCATGGCTCTGCGAACACCTCAGTTTCAGACTCCATCCCCACAGCTGTGAGAGAAGTTTCTGTCATTTTTAAGCCCTCCAGTTTGTGGTAATTTATTATGGCTGCCTGAGGAAATGGATACGGTCTCTAAGAAAGTATAAAAGTCATGACACTCTAATGTTTAGAAATAGTTTAAACTTCTCAACAAAGAAACTCAAAAATTAAAACTGGACATAAGGGACCCTGACAGTAATTTGAGAATTAATTGTGATTCAACCAAACAATGAATTAAAGCTTTACATCATGTTGTTAAAAGAAACAAAAAAGTGGTTATGAAACAAAGTAGAGTGTAATTTCAGTTTTTTACAGTGTGTGTGTATGTACGAGTAGGAAAAAATCACCAATATTCAATAGCAATGTCTAGCTCCACTAATACTTATTTTCTTTCTTAAACTCGTCTTTTTTCATATTTGGAAAAATAGTGTTTATTACTTTCATAATGAGAAATCATTAGCTATTTCTATTTTGGAGGGGGGAATCAGTTCATGCTTTTAGTTGGTTTCATTCCAGTTTGAGTAATTGGTTGCTTTGCGATCCATATGAGCAGTCCTAAACTCGTTCCCATGGATTATCTCCCGAGTTCAGATGCTGAGCTCAGAAGCCAGGAAACCCTCACAGTCAGGACTCACTCATCCTGTTCAGTAGTGGCTGTGGTAACAATGGCAGCATGTGACTCAAACTGAGGTATCCTTGTAACTGCTGTGCATCTGTCTTTCCATCCCCTATCACTTTTTCATTCTTCATCCACTTAATATTTAGATGCTTATCTGAACTTTGTTAACGTGTACTCATTGATTTTCAAGATCTTTTCGATTGTGGCTGTTTAATTCATGCCGTGCATTTTCGTGTACCTGTGTTTCTAAGGCTCCGCCCTATGGCGTTAGATTCCCTTTGCCGTAACTCTTTACTCAAGGCTCAGCTGAAATATTACTTGCTCTTTGACTCCTCTTTTTTTCCCTCCATAAGAATTATTTTTCTCTTTTTCTGTTCTCTTATACTACTTAGCTATTTCATGTCCAAAAGTAAAAACAAAGTTTCTCTCACTTTAACAGGTAGCTAGTTTGTAGTTCTTTTCATACGTGTCTATCTTATAGATTATAAATACTGTTCTAAAGAACTATATCTATAAAACTAGATTTCAGTACGTATCATCAAGTTGAATTTGTAAGGCACAAATTCTCTTTCTTCTAAAGTTTTCCTCTGCTGTCTCTACTATAAAGTTGATCCCACAATAGGAGTTAAGTGTATGTTAATCTTCTTTCTTCACTCTGTTTCATGGAAGCATCACCATGAAACTTTGAGATCTTTAATTACTTTAATGTTTCCTGATTGTGTGTGAATAATGATGTTTCTTTATGCTGTTCTCTTGAAGGAGGGACCTTAAAACACAGGTTTATATTTTCAGTGTATTATTTATGTTAAAATTTAACCCTATTTAGATAGAAATACGAACTAACAGACTACCAGTGTGAATGACTCAGGAACTTTATTCATTATCACCTTACCAATTACATTATTTGTATGATATAGGCAGCAGACGAACATTTCAGGCCAATTGAGCAGCAAGTGCAGAGGCTCTTTAGTGGGAATATTTAGTTTGCTTGCATGTACAATACCGAGTATATGAATGTTTGCATTAATCAGGGGTTGGGTATTGCCAAGGGAATTTGATGGAAGTAGATAGGTACAGAAGGTTATAATGACAGATGAAGGAATCTGTGCTTTGGTAAGGAGCAAAGTGAGGAACTAGGAGTGGAGGGTGATGATGGAAAAGTGGTAAAGCTAAATAACTGGAAGTGTTAATGAAGAATTAAATTGTTGGTGTGGAATTACTATAGGAAAAAACCTAAGTGAATACAGGGTGACGGTCAAAGCAAGCCACTGTGAAATCACATCTCCCTCTAACATGGAGTCTCTGCTCAGCTCCCATCTGTAAACTAAAGTGCCATTGTCTTCTCCAGTTGGCTATTGTGTGACAATCTCAACACGTTGAAAGCTGAATTCATCGTCTTATACCCCAAGTCTACTTATTTTCCTTCTGAATTTCCTAGCTATAAAATGCACTATCATCTTTTTGTCGAAGTAGCTATGTGGATGTTATTCCAAATTCTCTTTGCACACCCTTTGCTTTCCTTCAGTTATTTGCTTCCACTGCCCTTTGCTTCAGCTAATCAAAATTGCTTATAATATTCTAGTCACATCATCCTGTTTCACATATTTATGTTTTTTTGCGTATCTTGTTTTTCTGCCTAGTGTCTTTCCCCATGCCTTTGTCTGGCTATCCCCTGCCTATCAATCTAAACTCAGCTTAAAAGTGATCTCACCCAGAATCCCCACCACCACTATGTCTTTCTTGTTAAACATCCTTGTTCCGTATGTCCAGGTTGCTTTGTTCTTATCTATTTTGTAACTCTGAAATCATTGATTTTCCCCCCCTGCAACGTAGATTCTCAGCTTTTGAATTTAGGGACTGTATTTTATTTTTTATGTTACTTAATACAAAATAAAGACTTAAATACCTATTGAAAAAGGGTTTCTATCAACTCTATTTATAAACATATTGAAATTATCTGGTTTTATGTTTATCTTTCCATTAGCTTGTAAATTCTTCAAACTGTATCTTCTTGTTCCTCTTTGTTTTCTTAGTTTCAGTTACTACCACATGACTGATTCAGGGTTCAAAAATCAATCTCAATTCAATTGAATATTTGTTGAGAGCCAATTGTGTACCAAGCACTAGGTTAGGTGCTGCGATACAGAGATGAGATGCGAGCCTTCAGGACTCTGATGAGCAGGGCAGGCATAAGTGAGAAATTAGAGATGCGTTCGCTGTTACCAAAAGAGATTGTTCTGAGGGCAAGAAGAGCACATGGCAAGGAAATTTCACCTGGCCTGGGATGAATTGAATTTGGAGGTAACCTTATCAGTAGAATGTTTACATGGGAGTGCATGATAAAATGGCATTCATATTGAATGAGCACTGGCTGTTATGTTTGGTTTGGGTTCTATTGCTTTTCTTTTCTTGGAACAATAGAAACCCAGTTAGTACTTTTTCTCCCCATTATTATAGAGTATTTTATGGTATATAATCTTTTAATTACTCAGGTACATGTTGTCTGTATTTGGCTGTGGAATATCTTTTGGTATTTTTATGTTATGTTTGATACATTATCCTTGAATGAATTATATTTAGCCAAATTATCAGAAGCTAGATAACACTCTAGCTTCTCTGTCCTGTTCCTTCATCCACTTTCCAAATACTTAGAATCTTTCATTAGACTTTGTATGACACAGTTGTGAGTCTGAGTCCTGTCTGACTTTAGAACAACAGGCAGGATAAGAGGGATCTGGACATCACGGCCTAAACACACGAGTAAAGAAACTGAGTGTTCCGCATAGGGAAGACAAGGGCAGACATGGTGTGACGATTGTTCAAATCTATTTGGTGGGCTTCTTTGAGAACCCTGTGTGCAGGTGAGTAAATGATTTTTTAAGAACAACTTTACTGAGCTAAAACTCACATACCATAAAATGCACCCTTTAAAAATGCACAGTTCGCCCTGGCCAGTGTGGCACAGTTGGTTGGGTGTTAGCCCACAAACTGAAGGGTCGCTGGTTCAATTCCCAGTCAGGGCACATGCCTGGATTGTGGGTTCAATCCCCAGTCAGGGCATGTATGGTGAGCAACTGATTGAGTTTTTCCTTCTCTTTCTCTCTCCCTCCTCCTCTCTCTAAAATAAAAAATAAAACAGTTTTTAAATAAGTAGTATTTACTATAGTCAAAAAGTTGTGCAGCCATCACCACTATCTAATATTATATTTTATCACTTCAAAAAGAAATCCCTTCCCCCTTAGCAGTCACTTCCCATTCCCCTGTCGCACACCGGGGCAAACACTGCTGAAATGAGAAACAGTGGGAGGGGGCTTTGTGATCCTTGTCATAGCAAACCTGCCAGGTGACGATGCCGCTGAGGACCACTGCTTGAGAAAAGATCCCTGTTCCATGGTTGGGGGGACATCTGACTTCTAGGCATTCTGTCAGGAGCTAGCAGAGGGTTGACAGTTCCATTATGCAAATTCTTTTTTTTTTTTTTTTAAAGTAGAGCATTCTTTTTTTTTTTTAAGGCACTGTTCTCTTTCTTTTTTTTTTTTTTTTTTAAGATTTTATTTATTTATCTTTAGAGGGGAAGGGAAGGAGAGAGGGATGTATGGTTGCTTCCTGTGCATTCCCTGCTGGGAACTGGCCTGCAACCCAGGCATGTGCCCTGACTGGGAATCGAACCGTGATCTCTTGGTTCACAGCCCGCGCTTAATCCACTAAGCTACACCAGCCAGGGCCCATTATGCAAATTCTTGACGAATCTCCATTTCCCGCATCCCCAGCCTCGCCAAGATTCTGTGTGCAGGACACCTTTCTGCCACAGCAGACTCACTCTCTTTCAAATAATGGCTTCCATGCGTTGACACATTGCTCATCACTCAGCCATCTGTTTCTGTCCTCCCAAGATTTGTTGAGATCTTTTGTCCACTGAAGGCCCCTTTCCTGTTTCTTCCTTTTAACTTTTTATTATTTCAAGACTGTCTCAGGAAGGAGTAAATATAAATATCTGTGCTTAATTCAGTATTTGAACTTCAGTTTTGCTAGCTTGAGTGATATTAATTTGCTTTTCTTTAATTGCCCGTGAGATTATCGCATTATTTGCATGGTGATTTAGTGTCTCTCTAAGGTTTCTCTGTCTGATGTAATGTCTAGTGTCTCTAACTCTGCAGTATATGCATGCTACCTTGAAAGTCTAACATTGGGTCCCTACCCGTTTCTAGTATTGCGTTCCTTGGTGAGGGACATGACTAACCTGGCTTTTTGTCACTTTAAGTGTTTGGGAGACTGACCCCACCCTTCTAGTTTGCTGAGGTCTGGCTAAGCAGGCAAAATTACTGAAGGATTGAATGCCTTTGACTATTGTATACAGTGCAGCTGTGAAATCCCTGCGTATATTACTTGGTACACAGATGAAAAACTTACTACTGAGTCCAGAGAGTTTTGTGTTCTATGTGTATCTGTCTGTGCTCTTCTTTTACTCCTTTTTTCTGCTCCCTCTATCCTCCTCCTTTCCCCCCACCTCTAGAAATCAGGAAAAATGAATGCAGAGAAACAAACTTTTCTGCATTATTTCTGTAGGCTAAGTGCTCCTTTGAAAGCATCTTGTTTCTGTCTGTTTCTGGTCTGCCATGGTCCCCCTATGCTTGTGTTTATAAATCGAGCTCTGATTTGGAGTCTGTCAGGAATATTAGAAATTTTTTATTTCATTCACAGTCTATTATCTATTATGTACATGGTACTCTTTTTGTGAAATAACACCTTTCATATTATTTATGCCTTTTACTTCGATCTTAATTGGTAATTAGATGGTCTAGATCAGTGGTTCTCAACTCTGACTGTCCATTAGAATATCTGGGGAGCTTTTATCAATAAAAAATATAGGTGTATCTTGTTTCAACTCAAACCACCAGAAAAACAGATTGAATCGGTGTGGGGATGGAACTGGGCATCAGGATTGTTTCCTGAAGTGCCATAGGTTATTCCACTATACAGCCAAGGTGGAGAACCACTCTCGAGGTCAGTGGGTCTCAAGATGTTGTCCTTGGACTGGCGGTAGCGGCATCACCTGGGAGATCGTAGAAACATAAACTCTCAAGCCTACCCTCAGCCCTACTGCCACAGAAACTCTGAGGATGGGGTCCAGTGATGTGTTTAACAACCCCCAGAGATTCCAATGTATGCAAAGGTGTTTGAACCACTACTGTAGGTCATCTAAGAATTTATAACAAAGCCTCCTTTTACTCAAATTCAGCCTTTTAGGATTCACAATGTCCCAAAATGGCTCTGGACCACAAAGCAGTTATAAGAAGGGGAGTGGACAGGTGGAGAAGCACACCACAAAAGAAGTTTTTGTTGGTAAATCCTTGAGCCCTGAGTAAGAGGGGCCATAGCAGAAAGAGATATGAAGTATATTGGATGTGTTATCATTTTTTGTAACATAAAATGGAATGAAAATGCCGTGATTGACCATCAGTGCTTATGAATGACTGTCTACTTTCCACTAAGAAAGGGCTGTAGACAGAAAAGCACACAGCAGAAAGGAGCCACTGTCAGTGGTAGGGAGTGGCGGTTGCAGAGATAGAAGCAAACGCAGAAAGGTGAGCTAGGAACATGCTGTATAAAGGGCCAAAAACCACGCAGATAACAGTGACATGAAGGGGACAGAACCTCCCTTCGGAATGTAGGTAGTGTTTTGTGAGGCTGTGGGACCATTGATCACTTGCGCTGCCCTTTGTTGGATTTGCGGAGTACATACACGGAGCACAGCAGGAGTGGGCCGTGGGGTCAGACTTCTTTGGTGAAAGCCAGCTCTGCTCTGCTACTTGGGACTAGTTTCTTCACTTGTCTGAGCTTCAGTTTCTTCAGTTCTCAAATGATGTGAAATCTCCAGCCTCATAGGGTAGCAAGGATGAAATAAAACATGTATAAAGTGCCTGATGGACAACTAGTTTCAATAAACCTTAAATTTTTTTATTTTAATTGTGATAAAATACATATAACATGAAATTTACTATTAGTAGCATTGTGCAATCAACGCCACTCTAGTTTCAAAACATTTTTATTACCCAAAAAGAAACCCCATACCCATGAAGCACTGTCTATTCCTCCTCCTTTCCAGCCCCTGGCAGCCACTCTTCTGCTTTCTGTCTCTATAGAATTATGTATTCTGGAAGCTTCATAGACATGAAGTCATATAATATGTGGCCTTTTGTGTCTGCCTTCTTTGATTTAGTGTAATATTTTCACAATTCATTCATACTGTAGAATATATTAGTACTTCATTCCTCTTTATGGCTGACTAATATTCCATTTTATGGATATACCACATTTTATCTGTTAATCCATTGATGAACTTTTGGGTTATTTCTACTTTTTGGCTACTGTGAATAATGCTGCTATGAACATTTACATAAAAGGTTTTGTTTTGTTTTATTTTGTTTTTGAACACCTGTTTTCATTTCTTTGGGGTATATACTCAGGAGTTGAGTTTCTGGGTCATATGGTGATTCTGTGTTTAGTTTTCTGAGAAATCACCAGACTTTTCCACAGCAGCTATGCAATTTTATTTTCCCACCAGCCCTGTACAAGGAGTTTCTCCACATCCTCACCAGCACACGTTATTGTTCTTTTTTAAAATTATAACCATCTGGCCCTGGCTGGTATAGCTGAGTGGATAGAGTACCTGACTGCCAATCTAAAATTATAGCCATCTAGAAACTTTTTAAAAAGTATACTGATTAGGGATCTAAACTTATTTTAGGGTACTGTTTCTTAATCTGGGTCACATATTAATTGCTTGTATACCTTCCCTAGTTATCTAAATAGAAGTCTCCAAAGGCGAAGCCCAGAGTTAATATTCCTCATTAAGAACCATTGTCTACAATAGCAGTTCTCAAAGTTTGGTCTGGGGTTCCCTGTGGCCCTTTGAGATGCTTACAGGGGAATCCTTTGAGATTAAAATTCTTTTCATAATAATACTAAGACAGTATTTACCTTTCATTTTCATCCTTTCATGAACATAGAGCGAAGTTTTCCAGAGTCTTCGTGACATTTGCTAGCACAATGGACTTCATACATAAGCAGATACGAGAGCCCAGCTGTCTTCTGTTAAGCCAATATGAGAGATATTTACAAAAATGTAAAACAGTGCCACTCTTCTTAGGAATTTTTACTTTAAAACAATGTTCTTTATGACATATAATGGGGTTGTCATTGTTTTTAATTGAATTAATAAACAAATTTTTTTTAATTTCTCAGTTTTAATGGTAAATATTGGTAGACATAACCTACATAAACAATATCTCTTTGAGATCTCCAATATTTGAAAGTATAAAGCAGTCTTAAAGGTAACCAACTGAGAACTGTAAATCTTTGGAAAGGAAGGGGACAAAAAAAAGATAAAAAAACAATTACACATTTGTTGAACATTTACCATATAGTCATTATTAGGTTAAGTTTTTTACAATTTTTGTTTTATTTCATCTTCATAATTACCCTATGACATATGTGTACTTAACCCAATTTTCACAGGGGGAAATTTAGTCTTAAAGATCTTAAGTTAGCTAGTTTATAGGTGGAGGAGCCGGGATTTCAATTTAGGTCTATAGAATACCTATCACTAACATAACCTTAAAAACATAAGGGCAGGCACTGGCTGCTGTGGCTCAGTTGATTGAGCACTAACCTGCAGACTAAAGGGTCACCGGTTCAATTCCCAGTCAGGGCACATGTCTGGGTTGCAGGCGAGGTCCCCAGTTGGGGCATGCTAGAGGCAATCAGTCGATGTTCTTTCGCACATCGGTGTTTCTTTCCCTCTCTTTCTCCCCTCTTTCCCCTCTCTCTAAAAATAAATAAATACAATACTTTTTTAAAAGTAAGGGTGGATCATCAGTACAGGACTTGAGACCAGAAAACTGTTGATAGTTCAAAGCCGTATGACTCATCTACCTCTGTAGTATCAGACCTTAGAAAAGGTAACTTTGAAATCTTTGTGGACTTAAATAACATGTAAACACCATGTGGTGCACTTACCTAAATGGAAGCACTCATGTCGTTCTTTTCAGTGATCCTCAGTACAAGGAATGTGAAATAGAAATACAAGAGGCATCACCTAGGCCCGAGTAGATGCAGTTGACACAATGTATATCTTTTTTTCACGGTGTATTGAAACACGAGGATAAATATTCAGACAGAAAAAATAATTAACAAATTGTGACCCTTTAGAAAAATGTTATTTTCTAATAACTCATGTCCAGTCAGTCCTCTGAAGAGCCCATGATTGCAGAAATGATGAAGTGGCAATAATTGTTTTAACTTGCTGGTGTCCACTATGGAGAAGACAAAAAATCAGGTGCTGCTCTGTGTACATAGAATGAAACTTAGGGTAATTTTCCATGTAGCAATATTGTAGTTTCTCAAAAAGTAAAATCTTTGTTAATTAGAGAAGGTCACCTGATCTAGTCCTTTTAAAAGAATTATTTATTGCCTACAGATTATAAACTAATGTGTGGGCAGACACTTGTCAAGAAAATGATCCTGATAACTCCTAGTGCCCTCTGTGAAAAATTATTTCAGAGAATAACAGGATTTTTTGCTTAGTAATTGATATTCTGTTTACCATCTTCCTCTTCTTATTCCTCCATCCTCACCCCTATGCCAATGCTGTTTCAGACATTCAGTTTGGGAATCAGCATATTTTATAGAAAAATGATTTATTTGCTTATTTAACAATTCTTAAATGTCTAGTGTGTGTTGGCACTGGATGAAGACTGAGGAAATTATAATGAACCAAAATTAGGTAAGGCCACTTATGAAATTTACAATGTAATGAAGGAGATGCACATTAAACAAATAATTACATTCATAGATGTCGATTTTTTTTGAAAGGTGCCTTAAACACGTACATGGTGTTATTAAAGAACCCAATGGGAAGGTTGACCTAGGAAGGTTGGAAGAGGACTGAAGCCAAGGTGGGGAGAAGAGGAGGCATGAGCTCCAATTGTGGCAAGTGAAAGGATCAGCTGCATAGATGGATCTATGCTTCTGGAGCTTAGGCAAGCAGTCTGGGCGGAATATAAATTTGTGAATTGTGTGCCAATAGGTAGTTAATTGAAATCGTTGGCTGAAGTGAGCTGATTGAGGGAGAGTGTACTGAGAAAAGAAGAAGGTCTAGGACTAAGTTTTGAGAAATGCTCATGTTTAATGAACAGCTGGAATAGGTAGGAGGCAGAGATGGATGGAAATCAGATAAACAAGAGGAAAACCAGTAGAATACAGTGTTAAATATTTCAAGAGGAGGCAGTACTTTAAGGTGTATCAAGTAAAATCCAGACTCTCTCTATCACGGCTCATGAGGAAGGCCCTGTGCGTTCCGACACCTTCCCACCTCTCTGGCTTCATCTCTTAACGCCCTACTGCTTGCCTGCTTTTATTCCTTAAACATGTCAGGCTCTTTCCCACTTCAGGACAGATGTGCTTGGTGTTTGTTCCCTTTCCTGGAATCTCCCCCCCAGCTCCGATGTCGTCTCAGAGAAGAGCAGCCAACCCTGCACTCCCCTTTGCAGGACTGTTGTCAGATTCTATCAAACTTTGAATTTCACTGTATCATTAGGATTAAATTTTGCTTGGGCCTCAAGTTCAGTTCCAAATCAAATATTTGGGAGATGTTAAGGAAATTAATTTTGCAGAAATACTTAGCAATTATGGTAAAGAAAAAATTTTAGATTTTACAGTGTATCCTCTCCAAGGCATCTTGACCAGAGTTGATGAAGCATTGGGAGCTACATCTTTTGTACCCTTCCTCCAAGCAGCTTGCCCGATGGAGGAGTGGGGGGAAGCTGGAAAGGAGGTGTGTGGCCCACCCCATCAGGCTTGTAGAAATAATGAATGACAAGTGTGTCGCTGGCATAGATGACCCAATAGATACAAAGCAGTAGTAAAAAAAGATGATTATTTTCTGAATGATGGGAACACCACTTGACAAAGACTATTTTGAAAGCAGTTTAGCCCTAGCCAGGTAGTTTAGTTGGTTGACGCATTGTCCCGATACCTCAAGGCTGCAGGTTCGGTTCCTGGTCAGGGCCCATACAAGGAACAACTGATGAATGCATAAATAAGTGGAACAAGTCAATATTTCTTTCTCTCTCTCTCTCTCTCTCTCTCTCTCTCTCTCTCCCCCCCCCCTCTCCCTCTCTCCCTTTTCCCCTCCCTCCCTCCCTTCCTCCCCCTTCTTTCTTCCCTCTCTACCTCTCTGCCTTTCTCTCCCTTTGTCTCTCTTTTAAAAAATCAGAAGTATAGCCATTTTAAAACTGCCTGTGAGTTCACTTGAGTTTAGTGAACTTGACTGAACTGGCAGTAGAGAAGTGACAGGAGGCTGGAAGTTGGAGTCCTGAGGGAAAGTTGCTGATCCACCTTATGTTGATTAGGTTCTTCCCCAGCTAAAGAAAAATAATTCCTCTTTCTTTCAAAATATAAAGATCAGCTCTTAAATTGTAGGACCAGAAAGAAACATGGCCAGGCAATCAGTGACCATTTCATAGTATTCCACTTGGCAATTTAGGGCCTCATAAAACTCCACACAAGGGAGAAAATGACCTTTGAAGAACCTTTTTTGGTTAACTACTTTTTATTTTTAAAAAGCCATTTTTGTAGCTGTCTTGGTCGGTGTGTGTTGAGTGTACTTTTGTTATCTTAAACATTGACTCCAAGCTCATGGACGTTCCTTATATAGCTTTCCTCTCTCCATAATTTGGCACAAGAATGCTTTGTAGTGCTGAGTGTTTCTTTTTCTGCGGGTTTCTTCTCACAGCAATACTGGCCTTTCACCTGGTTTTGTATCTTATTTTAGAAATAGGCTTGTTCTCAGATTTTATTTTAAATGTTGGCTGGTCCAAGCCTTGCTGCAAATGGCTTATTCATGTCTGTGGAAGACAGAGAAAAAAATTTAAATCAACATAAATTAAAATAAGAGAAATCTCACATGGACCTAGACACAAAAATCATTGCAAAGATACTAGAAATTAATGCCAAATTGCCCCCATCTCTCACTTACAGAAGAATTTCAGGACCACAAAGACTAAATGACTTGCTAAAGGTTACAAAGTATTGATGAAAATTTACCATTCTCATTATTTACATGAAGGCAATATATCCTAGAGAGCTGTAATTTTAACACATAAAACAAATAAGCTATTCATAAGGAAGGAAAATATACCAAACTACTTACCCTAGTTGTCTTGGAGAAGGGGGGCTGCCAATGTTCAGTTAGGAGCATCATTATGTTAATGTCATAATTAACCTGTGACCATTAGAGTCAGATTTGGATTTGAATCGACCTCTATCACTTATTAGGCTATGATTCTGTGACTTTTGGGAAAGCTTCTTAACCTCTCTGAACTTTCATTTCTTAGCCTGAAAATAGAAATAACAATACATAGTTCATTGAGTTAAGTATAAAGGAGTTGACTGTAAGGTTCTTACATCTAATGCCTGGCCCACACGGAGCACTTGCTAATGACAGCTGCTGTCACTGCCACTATTGCTACTGTCACTGCTTGTCTAATAGAACACAGGGCACTGACATGGGTGACGGTTATGATTTAAACATTCGTCTGCTTAAAGCCTGGATGCTGACTTAGGCAATTTTCAACATAGCTTCCAGCTCATTTGATCTTTCTGTTAATTCAGAACAAGTACCATGGCCATCATTTCTATTCACCCAAGTAGAATAATACTTAACTCTTGGGTGCCTCAATTAGAGTGTGATCTTTACCATAATTAAAATAAAATCCCTGATCCACTTCTGTATTTTACACTAAAGAGCTTACCCTGCATTGCTAGGAGAAATTATTAACCATTGTTAAATAAAATATCCCTATCACTACTCTTTTTGGAGCACCCTACACAGAATTGCCATGTGAGAAGCAGACGCCCTCATGACTTGAATCTGTGGTTCTTTCAGACACCACTGTTTTCTGTGTACCTGGTATAAGACAAATAACGTGTTTCTTTTGAGCAGCCATCCCTTGGCCTCCCCCGTATTTCAGAAACAGCCCATTTCTTGTAAATCTCCCTAACAGCCCCCAAAGTAAATTTACCGAGTTTACCTCATTTCTACTTACAACCAAATAAAATATTTTTTATTGTTAGTATGCCTCTGTATACACAATTTTTTGTGATGCAATACCAGAAAGAAATGTCATTTTATTTATTTAGATATACTATTGACAATCTACCTAGAGATTGCACAGTCATAGATTGGAAATGTGAGGCCTTCTCAGTTTTGAATCTGTTGTTTGGGACCAGCCTAGATTGTGTGACCCATTTTGGGTACTGGGTAACAGGCACAGTAAAATACAGGGTGGGGCAAAAGTAGGTTTACTGTGGTTCGTATGAAAAATAACACCAGAATAAACTATGTTTGGCGTACTCCCAGCGGTAAACCTGCTTGTGCCCCACCCTGTATATCTGAGTATTTTTCTGTACATATTGTAATGTTGCTGTTTGCAAGGATGCTGGGCTTTTCCAGTTTACAACTGAGAAAGCCTGTCATCATCGTTAGTGCTCATTCATTCAGCCTGAGCATCTGTTTCGTCTTAGGCATGGAGACGCAAGCATGAATAAAACATGACTCCTGCTCTGGAAAGTTTCATAGTTTATTGGGGGAGAAAGATACTGAAATGAATAATGTCAAAGTGCTATGTTCTGTGTAATAAATATATGACTAAAGTATTATAGTCATATAAAAGAGGATACAATAAATTTGGGGCTGTATGGCAAAGTTACAAAGAGAAAGTGACATTTGAGCCAAGCGTTGAAGGTTAGATGAGATTTGCCCCTTTTTTTTTGGTTTTGGTTTTTTTTCTTTATTACATATACATTTATTTATTTGTTTGTTTATTATTGCGTTTATTGGAGTGACATTAGTTAACAAAACCATACAGGTTTAAAGTGTACAACTCAACAAAACATCTTCATACTGCATCGTGCAGTGGAATTTGCCATGTGGAGAGAAAGAAGCAGCAATGGGCATTAGAGAGCAGGGCACAGCCTACGCAGAGTCTTGCATCACGCAGGGGCACGCCGTGTAAGGAGAATGTCTTCATTGCCCCTGGAGAAAAAGCTTTGTGAAAGAAGTTGAGTCAAAGTCAGGAGTTTGAATTTCATCCTTTGAACAGTTGGAAATTTCATCCTTTGAACAGTGGGGATTTTTAAATGAGGGCTGATATAATCAGGTCTGTATGTAATCATAGCAGTTTGGGGCTGCAGGAAGAAAGACAGGTGGCAGGCACCAGTTAAAGAGCTGTTGTAGTTTTCCAAGCAAAACACAAGAGTTTATTTACTCTAAGATAGTATCTGTGGAGATAAAGAAAAGTCTCTAGATTTCAGAGAGCTTTCCTAGGTGTAAACAATGTAATTTTGTGCTCGGAATGATACAGGAGATGTGGGCAGTGGGGAAGAGGTGGGGGGCGGGGAGATGTGGTTTGGGTGACTCAGTGGATTAATTGAGATTAGCAGAATTGGGGGAAATGTAAAAACAAAAGCAAGATTGTTCACTATTTTTGTTTTTTATTTGGGAAGCATGGCAAGAATTTTCTTTTTCACAAGGTAGGTTCAGTGTTTTCAGGGACATTCTAGTTGGCGAGCCTGGACCTGAATCTTGGGAGAGAGGTTACCATAGTAATATTCTTGAGTTATTACTGTTTGTTTTTCCATTAGAAGCTAAGGTCCTCACAGGTCAACTGATTATGGTCTCAGGAAGGTGGTTGTAGAACCAAAACATAAATTCCTAAGCTTCTTACCAAGTAGGCCTTAACTGACATGGCCTCTTAAAAGAAAAAAACAAAATCTTTTTATTTCCACTATGATTGTTTTACTATTTCATTTCCCAGAGTATCTCTACTTAAAAAGGAAAACAAAAACTGGTATGTATATTCACAGTCTGTCTATTTTCTGCACTACATTTTCTGATCGTAATGTTATTTCACTGATGACAGGCAAGTGAAGAATGCTAAGGATAATAGCTGAAGAACCCCAGACCTCTTTTTTTGCTCTAGCAAAACCTTAAAATTCAAATATTAGGTAGTCCTCAAGAAACATTCATTACTTCATTTGTGTTTGCTCTAATCTCAGTTGTTGCCCTGTTTTTGTATGAGGGGACTAACTGTAAGTGTTAAAGAATGAGGTAGTGTTATTTCTGTAGGAATTTAAAAATATTGTTTTCATGTTTAGATTGTTGAGCTGTAGTTTTTTTTGAAAACCAGAGAATTAAGTAGACAGGTCTTCCCTTACCCCCAAATTTGAGCGTTCATTCAGCGTTAATTGAAACACTTGGGTGGTTGTGAAGGACTTAGACAGGCTTTAAACAAGGCAAATCACCTTACATATCTGATATTCTTTTTTTTTTGACATATTTAAAAAATAATTAGCATACCTTTGTTTTAAAGATTTGTTTATTTTTAAAGAGAGGGAACGGGAGAGGGAGAAAGAGAGGGAGAGAAACATCAGTGTGTGGTTGCCTCTCATTCGCCCCCTACTGGGGACCTGGCCTGCAACCCAGGCATTTGCCTTGACTGGGAATCGAACCAGCAACCCTTTGGTTCTCAGGCCAGCTCTCAAGCTGAGAGCCACACCAGCCAGGGCTAATTAGCACACTTTATCCAGATGAAATTCTAGTTTTAACTGCTACTATCTAGATTCTCTGTGTGGCGTCTTGGGCTGTGGTGTTTTTCCTTTACTTTGTTCTTGATTACTGTGAAATGTGGTTGCTGCTGTTTAAGGCAGCTGCAGTGGAGTGACAGTTCTATATTTAGTGAGCCATAGGGTTCGTAAAGCATTTGCAGATTCCTTCAGGATAAAGTCATTTCTATAAATGTAACATTTTAAATGAAACTATTATTATTATCCATTAGAGAAATACAGCAGCTAATATGTGTGGATATGTGGACAAGACAGAGGCACAAAACTTTTTTTTGTTTCATTAGGAGCTCACTGAGTATTTTAAATTTTTGAAATTAATCATGTGAACCCTATGTTTATACTCTTAATCTTGAATTGCAGAGCTTTTACTCAAGTGTTTACCTTTGGCCCAACATTTCGAGCAGAGAATTCTCAGAGCCGGAGACACCTGGCAGAGTTTTATATGGTAGAAGCAGAGATTTCTTTTGTTGAGAGCCTTCAAGATCTCATGCAGGTAGGTACACAAGTTTTAAAATAGTTTTTAAATGTCAGGCATTTATGACATGAAAATGCCTCTGTGTGCATCTTTATATCTGTGCATAACAGGTATTTATAGAATGAAAAAGATAACTACTTAATTTAATAAACATTTAATGAATGCCTTTAGTGCAATAGCCGGATAGATTTAAGTTCATATCCCAGTAACTGGCCTGCCAGGAACTTGTTATGATGTTACCTAACCTTGGTGGTCTTCAGCTTCCTCAACTGTAAAATGAGAATAATAGTACCTATTTCATAAGGTTATTGTGAGGAGTGAAAGAAACAGTGTATATACTGGAAAGCACCTCTACTGCAAGGTCAGGCACATAGCAATCTCAATGAATAGTAGCTCTTATTATTTCATAGGCAAATAAATAAAACTAACATCTTTATGCTTAGAGCGCCTTCTATATAGCTATATTAGAGTGCATCCACAGGTGCTGTAGAGCTTTGTTTAGGGGGCCAAGAGTGGTCAAGAGTCTGACCATAGAAAGACTTCATATTTAAATGCCATGCTAAGAGGTTTGAATTTAATCCAAAAGGTAAAGGACAAGGAGTTCTCAGTGTGAAAGGCCATGGTCAGAGTCATATTTTAGAAAAATCTCTCTAGCAGCAACATGAAGAATGATTTAGAGGGTGATAAAAATAGGAGCAGGAGCCCTTCTAGGAGGCTGTGGCCATAATCCAGGTAGAACACACAAACTCTGGACTTGAGTGGACCAGGGTTTGATTCTTAACTCCATCAGTTACTTGCTGTGTGCCTTAGACAAGGGACTTAATTTCTCTGCACCTCAGTTTCCTTACCTATAAAATGGGAATGATAATTCCTGCTTCAATAGGGTAGTTGCGAAGATCAGACAGATAATATATATAAGGCATTTAGTATAGTTCATGGCACTTAATAAGTACCCAGAAATTACTAACTGTCATTATGAATTCTCTATTCAGTACCATTTTGGTTAGCATCTTAGTTTGGATTTATAATTTTACAAGATGTTTATTTTAGCAATTTTTATCAGCTGCCACTTCTATTTATCTACATATCCTTCTCATCCACCCAGTAAATGACCCAGTTCCACTTAAAATCTTAATACCAAATATACCACCAAACAGAATGGACTCACTATTTTATTATCCCATCTTAGGTTGGGTTTCCTAGTAAACAAACTCTAAAGCAGAGATTAGCATACAGGGGATTACTGCAAATGCTCTAGAGAACAACACCTGTAGGGAAAGGATGAAAGCAGCACTGGGCAGAGGGAAAAGATGAACAGTGATGCGTTTACAAACAGAGGCCTTAGCCAATTCTCTGAGGAACTTTGGAGCTGAAATGGTCCTTCAGAGCTGTCCCATATGAAGGCGTAGGGGTGGGCATTTGTGCTTCCCCGTCAACCAGTCATTGGACATCAGCTAGCCTTGGGAAGAGGCGTAACCATGGGTAAGACAGCACTCTTGGCCTGGTCTCTTCCTGAAAAGGAAGTCAGCCATGAACCATTGGCAGTGAACATGCCCAGCAGAGAAAGTTCTTGGTCCTGACGGGGTGTTCTGGCCACACACCATAGCATCCACTTCCACGCCCCTTTAACATCTACTATTGCTGTAGCTCAGTGTCCCCCAGGGGCCATTTTTGGTTGCCCCTGCTGGAGAGTGGGGAAGAGTAGTTGCTAATGGCATCTAGTGGGTAAAGTCTAAGGATGCTGTCGAGTATTCTACAATGCACGGCCCGCTCTCCCCAACAAAGGATTCTCTGGCCAAAAATGTCAGTTGTAACACTGTTCAGTAGCCCTTTGCTGGATTGTAGGGATTCAGATCTGAGCCTCACATGGAGGCAGTAAAATTCCTTAAGCTGCTTTCATTTTGATCCCACAACCCAATTCTGTATTATTCTTTCACTTGGGCAGTGAGAGTATCATAAGGAACAAAACCATACTTTTTATCTCCCTGTTCCTTCTGCCTTGACCCTGTCTCCAGTGCCCCAACATAGATTCCAGAGGGAAAAAGCTTACAAAAACAATACATCAATTATGTCAGAATTTATTAAATGTTATCATCTTTGCTCTATAATTATATATTCTGTAATTAAATAATTCTTATGTACTTGGTACTCCGCTCAGTGGGACTCAGTGCATATAGTGGTGAATGATTTAATTAATTAAAATATAAACTTTTCTCTTGAAAATAAATGAAAAAAGTATGCTCCACCCAAAAGTGGTCTCCTGCTTCTCTTAAATTTTCTCCCTTTATAAGTTACATTCTGTGGAAATTATTATCTTGATGAAGAGCAGTCTCTTAAATATTAAATTAGAATATTATAAGAAAGGAATTTTCCCTCATGAGGTATAGCAATTAAATATTACTATTTTAGTGCCATTGAGTAATATACTTTTAAAAACATCTGAAGGGTATGCTAATCCTTCAGTTAAGTTTATTCTTCCTTCAGATATATATAGAGCATAGTCTGAAAGTCAGGGTTAGAGAAGCCAATGATTTACTTCTTCAAATGGAAGTCGACTGCTTATGAAAGACACCGATTTAACGGCTCCAGTGGTCAAAGTCTTCACCCTACACACAGGTGTATTGTGTCCCTCAGCAGTTCAGGTGTACCATCCAACCCGTCTGTCCTTTTTTTCTCCCAGTATGCATCGCTCTTTTTAGTGACTGGAGGTATGGCTCCTCATAAATCATTCAGTTACTTAGTGATTTCTTTATCTCACTGCTAGATTGAAGGTGATACAGCCTCAAGGTAAAAAATCTTCAGCTTCCTTTTGTACTTCTTCCATCCAAGTATTTTTTACTTCTGAATACTATATATAGGTCCAAATATAAAAATGAAAAATGTTTATAAATATAAAAATATAATAAATAAAAATATATCTGGTTGTCACTTGGTAATCAAGTACTTTCTTATAGCTGGTCATATTAAATTACTTCAGTAGATGCGGGTGCCCACTGTGTTTGCAGCTTCCGTAGGGTCCCCCTCGATGCCAGAGAGGAAAGGAGGACCCCCGCCCGTGCGGCTCCTGTGCTGGAGAATTCCACGCGTCCTTACGAGTACTGCATTTGGAGCGCCGATAGGGTTTTACTGACTTCAGACCAAGCATTTTAGTTTTGGATAAAAATATTTTAGAGATTTTCCATTTCAATCACTTTTTTCTTTTATAAACACATTTTTCCCGTGGGATTTCTATGGATACTTCTAGTAGAATGAATTCTTATACGGGATGAGCTGAAGTAGTTTTACAGTTTGTGTGGAAAATAATACACTAATTAATGATAATATAAGAATGCTGCATTTCACTTACATCTGTAAACCTACTTTTGCCCACTCCATAAGCTGGTATGTGCTATTTTTACTGTATGCTTTAGCAAAGCAAAAATGTGTATAGTTAGATACAGATATACCTCATTGCCCCTCTAATTTTAAAATTTAGTTCCGTTTACCAATGACAGAATGGACACTTTTGAAAGTGTCTCACTCTTCACAAGTAGTGTTTGTTGTGTGCTTCCGTGGGCCAGGTACTGAGCTAAGTCCTCTACATAGATTATCTCATTTAACTCTCACAACACTCCTGCAAGCTAGGTGCTGTTGTTGTTAGGGTTCTACAAGTGAGTACACTGAGATTTAGAAAGGCATCAATCAGTTTTAGCTGTTTATTTTTCATCCAACTTCAATATTAGTAATGAAACTGTTAACAAAGGATTTAAACATTTTTCTTTCTCTTTTTACCCACTCTGAGAAGTTGCAGTTCCTCTTCTAATCAGTCTGAAAAACTGAACTTGCTATAGTACATTCAGGATTAAGAGGCCTAATGGATTTATAGTTGCTAAATAAAACCTGGAAAGCAATCCTTACAATACCCTAAACAGATTTTTCATCTGAAGTAGCTCACATGTCAGGCAATTCTGTGTTACTTCTCGTAGGTTATGGAGGGGCTCTTCAAATCTGCGACAATGATGGTTCTCTCAAATTGTCCTGAAGATGTTGAGCTCTGTCACAAATTCATAGCTCCTGGCCAAAAGGTAATTAGTTTTGTGGATAAAGCCCAATACATCCACTCTTTAAATATGTTAATGTAATGAGATAATTACATTTAATAATAAATTTTCTTTTTATCTTTTCTTACAAGGACAGATTAGAACATATGCTGAAAAATAACTTTTTAATGTAAGTAGATATACTTTTTCTGAACTTCATTCATACTTTATAATCATATTTATCATACCGTATTACATTTTTTTTGTTTATGTATCTGCTTATCACACTCCCTAGACTCAAGGAAGACCCATGTTTTAATTATTTTTATAGTTCTCATGTCTGGTTCATAGTCGACAACCAAAGGTTCATGAATCAATAAATGAATAAATTACAGGTAGATAAATGAACACAGTAATTATTAACTATATTAATGCAATTCAAACTAATACTAATTTTGGTAATCAAAATGTGACTTATTAAAAAACAAACTTAAAATACATGCATGTAATGTCTACCTCTCAGTTTTTCTCTGTATCAGTCTTCTTTCTTTTTTTTCTTTACCTTTACTTACTAAAGTGTGATAATATATTCCAAACTGTTTTGCCACTTTTTAAAAAAGCATAACACATATATTATTGCTTCATTTCCAGTATAATTCCATTCAAGTAGTACTTGATACTGGACTGGTTGTTTATTTTACCAATCATATAAGCAGACAGGCATATTGGACTTAGTATTCAGTATATTTACATTGTGTATAGGAAGTAAGTTTGATACTAGTAGAGTAGAAAATTGTATCTGAAAATAAGTTGATGTCATTCTTCAGTTGTAATTTTTAGGTTTAGGAAGTTTTTGTTCTAATAAAGATTTCAACCTGTCCTTGAGGAGGGAAAGGAAAAACTTGGCAGATTGACAGAGTGGAGGGAAAGGAAAAAACCTGACAGACTGATGGAGTTGAGAATTTCAGGTGTCAGCCTAGACCCTCGGGTTACAGGTTGAAAGTGATGATTGTGGAGCCTGAATGAACAAGCAGCAGGGCGGCAGAGGTGGAGTCAGAAAAGGAGGAAAGCGCCAGCAGTCCCCAGGTAGAGAACCGAAAGACAGTGAAGTACGAGTGAGGGCTTTGAGGTTTTTACTTTCACTTAAATTTATATTGAATATTTACTATGTGCCGGGCATTGTTCTAGAAAAAAACTGTCTCTTTTTTTTCTGCTTCCAAGTTTTTATTAACATGACTTTTTAAAAACAAGCGTCCATACCAGTGTGGTGGGTGAGGGTGGGAGAAGAGGGGAGGGGAGGGCAGGACAAGGAATCCTGCTCTCTTCATAGTAAAGCTCCAGGTTCATCCCATGGCAGATTTCACAGTTCCCAGAGAAACACGGTCCTTAAAAATTGCATACCACTTCTTTGGCACGATCCCATTCCAGCGTGAACTGGTTTGGGCTGCAGTCAGCTTCCTAAGGCCACCAATGGAGTCATCAGTGTTGCACTTCATGCGGACCCGTTGGCCAGACTGTTGTTGCAAACAGACTAGACCATCCTGTTTGGAGCTCAAATCACCTAGAACCTACCAATGTCACAACCTCCTCCCTTAAGAGCCAGGGCCATAAAAACTGTGTTAAAGCAGTGACCAAGCAGATAAAATCCCTGCCTTCATTGAGCTTACATTTCTGGTGGAGGTAGTAATAGCCAAGAAAGAAAAAAAGTAAAACATGTAGTCTGTGAGAATGAATATTAAGGGGAAGAAAACCCAGAGAAGAGAAAGTACATAAAAGAAGACCAAAAAAGAATGAAAAGGTAGAAATTTTAGAAATTGTAGCAGCGAAGATCTCACTGAGATGATTGAGTAAAGATCTAAAGAAAGTGAAAGAACTAGCTCTGTAGACATCTGGGGAAAGACCATTCCAGGCAGAGGGAATAGCAAGTATAAAGGCCCTGACATTGGAGCATACTTGATGTGTCCAAGTAATAGTGAAGAGGGAATACAGGAAGAGGATAAAGTAAGAGATGAGGCAGGGATGGGAAAAGCACTTGCAGCCTTGTAAGTCGCCATGAGGAGTTTGGGTTTGTACTTGGATCAGATGGGGAAGCCATTAAAGGGTTCCCTGCAGAGGGCTGACAAAATCTGAATTGTACTTAACAGGATCACTCTTGCTGCTTTTTTAAACAAGCTGTAGTAGAATATGTGTAAGAACAGAAAACCAACTAGACTGATAGCACACTGGAATATTACACAGCCATGAAAAAGAAATGGATCTTGCCATTTGAGACAACATGGATGGACCATGTATTAGTCAGGGTTCTCCAGAGAAACAAGACCAGCAAGGTGTATATATAAAAAGATTTATTTAAGGAATTAGCACACTCAGTTGTGGAAGCTTGACGAGTTCCAGATCTGATAGAGTAGTCCAGCAGGCTGGCGACCCAGGAAAGACTGGCGGGTAGAGTCCAAAGGCAGTCTACTGGCAGAATTCCTTCTTGTGGAGAGGAGGCCAATATTTGTTCTATTAGGACCTCCAACAGGTTAGATGCAGCCCACCCACACTGTAGAGGGCAGTATGCTTTACTCAGAGTCCATGGATTTAAATTTTAATCTCATTCAAAAAACACCCTTACAGAAACATCCTGAATAACGTTTTATTGAATATCTGGATACCGTAGCCCAGCCAAATTGGTACAGAAATTTAACCATCACAGACCAGGATAGTTGCAATGGAGGTAGAGAGTTGTTCTGTTCTGGATATATTTTAAAGATAGAGCAAACAGGATTTGCTGAGAGTGAGAAAGAGAGTCATGGGTGACTTCAAAGCTTTTGTCTTATATGGCTATAAAAATGGAATTGCCATGAACTGAGGTTGGGGAAGCCATGAGAGTAGCAGGGGGTTGGGGAAGAGAGGGGATGGTATCAGGATCGTCATCATCAGGTATCTTTTTAAGATTGAGAAGCTCTTCAGACATCTAGTTATAGAGGCTGGGGAGGCAGTTTGAGTGCCCAGATCTGGAGTTCATAGGAGAGGTCTGGACATAAGCAAATTGATAAAAGTAGTAATTAAGTAGATAAGGAAAGAAGTAATTTGGGCATCTGAAGAAATCTGTGCTGGTGACAGAAAACCAGGGAGAACATCTTAAGATAAGTAATGTAGCCCCTACCTAAGAAATTAGACCTTAGATGGGGAAAAAACATAGCCACCATTTATTGAATATTTACTGTGGGCCATTGATAAACTTTGCATACATTAGTGGTTCATTTTATCTTCACAACAAGTCTGTGAGTAGTTATTGTTGCCATTCTGTAGATGAAGAATCAACTCAAAGAGATGAGGCAAAGAAAAGATGAAATGGAGATTCAAACTCATATTTGTCTGATTTCGAAGCTCAGCTTTCAGCCACTGTACTTCCTATATTTGAAATGGCATTAAAATTAATGCTAGAGTAGTTGTAGCTCCCCCCCCCCCCCCCCCCCCGTCTTTAAGACGCTTATGTATCACCTAACTGTTGTGCTGGGAGTCTGTAAAATACTGAAGTTGGGGCAATGACCTCATGGGCTGTGCTGTTACCATCACCCATTCCACACAGCACAGATTGTAGTTGAGTTTTAAATTTATGTGTGTGGTTACTGTTTGGTATCTGTCACCTCTGTGTGGTCAGGAGCTTGTTTATATTACTGTTGTGCCCTCCATGCTTAAGAACTTAGTAAATATCTATTAAATAACTGAGTGAACTAATAAATGACAGTTGAGTGACCATGGGGTTGAGGGTGTTCTCCTTTAGGTCCTCTCCCTAAGGTCCTGTTAAGTCCTATCACTATTTGCTTTAGACACTGAGTATAGTGGATTCTAATCCTGCCTCTGCCACTTTTTAGCCATTAGTGAATGAATTAATATTTTTCAGTGGATATTTATTGACTGCCTACTTTGAGTTAGGCACTGTGCCAGTCATTGAGGATTCAGTAGTGAAAATAGGCATGGATTGGTCCTGCTATGGAATTTAAAGTCTAGGGAAAATATAAATAGCCCAGTATTTGCATGAATAACTGTTTAGTTACAACTATGAGCCTGATAAGTAGTAAATTTTAACCTTTCTGAACTTCAGTTTTCTCATCTTGTCTGTCATATTGGTGAAAGGATCAAATGCCCACTGCTAAAGCAATGTGGCAGATAACTTGGAAACACTCCTGCTGCAAACCATCTGAAAATGCTAGTTAAAATATTATAAAATTATTGTATTTTTTAAAATGCCTTGTCAAGCTCCCTAGAGAAGTCCCAGGAACTAGAAATGAATAGGGACCTAAACAGCGGAGGAGTATACAAAAATGGCATGGTGCTGAGGATTCTCAAGGTGGTGGAGATGGGGGGGGGTGGCACGTTGGTCAGTCTTTGAAACCAGAGATTTTAACAGCCAGGAGAGGACGTGACAGTAGACCTAGGCATGATGAACTAGAATTGGGATATGTCCTGAAATACACATGCACATAAAACGTGTGCTATAGTCTTTTCAATAAATTTCAGTGTGTTCTTGACTACTTTTTATAGTTGTTTCTATAAATATATATTACTTAAAAGATTTGTGTAGAAATTGAGTTTGGCTTTATTGAGCAGAAATAGAATTCAGTTACTTTCCATTTCCTTTTGGGAGTGTCCAACCTGCAGCCCAGGATGGCTATGAATGCAGCTCAACACAAAATCATAAATTTAGTTAAAACATTATGAGATTTTTTGTGTGTGTGATTGATTATATGTCCCAGTATATTTAATGAGTAGCCCAAGACAACTCTTCTGCTTTTAGTGTGGCCCAGAGACGCCAAAAGGTTGGGTACCCCTGCTATGGTATGAAGGGTTTTAAAATATAGGGTCCTTACCTTTCTACTTGCGCTTTGTTTGTCTCTGTGAATGTGAGGCAAAGATTGATAATAATGATCGCTTTAGCATAGCAGTTTTACTCCAACAGCTTCATAGGAATTTTCTTCATTCAACAATTAAAAATTTGAAACATGAAGGTATTTTGATACGGTATCATGCTATTTCACAATGTCTTCTCAAATTCTTTCCTCAGAGCACTTTGGAGATAGTTTCTGGGAAGGAGAAGAAATATTCTCCATATATATCAACAAAAATTAGTAGAGAGAGTTGATGAGGGCCATTAGGAATATCCAGTATCAGACCTGTAATTTGAACTTGAAAGCTCTGTCTCAGTTTAAGGAGTGGAGGTAGGAGGACAGAATATCAGAATAACAAGAGACATTAGGACATGAGAGTCATTTTTCTTAATAATGTAACAGTAACATACCAATGGCACAAAATCCTTTTCGATTGCTCTTATATTTCCCTGTAATGAATAAATCATATCAAGTAATGATGGACTAGTACAATGGAATGTCTAAGCTGAAAGAACGTTAGGTAATATAGTCCAACCTCCTTTTTTACAAGTGACAATACTTAATTTTTTAATGTGTTATAGCACATTACAAAAAGTTTATAAAATGCTTCCATTAAAGTGAAGTGATTTACATAGCTAGTAAGTGGTAGCAGATTGAGAGGGAAAACCCAAATCTTTTGTTTTCATTGAACAGATGAAACTCCAAGTGGTTGAGGCATTATCTCCATTGAAAGCCTAGACTGGGGTCAGCACATCCGGGTTGACTACTTACTTAGACGAGCCATTTTTGGCAAGTTACTGATCCCGTCTGAGCTTCAGCTTCCCTTCTGTAAAATGGTGGTTTAAAAATTATCACTACTACCAACACCAACACCATTCTTACCTTAGAAATTACCTCTTATTCAATACTAGATTTTTAATTTGAGTAGAAATTTCATGTTAGAAAAAAACTTAGCACTCAAAACATAGCATTGGGAACTTTATTTGTACTATAAGATACAGCTCTTTCCAATTGATTATTATAGCATGAGCTTCATTTTTTTCAGAGAATAGGTTTGTGTTGAGTAAGTTATAGTTTGAGCTCAAAGTTCTTTAGGAACTTTGTGGATTTTTGTTTTTAATCACCCAAAGCACAGTTGCAGAAGACTTAGCGAAACTGGCATTATCATGTATCGTTGGTAGACACAAATCGGTATAGCCCTGTAAAAGCCTATTTGCATTTGCAGTTTTGTATGTTTTAAAAGATACTGCCAGAGATTCAACAATTTCAATTTTTATTTGCAAAACTAGAATATAAGAATCATTTGTAAGAGTATAAAATAAGTATATGTAGTAATGATCTATAATTGCAAAAGATTGGAAATGGCTGAAGGACAAACCCATCAGTAGATGACTGGTTAAAACTAATTAGGATACATGTTATAGTTCAAAAAATGAAGCATTTCATACACTGATATGGAAAGATCTGCAAGTTATATTACTGAGTAAATAAAGATTTAAAAGTATGGTATACTCTATGGCTACCATCTATTTTAAGAAAGGGAGATTGTATATTAATATTTGCTTATAGACATATAAAACCCTCTGGCAAGGTACCCAAAACACCAGTGACAGCGAATGTATAAGAAGAGGAACTAACCAGGTAGTTATGGGGCAGGATGGAAAGAAGATATATACTCTTTTATACATCTTGACTTTTTTTAAATGATGTTCATATATTATTTATTCAAATAGTTTGTATAAATTTTGGCTTGGCTTGCTTTAGGCATGAGGGTTTCTTACTGAGGTAACCAATGACAGTTTTCCCAAACTGCTGTAAACAGTGCTTAGAGTATATTAAAAAGCCTTACATGGCCCGAAGGAGTTCATAGGATCTGACCTGTGACTACCTTTCCTATCTAATTTCCGGGCATTCTTCCCCTTGCTCAGTATACTGTGGTCACATTGACCTTTTTGTTCCTTGAATGAGCAGACTCAGGCCTCCTCTCAGGCCTTTGTACCCACTGTTCCTTTTGCCTGGGATACTTGCCCGCAGATATTTACGTGGCTCGTTTCCTTCGTGCAGGTTACTGTTCAGATATTGCCAACTTGGTGAGGCCTTTCTTTACCATCTTTTTTAAAACAGCACCCTCAATCATCCTCTGTTTTCTCACCTTGCTTTATTTTTCTTCGTAACACCAATAGCTCCCTGGCATCATATATTACATATTTCTGTTTATTTGTTTATCTTTCTCCCTACTCCCCACCTGTACCCCCAACACACACACACACACATACACACGAACATCTCCGTAGAAGCAGGATCTTTGTTTTTATTTACTGTATCTCCAGTACCTAGAAAAGTGCCAAGCACATAGCCCATTGTATTGACCTTCCTTTGCTTTTACCGTTTTTCCAGCATTTCTTATACCGAAGCAGTGGAGATCTTAAAGCAGGCGTCCCAGAACTTCACCTTCACCCCAGAGGTAGTATTTGTGTGTGTGTGTGTGTGTGTGTGTGTGTGTGTGTGTGTGTGTGTAAATATGTTTTCCTCATCCTTATCTTGTCATTTAAAATAATCTTCTCTTATTAGCAAGATTTGCTTATCTGTACATTGGTTTTTTTCAATGTTTGTTCAACCTTGTTGAAATGTTTAAAATGAAATATAGTTTTGAAGTAGAATTATATCATTTGCTAGAGTAGCAGCTAAAGGGTTATAAAGAAGTTTCCCAAGTTTAGCAAGATGAAAATCCTTAAAAAGAATGGCAGTCATAGCCTGTTAGTGTAGAAATCAACTCGCTCAGTGTTTCCCAAAGTACAGTCTGAAAGGGGCTAACAGGTGACAGACAAGAGGTTAAAGTGAGTTTAAACAACACACTAAACAGGTTTCTTTTTCTGTTGAACTTCATAGTCTTCTAATTTGTGATCCACTTTGGAAAATACTCAATTAGTTGTGCTTTTACTTTAAGAACTCCCTTATTTTATTGGCAAAGGTATAGGTCCAGGGAGGTCATGTGATTCATCCGTGAACATAATGTGAACATAATGAACTTGCACATAATGTTGGAGGCAAGTCTCCTCATTCCTGTGCAGTTCCTTTCTCCCTGTAATTAAGATATTGCCAGACAGGTGGGAGCAGTACGTTAACGTTTAGAGTGCAGTACCTTTGTCTTCAAACTATTCTTACATCAGTCCCAACCCCAATTAAGTCAGATCCTCTTATAAGTTACAATAGTGCCCTGTGCTTGTTATATTTGTAATCAATTAATTTCTTTGTATAATTTTGTATTTGATGTTTGTTGCATACTCTGGAAGCTTTATGAAGTCAAGGATTCTATTTTTCTTACCACTGTATCTAATACTTACCATGGCGCCTAAGATTTAATAGGTACATCAGTATTTGCTGAATAAATAGATCAACAGTGTTATCAAATATTCATCAAAGAGCATCTGATATATCAGTTGACTCTTATTTAAAAAAAATTCACTGAGGGAAGCAATCTAGCCAAAGATAGACTCAGTATTAGAAATATTATCTTTCATCATTTAATTTCCTGAGACTTATAAACAGAAACTGTAGAAGAAGCTCTAGGCAATATTAATAAAAACTATGAGTCGGAGGTCAGTTTGTATACACTGGGGAAAGTGCACTTTGTTTTCCTGAAGATGCTGTTCATCTGCTAAACACTGCTCCCTGAGATGGGGGCAGAGAACATAGTGTTTATCCACTAGCTTTAGCTTCCATCTTTCCAGGCCTTTGGATGTTCTTGCTAACACATACCTCTGTCTAGTTTAGCTCTCTGTGTAACCTCAGCAGACAGCTCCACACGTTGCTGACCCTCAGGAGAGCACTGATACAGGTTATTTTCAGGTCCGGCATTGTGTATTTCAGCTCTGTCTTCTCCTTTGGTAATCTCTTTTGTCCCCTCTCCTTGCAGTGGGGTGTCGATCTACATACTGAACATGAAAAGTACCTGGTGAAGCACTGTGGCAACATACCAGTCTTCGTCATTAATTATCCATTAGCACTCAAGCCTTTCTACATGAGGGATAATGAAGATGGGCCGCAGCACACAGTAAGGAAAGACATTAAATAAATCGGGGTTAGTCATCTCGGGGTCTGGGTTTTTCCCTTGACTTAATTTTATCCTGTAGCATACTTTCTTAAATTAAATTCATCACTTTACATCTCTTAAAATGATAAATTTTCTCAAAGGCATCTCTAGATTTTTCTCATTTCTAAGACAGAGGTTTCCTTAGTTTAGCAGATGCAAATGTAGGTATGTTATGTTTTGTTTTGTTTTGCTTTGCTTTTTATAACTGAGAGGAAGTAGCCTAGAGCACTGTATAGCAAAACCAGGTGTGCTGTCCAGTTAAGTACTGGATGGGAGACTGCAGAGGGGGCAGAGGGGGAGTGTGCTGGGCAGGGGAAGGAAGAGCTGGCCCAGCAGAGCCAGAGGCTGCCGAATAGAAACAGTGAGGGGAGGGCACCCCAGGGGATAGGAGCAGTCTGGGCAGATTCTCCTGCCAGCTCTCTTCTGTCCCTTCTCTCTCTCCTCTCTCTCTCTTCCTCTGTCTCTTTCTCTCTCTCCCTGCTCTCTTTAGCCTTTTTTATCCTCTGTTCTTTTTTTCACCCCTAACTTTAGTTGCTTTTTTTATTCTTCTGGTTTACTTTTTTGTCTCTTCTTTGCTACTTTACAAAATTATCAGTGTATGAAATAAGAATATATCCGACTCTTTAAATATGTACTGAATAGTTATATACTTAATATCATTAATTATAAAAGCCTATGATACAAATACGTTTAGCTCAGAAATGGTTCCAAAACTAAACTTTGCTATTTGGTACTTTTCACTTGTCCTCATATAAATACCAGCAGAAAAATGTAGATCAGGACCCTCTGGTAAATGAAACATCCCCATCTTAGGGTATACAAGGTTATCTCTTTGCATGTATTTCCTGTTTTCTCCCACAGAATTACTGTAACAGTAGTAGCCAACAATTAGTCGATTCCTGTGAGGCAAGAGTTACCATCTCATCTCTGAGTCCTGAAACACCTTGCCAAGAAACTTAATCTTTCTCCTGTGTTAGAGATGCAAAGATATCAATTGCATTTCCCAAGGCTACAAAAGTAGTGACAGAGTTAGTATTCAAACCTGACTGCGTCTGGCTCTGAAGTCTATGGTTGGTTGGTTGGTTGGTTGGTTTGAGAGGGTGAAGGGAGGGAGACAGAGAAGGGAAGAAACATCAGTGTGCGAGAGATACATTGATCAGTTGCCTCTCGCATACACCCCTGCTGGGACTGGGCCCGAAACCCAAGCATGTACCCTAACCAGGAATCAAACTGGCAATCTTTCACTTTGCAGGATGACACCCAACCAACTGAGCCACATCAGTCAGGGCTGAAGCCCCTGTTCTTTTCCACTCTCTCTCTCACTGCCTCAAAATCACAAATACCAAGTTACATTTTAGCCATTGATTTTACTTATTCCCACCTTTCATGCAGCATTATCCAAATCAAATGAGCAACACAATTGATTTATGATTTCCTATTTTTTTCCCTAATAAACCTCTGGTATAATTGATTTTGAGAAATGAATTGGCCAACAGGTTGGCAGCAAAAAATAAGAGAGACTAGGGCATAGATTATACAATCCTAAATAATTCAGTATTAAGCTTACATCACAAAACAGAGGGCCATGTATCTCTTGGCTTTTTTATCACTCCACCACATCCCACTCCCACCTCCTCCCATCTCCCCACTACCCACCCACACATACCATGTAGTCTTCTCATGTAATTTCCCTGGACTGAGCACTTTTCTTGATTCAGTTTTGTACTTCCTAACCTGCATAAGGCTTTCCTTCTCTGTAAAGATTTATCCTGTGTTACCCAGTCACTGTGAGCCTCCCTTTTCTAGATTTCTATAGCATTTAAAGAGTTAGTAAAACTGGTAGATTTATGTCAATTTTTTGTAGCTTCCGCGTGAGTTTCACTTTCTCAAATGAAATTCTTACCTTTTTCAGTTTGGCAAATGAGTTTTTAATAACCACATTGGCATCTACAGCTCATTGCTCCATCTCTCAAACGTGACTTCCACCCATCACACCACTTTCTAGCAGTGCTTTCTAGAGTCCGTAATAATTGTCGTGTCATTAAATCCAACAGGCTTATTATTACTTCACCTCTCAGCATTCAGCACTATTCTTGACTTTCTTATTCCTAAAACTTTCTCCTACCTTGGCTTCTGTGATGTCACATACTCCCAGTTTTCCTCCTTTCCCAGTGGGTTATTCTTTCTTAGTCTCCTCTGCAGGTTCTTCCTCTTCCGCTAATCATTAGATGTTGCAATTCCTCAAGACTCCATCCAAGTCTTTTTCTCTCCATGGGTGATTTCATCTCTATCCATGATTTACTGTTTCTTTTCAGATAACTCAGAAATTTACATCTCTAATCCAGACTTCTCCCCTGAGCTCTGAACTCATGTTTCCGCTTACATGTCTCAGAAGCATGCCAAACTTAACACCCAAACCGACCCTAGGATTGCTCCTCTTCTCCCGTCTTCCCACCAAGTCTGAGCTTTCAGTATTCTCTGTCCATCTCATTGTACGAGCCAGTAACTAATTTTTGAAATATTCATCTCTCTCGCTTCCCCTATTCAAGTTATGTTAAGTTCGGTCATTTTTATACTCCTAAATATATCTCAAATCTATCCAGTTCTCTTCATTTCCACTCCTACCTTTTTAAACTAAGACAGCATCATCTCTTGCCTGAACTACTTCAGTAGCCTCCTGACTAGTCTTTCTGTATCTGTTTTTTCCTCCTCTGGGTTAGTTCCCCCCATTTCAGCATGGTCTTTTAGAAAATGTAAATCTGATCCTGTTACCTCCCTTCTTAAAACCATTCAGTGGCCTCCCTCTGCTCTTAGGATGAAAGTCAAACTCTTTTACATAGCCTGCGAGCCTGGCTGTTCCTGTCTTTCTTCCCTGAGTACTGTGGTGCTTCCCTTTGCTCTCTCTCTGCTACATCCACACAGCCCTTCTTCCGTGTCTTCAGACATGCAGTGCGTTCTCTCACCACAGCATCTTTGTATATAGTGTTCCCTCAACCTACAGAAATCTTCTTCACCAAAGTAACTTCACCTGTTCTCCAGATCTCTCTCTCTATGCAGTCATTGTTTCCCCAGAGAAACCCTCGACCTTCCAGACTGAGTCCGACACCCCTGAGTCCGACACATCTAGAGGTGTCGACACCTCTAGACACCAGAGTGGTACCACGCACAGACTTAATTTTATGTTTATTTGTATGACAATAATTGCTGACTCCCTCCTCTATGCCAAACGACTTGAGGACATCTTTTTCACTCATCAGTGTGTCCCTGGTGCCTAGCATAATGCCTGGTACATAGCAGGCACCTCATATCTATTTGGTGATGGATAGGTGGTGATTGGATGGATGGGTGAATAGAGCCCAGCAGTTTTAGACACAGAGTGTACAAGTAGTGAGTGAGTGACTTGGTTTGCTAAGGAAATTTCTGGGAAGCTAAAGAGCGCTTTTACTCTAAATGTTTTTGAGTGATAGCAACATGGCATAAAGGAAAGTCCAGTGGTTTTAAATCACACTCTTGGGTTCAAGTCCCAGGTTTGTCCATTATGAATGATGTGACCTTAATAAACCATCTAATTTCTTTGAGACTTAGTTTCCCAATCTGTAGAAATGAGATGATAATACTTCCTGGAGTTGTGAGGATTAAATTAGGTAATATATGAAAAATACAAAGCACAGTGTTTGGGTGTGTAGATAGCACAATAAATAAATATGAAGCCCTCTCTCCTTTTGTCCTAGATTTTCATAAAGTCTTTACTGTGACAAAGCACAAGAATGTTAAAATATTTGTGTGTGTGTGTTGCCACATCCTAACATGCCCTTGCATAAGATTCCTTTAAAGACATTTCTCTCACAGACTGTGGTCACAAACATTTCTTAACTTAGAAGGACCTTAGAAGGGTAACTTATTATGCTAAGTCTCTCTAGTGATAGCTCATAGCTTGAAACCTGAAGAGATTATAATGGAACTGTAGTATACTTTATAATTTATGCAGTACTCAGAGCTTAATTATTGAAATATAATTTATTTAAATTATATACATTAAACATAGATTATAACATTGATTCATTAGCTACCTAGATTTATTTTAATTACTTTTATTGCTTATGCTATTACAGTTGTCCCAGTATTTCCCCCCTTACCCCCCACCACCCCCCACTCTCTCAGGCCATCCCCGCACCATTGTTCATGTCCATGGGTCATATGTGTAAGGTCTTTGGCTACTCCATTTCCTATACTGTACTTTACATCCTCATGGCTATTCTGTAACTACCTATTTGTACTTCCTAATCCCCTAACCCATTCCCTAGCATCCCTCTCCCATCTGGCAATTATCAAAACACTTTCTATATCCATGATTCTGTCTCTGTTATTCTGTTTGCTTAGTTTGTTTTTTAGATTCAGTCATTAATAGGCATGTATTTATTGCCATTTTATTGTTCATAGCTTTGATCTTTTTCTTAAATAAGTCTCTTTAACATCTCACATAATAATGGTTTGGTGCTGATGAACTTCTTTAGTTTGTTCTTGTCGGGAAAGCACTTTATTTATCCTTCAATTCTAAATGATAGCTTTATTGGGTAGAGCAATCTTAGCTGTAGGTCCCTGCTTTTCATGACTTTGAGTATTTCTTGCCAATCCCTTCTACCCTGCAAAGTTTCTTTTAGAAATCAGCTAACAGTCTTATTGGAACACCCCGTAGGTAACTAACTGTGTTTCTCTTGATGCATTTAAGATTCTTTCTGTATCTTCAACCTTTGTCATTTTCATTATGGTGTGTCTTGCATCCATCTTGTTTGGGACTCTCTGTGTTTCTTGGACTTGCATGTCTATTTCCTTCACCAAATTAGGGACATTTTCTTTCATTATTTTTTCAAATAGATTGCCAATTTCTTGCTCGCTCACTTCTCCTTCTGGCACCCCTGTGATACAAATGTTGGATCACTTGAAGTTGTCCTACAGGCTGCTTACACTGTCCTCATTTTTTTTTTCATTCTTTTTTTCTTTTTGCTGTTCTGATTGGTTGTTTTGTGCTTCCTCATGTTCCAAATCATTGATTTGATTCTCAGCTTCATCCACTCTACTGTTGTTTCCCTGTAAATTGTTATTTATTTTAATTAGTGTATCCCTCCTTTCTAACTGGATCTTTTTTATGCAATTGAGGTCCTAAGTTCTTTGAGCATCCTTATAACCAATGTTTTAAATTCTGCTTCTGATAGATTGCTTGTCTCCATTTTGTTTAGTTCTTTTTCTGGAGTTTTGATCTGTTTCATTTGGGCTATGTTTCTTTGTCTCCTCAATTTGGCAGCCTCCCTGTGTCTGTTTCTGTGTAGTAAATAGAGTTGCTATGACTCCCTGTCTTGGTAGTGTGGCCTAATGTAGTAGGTATCTTATAGGTACCAGTGGAACAGCCTCCCCTATCTGGGTACTCAAGGTGTGCCCTTGTGTGGGCCAAGTACACCCTCTTGTATGTAGTTGAGCCTTAGTTGCTGTTGGCAGCTCAGTGGGACGGATTTACCCAAGCTAATCAGCTGCTAGGACTGGCTGTGACCAGCGACCATCAACCTCCACCCTCTGGAGGATCAGCTATGCAGGGGCAGGTTGTTAGTGCTCTGATGTGGTTTGTAGTGATCCACTGAGTGTGCAGGCTATGGGATTTCCCTGGTGGCGCAGGACAACATCAGCCCCAACCTGTATTCTCCCCTGGACCACCCTGTATGAGCTATAAAGCAGTTGCAGATGGCTGCTACTTGTGCTGGGCTTGGAGATTCCCAGGCAAAGCCAATCTGTGAATCTAGGCTGGCTGCTGCTAGTGCCAGGGCCTGGGGCTACTTAGCAAGAGGAGCTGGGGCTCACTGAGGCCAGCTGCTGCTTGTTTGAGAGGATTTAGGAAGTTGTGAAGCAGGAACCAAGACCAGCCTTTCGTATGTAAAAGTCTCTCTTAACAGCTTGGGTGGGCCCTGAAGTTGGGTGGGACAGAGTCTCAGGGGATCTCCAAAGCAGGGTAGACAGTGTCAGCTAGGTTGATGAATTCCCAGATATGGAACCGGCCTGCCAGCTCTTTAGCTCTGTAGCTCTATGGGGGAGAGCTCAGAAAGGGACAATGGCCTCTGTCTGCCTTTCTGTCTAAGAGAAAACTGTCCCCCAATTCTTGCCTTGATACCAGACACTTCAGTTCCTCCCCATATGCCACTGGTGCCTTCCAAGCCGCTACCCTGTGCTGGAGCTCAGAGAGAGTGAATATGAGTACATCCATGTGTGGGTTCTTTAAGGGGAAGTGCTTAGAACTCTAGAAGTTTCTTCTGCTGACTCAGTTCCTGCTAATTTTTGCAGTCAGAAGTTGTAAGGACTTACCTTCCTGGCATTGGAACCCTGAGCTGAGGGTCCTATTATGCGGCAGGGACTACTCGCTCCCGAGATATCTCTCACAAATTTTTATCCACCACACATGGATATGGTACCAGCCTGTTGTGCTTCTCCACCCCTCCTACCAGTCTGGATGGATGTGGTTTCTTACCGTAGTTGTCAGACTTCCATTCAGCTTGATTTCTGACGGTTCTGATGGTTGTTCTATATTTTAGTTGTAGTTTTGATGTGGTTGTGAGGAGGCAAGCTGTGTTTACCTATGCTGTCAACTTCCGAGCTTACCTTCAGAGATCTAGATTTCTTTTCAAGCCACTTATATAAAGTGCCTGCTTTCACCCCTCAGTGGTGAATGAACAGGCTTTGGGCCAGATAACTAAATTCTGTGCTTCCTTTGTAGGGCTGTAATAACAGGTTGTGGGTAGGGTTGGAAAAGGTTCTGCAGTGGGTTTGATGCAATCTAAAAAATAGCAACAGGTGTGTTTCACAGGTGCCCTGTCTAGGGAATCAAAGGAAAGGGCTGGGGAAATGTTTAACTGATACTTGTAAGTTTGGCCACAGGTAATAAATAGTAAAATGGTATCTTTTCACAGTTATAATTTCTTTTTCTTTCTCCCCTCACACTCTTCAAAACATACACACTCACATAGAGAAGGCATGCACTATGTTATAATGAAAATTGCACTGGACTAAAAAGTTAGTAGTGCTGAGTTTGAAATTCTGCTCTCTTACCACTTAGCTGTATGACCTTAGGCAAGTCTGTCCAATCTCTGATTCTCAATTTATCCCTCCATGAAATCAGGGAATTTGATTAGGTGACCTCCAAGGTACTAATCAGCTCTAAGATTCTCTAATTTCAGGTAGCCTAAGTTTTTCCTCAATTGGATATATAAGAATAACGTGTAAATTATCAAACATATTTGATAATTTCAAGGGAAGAGATCTTGGGCCTAAACGAAATGGATCCAAGCAAGTGTGCAAAATGCCACATGCCCCCAAGTCTGGGCTCCTGAGTGAGTCCCCCCAGAGCAGGTCGCAAATATTTAGCTAGGGGAATGGCTTCACAGAAAAGAATATCCATTCATTCCAACTGCGTGTGATTAGGAAGAAGTAACTGTCCAACAGTTCTGATGAGATGCCAAGAACACCAGATAATGTTCTCACTTTTTTGGTTTTTTTTCCTTTTTTTTACTATCATTTTTATTGTATTTCCATTACCATTTATTCATCTTATACCCTCTTTTACCTATGCCCACTCCGTCCCCCCTCACAATCACTGACTGTTGTCTGTGTCCATGAGTTCTTTCTCTTTTATTCTTTTTTGCTCAATCCCTCCATCCCCCCAAATTCTGCCCCCCCCCACAGAACTGTCATGTGTGAGTCTGTCTTTATTTTGCTTATTAGTTCAGTTTGTTCATTAGATTCCACATATGAGTGAAATCATATGATAATTTTTTTTTATCTTCACCTTAGGACATTTTTTCATTGCTTTTAAAGAGAGAGGGAGAGCCCTGGCTGGTGTAGCTTAGTGGATTAAGCGCGGGATTAAGCGCACCCAACCAAGAGATCACGGTTCGATTCCCAGTCAGGGCACATGCCTGGGTTGCAGGCCAGTTCCCAGCAGGGAATGCACAGGAAGCAACCATACATTGATATTTCTCTCCCTCTCTCCTTCCCTTCCCCTCTGAAGATAAATAAATAAAAAATAAATAAAAAAAAATCTTTAAAGAGAGACAGAGAGAGGAGGGAGAGGAATAAACACCAATCTGTTACCTCCTGAACACACCCAGACTATGGATGGTATGCACCTGGACTAGGGATTGAACCTACAACCCAGGCATGCACCGAGCCCAGAATCAAACCCACAACCTTTTGGTTATGGAACAACACTCCAACCAACTGAACCACACCAGCCACAGCTGTTCTCTTTTTTCAAATTGCTTCAATATTGCTTAACAAATTATGAAAATTTAAGCTTTAGTGGGCATTCAGTAAAGTACCTATTGCAAAGTTAACTTGGAAGGAAGAACACTCAGTCAGGGGCTATCTAATGAATTTCTCTACGATGGAGCTAGTTAATCGACCTGCATCAAAATAGCTTGAACCTCAAATCAGCAGAAACTTTGATGAAGGGAATTGCCAGTTTCTCCCATATCTAGGACTAATGACTGTTCTGGAATACCATGTCAAAGTTGAAAGTGTACATCTCAGTCCATCTAAAGTGCTCTCAGGCTAGCCACTGTGCTAGCCAGATTTCACTTTCAGTCATTGCTGCATGCAGCGCATCTGCATCTTTACACTGTCACATGGAAGGTTCTCTTTTTTTAGCTGTGTGCCTCCTTGTTTTTAGGAGCAAAATACAGTCTGTGTCAGCAGTTAGAGAAAAAGCTCATAGAGGCTAAAACCACAAACATGTTTCCTTTGGTTTGTGGAACATTCGTCTTTTGATAATAGTATGTAATATTGCTCCGTTGTTGGTAGCAGTCTATGAGATGTCTGTGAGAATAAGGAGGTGTTCAATTTGTGTTTTTCATCAGTATTTAAAAATACTAAGATAGGTAGGAAGAGAGGTATCAGAGGAAGGAACATTAAACTTTTTTTCCCCTGTCTTTGAACTTAGCATGGAAAAAAGGTAATGTATTAAAGGCCTTGTTCCTATCTAGTCTGCTTGTTTTTTAATTCGAAGTCTTTTTTTTTTATTTCAAGGTCTGAATTTTATTTTCAGTACATTGATTGGAATCAAAGAGTAAGAGTCAAAAGGGAGTGTCATAAATAGCGACCAGGGCTTGTTCAGCTTGAATACCAACACAGACTATTTCTCGACAGCTTGCCGCCTCAGCTGTGTGGCTAAGGCAAGATCGAAGCTCACACACGGTGAAGGAAGATGTGCCAGGCGCATTCTGGCCTAGAAGATGGAACCAGAGAGGAATGAGTTTTGTTTAAGACTAGGGAAATGAGCAGAGCGTAGTAAAATTATTTTTAGCTTTCATCGTTATCTGTGTAGGAGAACGAACAGACAGCAGAACTAAAGTTCTGTTACGGAACAGAAAGAGTTTGTTTAACCGGCACTAGCAGAGCCTAACATTAGAGAATTGCAGTGGAGAAATAATCAGTATTTTATTGTGAGTGGTGCCATCCAGAAGAACAGGAAGCTAATGCTCAAAAGCCTGAACTTCATGATGGCATGTAGGGTTACAGATTATATAGGGCAAAATCACAAGACAGTAGGTTAGGAATTTGAGGTCGTGCTGGGAGCTAATTGATCACAGGTGAGGTAAGAGTAATGGATCATTTCTTCAACCTTGAGGACAACTCTGAGGTCTTTTCTGGCATCCCTCTGTCCTGTCTTAGGGAAAGTAACCAGGGGATCATTCCACCTTAGGGCTCAGGAACTAAACCATAACTTAGGTCAAGATACTAGCTTTGGCCTTGCCAGGTAACTAGTTGGTTAGATGATTGTCCCATTACACCAAGGTTGCAGGTTTGATCCCTGGTCGGGGCACATAGGGAATTCACATATGGGAATCAACCAATGAATGCATAAATCAGCGGAACAACAAATTGATGTTTCTCTCTCTCAAAATCAATTTTAAAAAACACAGAAAGATGTTTTCTTTAGCCTGCCAGAGGTCCAGACCATGTGATCATTAGTCAGGTCCAGGCTACTGTCTTCTGTTGCCTCAGGGGTTGCTGTTGGGGGTGGAGGGCAAGAGAGGAGGCTAGGTCTCCGAGGGCTGGGGAGATGATCTCTAGAGCCAGGATTCAAAGCTCTAATCAAAGTCCCAGGAACCCTCAGTTTCACTTCCACTTACTTCAAGTCTCCCAAAGCTGCACAAAAACAATGGGGATTTTAGTTACAGAAGTGATCAAACGCGGTCAACTTTAAAAGGACATTTTACTATGCAGCCAGTGAATTTTTACTTTCCTGAATCCAGGGAAGGATTGCTCCATCCTAGCCCTTTAAGCAGTCTTAGACTCTGGGACCCACACTCCTGCCAGCACGTGAAGGCACATTATAATCCCCAGCCAGTGTTCCAGACAGCTTGCCCACTCCCAGCCTGTCTGCACTCTAACTGCTCATCTCCTGTCACCTGGCGAACACGCAACCAAGTTTTTCTCATTCCTCTCAAGAAAGTTGCATGACTCCCTCTAAATTTTACATTTTTTTTTTGCACCCTTACATCATAGTTTATATTCTATCTGGATGTCCCTTTTACCTTCATTAGGACTCTGGAGAAACAGGTAGTTTCTGTAGAAATTAACCCAGTACTTTACTTACCTGGGGGGGAAACACAGATAGGACAGTCTTACCTGGAATGGAAATTGAGGAGATCGTTCTAGTGATCTTTAGGGAATGCAGTAGTTTTTATATCAGAAGAAACCGCAGGTCTGAGTACGCACAATGTGGATGTCTTTATTTGTAGTTAAAAATACATTACTATATTCTAGCTTTTCAGAAAATGTACAGAATCTCTAGATAGATTGGAAGGCATCATTATTAAAAAAGAAAAAGCAGGAAGTATAAGAATCTGACATGGTTGAAGGGAAACTAAACCTAAAGTAAAAGAGAAGATTATGTGGGGAAGAGAAGGGGATGAAGCCTTTGTGGGCCTTGCTTCAGAAAGAGGTAAATTTCTCCTTTACAAAAAAGAAATAGTACCCTTTGGTCATGGAATATTTATGAGGCATTGTAAGGGAATGTCTTCCTCAAAAGAAACAGATCTCTTAAGAGGAGAGGCAATTTTATTTGCTCTCTAAGTCAGGAAAACATACAGGAAATTCAGCCACCTGAGAATTTTCAAGCCATTTAGACAAAGTAAGGACGTAGATAACATGTGTTCTTTCTTCTTATTACATAATTAATACTGATGCAGGACTTTATCTAGATGTCTTCTAAAATTTTTATTCAAATGGTAAGAAGTTCTCTTCTACTGATAAGCACCCCTCCCAGAGTACAGAGGAAGAAAATAGGGGGATTACTCGACCGACCCTAATTCTAATTAACAATGAGGAATTGGTGGAGTGGAAATGGAAGAGTCAAGGTAGGTGGGGGGGGGAGCAACATGGTGAACTGTTTTGTGATACGTCAGGAATTTTCAATCTTTCTCATCTCATGGCATGCATAAACTAATTACTAAAATTTTACAGCACACCAAGAAATATATATTTTGCTGATCTGACCAAAAAATAGGTATAATGTTGATTCATTCACACTGGATGGCCATTGTTGTGTTGGCTGTTGTCAATTTTATAAGGGAAAAGAGGCCAGTGTCCCTGACTAAAGTCAGGTATTGTGTTTTAACAATTCTTGCAGCACACTGGTTGAAAATTTCTGTGATACATAAATAGTTGCCACTCGCTACTCCCTTGGGAAACTGCCTGCTCCATTGACATGAGCTTAGCAACTTGCATGTGACTTGCTTTGGCCAAAAACTTTTAAGAAAACATGACCCACATACCTTACTTCTGGACAAGTGCTCTTTTTTTCCATCTGACATAAGATCAGCAATACCTCAGAAAGCAGCTTTTTAATCAGCTTCAAGCCAGGACATGTAGCACAAGTTTTTAAAAACCAATTCATTGTTGTAAAGCAGTGGTTACAACAATGGGGGTTATACTGTTCCCCCCTCAGACCTCCCCAGAAGATAGTTCTGGTTGTTAAAGCTAGGGGTGTGCAGCTGACATCTGCACATAGAGGCCATGTATGCTGCTAAATAGCTCACAAGGCACAGGACAGGCCCTCAAAACAAAGAATTACCTGGCCAAAAATGTCACTAAATGCTAAGATTAAGAAAACCTTGTTGTAAGCTTCTGGGTTTGTTTATTAATACTGCATAACTTAGCCTATCCTGACTAATATAGCAACTACCTCACTAATTTCATAATAGCCAATGTGGGAATAGTTGGGTTTAACCAGTGAGGTACCTTGGTTATTAGGAAGACAGATTTGAAAGAATCCAGGAAAAAATGTAGATGTTGTACTATGGCATATGATTTTGAAAGTGACTCAAAAGGTTCAGAAGCTTCCAATTCCACAGCTATTACTGTGCAGTTGCAAATATTCCAGATAAACAAAAACCAGACAGAAAGGCCAAAAACCAATGTGGTTGCTTGTTGAATTTTCCAGTGAACTCAAATATTAAAATAAAGGAGGTTTGTAATCAAAGATAAATGTCTTTTACACTCCTCTAAAAATAGCATTAAAAAAGTTAAGTTCCAAAGTTGACATAACTTGAACCTGCAAAAACTGCTAACATCCCAAGAGGGTTTTGCTTGTTTTAGTTGTATTAGAAGCAAGACCAAGCAAGAAGTGTATCTCTTGTTTGACACTTATGAACTAATAGAGAAAGCAGAGCAGCTCATCAAGGGCAGCCTCAGTCCCTCACCACCAGCCACCAGCCTCAGCTGGACTACCTGCCTCCTGTTCTTCCATGATAGCTGACTCTGCAGCACCCTTGTTTGAAGCAGTGGGCCTTTTCAGCTCTGCCTCTGAAAGCTTCGCACGTACTTGCAGTATCAGAAGCAGTTACTGCCCTCCTTAGTGGCTAGAAATCACCCCACCTTTGAAACCTTGGAACTAAGTGACAGATTTTAGATATACCTATCCCTTCTTAGCATTCAGAGCTACACTAGGATGGAATGCTATGTTTCAGAGGCAGTGATTCCCAGGCTTTAAATATTTTCAAGCAAAAGCCAGTGAGCCACTGGGTTGTCGATTCTCTTCTAATCCTGATTCCCTATAATTCTAAGTTTAAAAGTCTGGATTGAATTTAAGAATAAATATTTTGGCCCTGATCAGTTTGGCTCAGTTGGTTAGGCATCATCCCTCAAAGCAAAAGGTCACCAGTTCAATTCCTTATCAGAGCACAGGCCTGGGTTGTGGGTTCCGTCCCCATCTGGGCTGTGTACAGGAGGCAACCGACCGATGTTTCCCTCTCACATTGCTGTTTCCCTCCCCCTCTTGCTCCCTCCCTTCCTCTCTCTCTAAAAATAAATAAATAAAATCTTTTATAAAAGAAACAAATATTTAATTATGTGCCTTAGCTCCTAGCATATTAGCCATATCTAAATACAAGATATTAGGTCATGCAGAAGCCAGTGCATCTGTAGCCATAAAAACTCTCCTGAACCTTCTCCTTTCTCTAATAAAAAGGGTAACTGCAGAGTCCTGATTGCAGTCCAGCTCTATTATATAGCCCATGAGAATTTCCTCATCACATTAGTAAGCCTCTCTTGGCCATCCGTCCAAAGCTGTTTGTTTCATTACCTACAATCAGGTCTGAATCACCACATTCACATTCTAAAACACCTGCCTGTTCGTTGTAGGCCCACCAAGTTCGTAGAATTACTGAGATGTGGTCAACAAGCCATGGCAGCATGACAAAGACCTGTTGTACACTTTCTCCTCACCAGCTTAGCGAGTGGTAGGAGACTTGGTAAAAGTAGGGACCACTATCAAGTTTCTGTTCTTGCTCACTCTGATTCAGCTGAGTGAAGAAAATCATGCCTAATGTTTTCCCTATAAATGATAGTAATGAGAATGAGGTATATAGCATTTGGAGCACATTCTTGAATTAGAATATTCTTTATTAACCTCAGTTATTTATAAAGTATATCTCAATCAACAGTTCTGAAATCAAAACAAAGGGATAACAATAGTAAATTAAGGCAAAGTTTAAGAAATAGCTTATAATATAATGTGGCATTTAAAACTTAAAATGTGTTTTACGGATTCCTAATTTTTCTTCTGTTATATTAAATCTTTCTTAGTTTTTGTGCCATCATATTTTTGATCTTAAAAATGTCTACCTGCCCCAGAAGAATTGTTAAGTCACAAGATAATACAGACAGCAAGTAAACAAACAGTCTTAAAAATGAAGTATTACTAGTAAAGAAATACAAAGTAAATTATCAAGTTATCATTTTTCCTATTAAAGTTTATTGTTTATATTACAAAAGTTTAACATCTTTATTATAGAAAATAAGGAAATACAAATAAGAGAAAAGATGTCACAGTGGCAATTAACATCTCATGATATGGCTGTCATTGCTTTTCCTATTCATGTCTAAAATTTATCTGAGTCTCCTGTTGATGTACATTTGAATTTCTTGTTATAAGTAATGCTGCAATAAACATCCCATATGTTAATCCTATTTTTGTATCTTTGATTATTTTGTTAGGACTAGTTCCTAGAGCTGCTATTGCTGAGTCAAAGCATATTGCATTTTTAAGGCTTTCAATTATTTTTGACCAAGCTGCTGACCAGGACGTTTACATCGACTGTCCGAGAATATCGACGTATGCATTCTCGAGCCCGTGCTGTCTACGCTGCCTTTTATCTCCGCCGCTCTGATAGCTCCAAGATGGCGTCTTGTTGTTTCGATGTTTGCTTCTTTGATGATTATCAGAACAAATTTCACATGTCTCAACAAAATACTACAAATTAAAGAAAAATCTTCGTTGTTACATTATTTATAAGAGAAAACAAACATCCATATACCCTTAAATGGTCAACAAAAGGAAAGCAGTTAAATAAAAACTATGCTACTCCTCAACAATAAACTATTCAGCTGTTAAAACATTAAGTGTGCAAAGTACTCTAACTAGGAAAACTATTCATTCTATACTAGTAAGACATTAGAATGGTAAATTTTTATATGTAAGTTTATCTCCCCAATACTCTTTAAATACACAAGGAAAAAAACCTGAAGCCAAAATGTAATTGCCTCTGCATGATGATAATTGATTTTAATATTTCCTTTTTTTAAAGATTTTATGTACTTATTTTTTAGAGAGGGAAAGGAAGGAAAAAAAAAGGGAGAGACACATCGATCAGCTGCCTCTCGCACGTGCCCCAAGTGGGGATCAGGCCAGCAACCCAGGCATGTGCCCTGACAGAAAACGAAACAAGCCACCTTTCATTTTACGGGGACAATGCCCAGCCAGTTGAGCCATTCTGCCCAGAGTCATGATTTTTAATATTTTCCACATATTTTTAAATTAACATTTATATCACATTTTTTAAGAAAACACATTTGAAGGAAACTGTCCACCTGCAATTTGTGTAGCGTGTATTCTGAAGATAGTATTAAACATTTGGTATTAAAACAGGGAACATGAACAAGACAGAAGTAAGATTCTGGTAAGCAGTTAATCAGCCAGTTGTCAAAATGTTAAAAGCTTCACATGCTTGAGAATCTGACAGTGGTTGAATCCCCTGAAAATGTAATGTGTATTTTTTTTTCCTTTTTAGGTTGCAGCTGTTGATCTTCTGGTTCCTGGAGTTGGAGAGCTCTTTGGAGGAAGCCTCAGAGAGGAACGATACCGTTTCTTAGAGCAGCGACTGGCCAGGTATTGGTCAGACCTAAAAGAAACAAAATTCAGAAATTGGGAACAGAGAACTCAAAGGCAGTCATGACAAAGTAACAGAACAGTCCATGGGCCTCAGCAGCTGAAACTCAAATTCTAAGTCATCTTGACCAAGTTGTTACTCGACTTTTCTCAGCTTCCCTTTCTTAAAGAATGAAACTGTTATGTGAAACAAGGCCAAAATAAAAGTTGCCCAGTATTTGTATATCTCTCTTCCTGTGAAAATGGCTTTTTAAAAAGTTAATGATATAAGGGGAAGGGAGATTTTCCCTTAAAGCTTGCCTTCATTTTTATTTGTCTCTTCTCTCTGTTCTTTTCTATTTACTCTAAATTATGACTCTTATAGGGACATAAAGAAAGATAGACTCTGAGCCAGAAAAAGGATAAAGATGGAAAGAGAAAGACACTAAAAATATCTGCTAAGCTCGCATTTAGAAGAAGCAGTTTTCCCATCCTCGGGTTTTCTATGTTGTGTAAGGGTCTTGATTTAGCTATTTGAATAACTTAATTTTAACTTGCTGTTTGAGACCTGGGAAATGAATCCGTAAACACACAGAACGTGTTTTGGAGAAGAGCAGCAGGGCATCAATTTCTAATTGAACCACCACTCCTATACGGGATGGCCCGCCAGCACACCACAGTGGCCTCCTACACTGACCGCGGCTTCCACTTTTGTGGTGCCGGACTTTAAAAAAAGTCTTTCCCATGTTGAAGGCGTAATCCTTCTCTCCAGATAATACTGGGTTTCATAGTAACCTGGAAGAGCCATAACAACATTTGAAAATATCCTGCTATATTAGCCATTTGTAAAGCCTTCTTTTCCTAATGGGGAAATGCTTTAAAAGTTGGTGTTTTCCAAGGTCCAAACCTATAAATCTGTTGGGTAACTTGGTTTTGTAATCTTAATTATTTGAACTGCTCTATTTGGTTAGGGTCCAGAAGAAAGGGGATAAATATGTTCCGGGAGGACTCTTTTTTTTTTTTTCATCAGAGTACTAACTCCTTACTATAACAATAATGTTAGAAAGTCCTGGGAAAATCACAGAATTGAAGTAAAGGTCAAACTCCTTAGATGGAAAGAATTTAAAGATTCTCTGGGTCTTTTTTAAGCACAATAAAAATCACACATGGCAAGAAACCTCATCTGTTGAAAGATTAATTGGTCTGTTTTCTTTGCTTGCTTCCTTCCTTCAGGAAACTTGTCTCATGACATTAAATGTTTTCCTAATATCTGATAATATCCAAATGTATCTTTCCTAATGAAATGGGTATGTTTTCCTCTCTCACACATCTGCCTGTGACTTCTGTTTACGCGTTCTGTATTTTTGTATATTTGAGTTTTTCATCAGCCTGATCCTTTCAGACACACTGTGGTCTCAAACACTTTTTTAAAGAATTAAAATTACTTTTAATGAGTACTAAGAGCTTAAGACTTTAACACTTAATTGGCAAACATCAATTGGCAATCATATTAGGAAGGTAGCTTCGGAACCCATGTTACCAGTTTCATGTACAGTGGCAGGCGTGTCTCTGCCCCTCTTTTGTGTGTGCCTCGAAGCAACCTCAGGTAGCAGGAGCAGTGCTTTCCTCATGTCACAGGACAATACGCGCATGTCAAGTGAACTCCCTCTCCTGGGCCCTGGACCATACTTTCCTTCTATAGCATTTATTGACTATACCACTTACTTGGTAATACCTGGGACTATTGTTTAACTAACCTTTCTTACCATATAGTAAAGATTCAGTTTCTCAACTAAATTGCATGGGATTTGAGAGCACAACCTTTGGTGTTTACTTCTCTGTAACAAGCATACAACCCAGAACAAATGCTTGGTGGTTAGTATATTTATTTATCTTACTGACATTCTCTGATAGAATTTTTTTGTATTCCTTTTACAGCTCAGGACTGACGGAAGCCTACCAATGGTAAGAATGAGGCCTCTGATGATTGCTATTCTAGCTGTTGGTCTGAGCATTATACACTTTTGCTTGTTATCCCAAGGCACTACAAAAGAGTGTAAAAACAATGAACTAGTTCTCACAAGATTGCTTATTCCTTTTGAGTCCTTGAAAAATAGTAATGATAATGGCTGCTATTTGTTTATTACTTACTGTATTCTAGATAGCTATTAAAATTTTGATGTATATTATCTCATGTAATCAGTGTAACACTCTGTGAGTTAGGTACTATTCTTATTCCCTTTTTATTACCTGTACAGACCTGAGGTCTAGAGATGTTAACTAACTTAACTAAGAACACACAGTTAGAAGACAGAGCTGGGACTGTGTTCCTAACTATTATGCTTCATTTTCTCTGTGTGTGAAATTAGGGGCTTGAACTAAGTGATCTTCACTAACTGTAGAATTCTAAGCTGCTCCGAGAGTATCACCTGTCTGCATTCATACATTTACTTCTCCAAAGTTATTCTGGTTTTCTTTCCTCAGACCCTTTCTTCAAATAATTTTCAATACTTTTCAATATATGCAAATTTTAATTTATATTTCGGTTATAGCACTCCTCTGGGATCTTGGTATAATAATATCAACAATATTATTAATTCTTCACCTGTCCTCAAGCAAAGGAAGGGTCAAATTACACACTCACTTCTTGGTAATAAAGGAACTAGATTTCAGAAGTTCAAAAAGCCTAAAATTGGGTTCAGGTATTGGGCCTTGAATACCTTTGTTTTCTTGTTTAACCAGTAACGATTTTAGGCATGTTTAATCTCTCTTGAGTCTTGGTTTTCTTGGCTGAAAAATGGAATGATCATATCTACTTCACAAGGTTATTATAAGGATGAAAAGAAACAATATAGGCTAAGTACGTACACAGAGTAGAAGCTCGTAAATGCTAATCCCTCCCCCCCACCCCGCCCCTTTCCTTCCTTTGTTCTGAATTTTGCTGTTAGGTATATGAGCCTGATTGATCAAGCTTAAGCATTTCACATCAGCTCTGTCTACAAGATAATGTCCATAATGTGTGAAAACTAGCTACATGCACATTTTAATTATTGGTTAAATAAGTTTAGGCCTTTTCTGGTCTTTATTAATCATTTCAGTACTATTCTTTTCCCAGCTAAAGTTTTCAAACTGTTCAGATCTCCAAATATAAATGTGTATTATTTGAAACTTTGCCCTTTTAAATGGTTATCATAGTATTTCAAGGTTGAAGGGGTTTTAAAAATCTTCGTGTCTGTGATCTCTGCTGGTGTTCCCCCCACTGTGAGTGGCCACCCCAGGTGTCTAGGAATCTACTCACTTCCTATTTCTACATGCCATATGCAAATAACATTTGTAGCTAGTTCCACAAATTTTGTACCAATTCTGCCAAAATCTGGCTACCCTAGAATAAACTTAACAAAAATCCATCAAATGTATATTCATTAGAAAACTGGTTTCTTAGAAGTGCATTTTTCCATCTATTAAAGCAAAGGGAAGAAAATGCCAAATTTAGTTTTTAGACATTCATACCAGTGTTTTGACATCAACGTATGAGAAATTTAGAACCACCTAAGCTGTTACTGTACTTCTAGCCGCCAGCTCACATCCTGCAGGTGTTTGTGGCAGGTGGTTTGATATGCCCTTTATCTCATTTTCTCATTAAATCAATCTACACCCTGCCCCCATGCCTTATAAACTTTGAGTTAATTCAGCTACCAAACATTTCAATTATTGAAGACTGTGTTCCATCCATTTTTCCTGACAGTTCTTATTAATCTGAAGCTTTATACTAGATACTCCTGTTTATAGATCTGTCACTTGGTTCTAACTCACCTGGTTGCAATTCATTTTTTATTTTAGAAAGATAAGTACTGCATCTCAACTATATCAAACACCAGTACATGTATCCATTACTGTTAACAGTGGGAGATAGGTGATAGTCTTTATCCTAGAGTTGCCAAATGACTTCCAGCCATGGCGCTGAAGTTCAATTCTGGAACTCATTTTATAAATCATTCAAGAACCTATACATTTGTTTTATTTTTTTTTAATTTTTTAGATTTTTATTTATTTATCTTCAGAGGGGAAGGGAAGGAGAGAGGGAGAGAAATATCAATGTATGGTTGCTTCCTGTGCATTCCCTGCTGGGAACTGGCCTGCAACCCAGGCATGTGCCCTGACTGGGAATCGAACCGTGATCTCTTGGTTCACAGGCCCGCGCTTAATCCACTAAGCTACACTAGCCAGGGCTGTTTTAATCAATATTATATAACTCAAGAATTCTCCCACCAAATGACATAAAAATATTTACAGAATATTCTTCCCCCTCTTCTTTCCTAAAATAATTTTATCCCCGGCTGGTGTATGGACATCTGAGTTTGAATCTTGGCTGTTTCATTTTCTGTGCATTTCCAGCCATCTTAAGTGGGAATAGAATGTCCATGGATGGGCTTCAGAGGCTGTCTAGCCTTCCAGAAAAACAGCTCTGGACATCTCCCACTAGGCCTAAAGCAGAGAACTGGGAGTTTCTCCTCACTCCAGCACTCAAGAGTGTATTTTTATACCTTCAAACAGTAAATCTTCATATAGTAAGCATCTACTCCAGAGCAGACACTGGAGATAAAAGGTTGAATAAAATGCAGCTCCTGTCCTTGATGTAGCTTATAATCTAATCTATATATCATTTTATAATTTATCAGACAAAACTCTTCAGTCTCTTCTGTGTATCAAACTATGATTTTGGTAAGGAAAAAAGAGCATTATTAATATACTAAGAAATAGGAAAGGAATATATTTTGAAGAAAATTAGTAGCTTCATGAGGCAAGTTTTCTGTATATAATTAAATAAAAGAAAAAGGATCATTTAACCAAAGTTCATGAATGCATGACAGGGTTTGCTACTGTTGGAGTAACATTAAACAGATCACCTTAACTTCTCTGTGTCCTTCACCCATCTGTGGGGGGAAAGACTGGTCTACCACAATGATCTCAATGACCACAGATGATTACAAAATACTTTAAAATATAAATTCTAATATAAAGCTGACCCTGAACAGCATTTATAGGTGATGATTCTCTCTTTTTCAAAATCAGGTATCTGGACCTCCGTCGATTTGGATCTGTGCCACATGGAGGTTTTGGGATGGGATTTGAACGCTATCTGCAGTGCATCTTGGGAATTGACAATATCAAAGATGTCATCCCCTTTCCAAGGTTTACTCATTCGTGTCTTTTATAGATGGAAGACTGGTTAAGGAAAACTGCCCAAGCCACAGGTACTGCACGTGAATGTGCATATAGGAGAGTGCATGTGTGGGTTTTAGAAATACAGAAGTTTCAGAATGTACCTGTCATACCATAGCATATAACATATGAAGAATAAAAGTGATCATGATTTTCTTACAAAGTGCAGGGCATATCATGGAGAGATGAACTCTCTCAAGAAGACGTACTTATAGCAGGTAGAATCTCAAATCCATTATATCAATTAATAAGAAATGAAGGTATTGAACAAGATGGTTTCAAAGTTCCTTTCAGACTTTAAGAGAGGCTGAGATTTTGTATTTTACTTTGTCTTTAATGATTAGATCACTCACTACCTTGTGCAACCTTTGAGAAACACTTAGTAAGTAAAAATAAAATGTTGGATCTTTTTTAGCTTGCCATTTAACCTATGACAAATGCCCATCTTATTCTCTGTAACATTATTCTCCATTTAATGTTACTAAACATTATACAAGAAAATATTCCTTCTTTGCCTCTTGAGTTAATAAATTTGCTATTCTGAATTGAAATCTTCTTTCATCAGATTGGGTGAAAAAAATCTCATTTAATGACTGTTGATCCTCAATAAAATGGGTATAGAAGGAAAGTACCTCAACATAATAAAGGCCAGATATGACAAACCCTCAGCTAATACATACTCAGCAATGGAAAACAGAAAGCTTCTCCTCTAAGGTCAAGGAACCACTGTTATTCAACACAGTATTGGAAGTCCTAGCCACAGCAATCAGGCAGAGGAAAGAAATAAGTATTCAAATAGCAAATGAAGAAGTAAAACTATCACTGTTTGCAGATGACATGGCTCTGTATATCAAAAACCCTAAAGACTCCACCAAAAGAGTCTTAGAAATGACAGACAAATACAGTAAAGTTGCAGGATACAAAATCAATGTACAAAAATCCATTGCTTTCCTATATGAGGTCTGTCCAGAAAAAGTCCAGCCATTGTTAATATAAGGAGAATGGTTAGCACGACATTGATGTAACCTGGCAGCCAAGGAGAGTGGACTGGAGTGCACATGTGTGAACAATGACAACTTCACTGTACTAGTCAGTGGGGGCAGTAGATGCTGTTGCATGAGCATGTGCACTGTGTGGCTATCACATTCAAAATGAGTTAGTAGAGCAACAAATCTGCACCAAATTTTGATTGAAGCTTGAACATTTCTCCATGAAAACTATTCAGATGATTCAGAAGGCTGCAGCTATAGGCGACTGGTGAGTGGTACCCTCATGCATCACGTCTCATGCAGAGCTTTTTGGCAAAACATCAAATCACCCACATGACACAGCTCCCCTACAGCCGAGATTTGGCACCCTGCAACATCTGGCTTTTCCCAAAACTAAAATCACCTTTGAAAGGGAAGAGATTTCAGACCATTGATGAGATTTAGGAAAATACAATGGAGCAGCTGGTGGCAATTGGGAAAACTGTGTGAGGTCCCAAGGTGCCTACTTTGAAGGAGTCTTGAGGTATTAGTGTCCTGTGTACAGTGTTTCTTGTATCTTCTTCAATAAATGTCTGTATTTTTCATATTATGTGGCTGGATACTTTTTGCACAGACCTCATATACTATATACAATGAAACATCAAAAAAAGAAATAAAGAAGACAATCCCACTTATGATTGCAACAAAGAAGATAAAAATACCTAGCAGTAAACTTAACAAAGTGAAGGACTTATATACTGAAAACTACAAGACGTTGTTGAAAAAAATTGAAGACACAAAGAAGTAGAAAATGTGTTCATGGATTGGAAGAATTAACATAGTTAAAATGCCATATTACTTACAGCAATATGCACATTCAATGGAATCCCTGTAAAAATCCCAATGGCATTTTTCAAAGAAATAAAACAAAAATTTCTCAAATTTATATGAACCGCAAAGGACCCCAAGTAGCCAAAACAATCCTGAAAAAAAATTAGAAAAGCCGGAGGTATCACACCCCTGACTTTAAATTATAGTACAAAACTAAAATATTCAAAATAGTATGATATTGGCAGAAAAACAGACACACAGACCAATGGAACAGAATTGAGAGCCCAGAAATAAACCCACACATATGCAAGCAAGTAATTTTCAACAAGGGTCTAAAAACACAATAGAGAAAGGAATGCCTCTTCAACAAATGGTGTTGGGAAAATCGGAAAGCCAGATGCATAAGGATGAAACGATACTGCTGTCTGACACTATACACAAAAATTAATTCAAAATGGATTAAAGACTTGAATATAAGATCTAAAACAATAAAATACAAAGAAAACATAGGTGCTAAACTTATGGACCTTGGTCTCAGAGGGAATTTTGTGAACTTGACCCCAAAGGCAAGGGAAGTAAAAGCAAAAATATGTGAATGGGCCTACATCAAACTAAAAAGTTTCTGCATAGCAAAAAGAACCATCAACAAAACAAAAAGCAGCCAACCCAGTGGGAGAAGATAGGTGCAAATGCTCTCTGATAAGGGACTAATATCCAAAATATATTTTAAACTTATATGTCAACAGCAAAAAAGAAATCCAATTAAAAATGGGCAAATGACCTGAACAGACACTTTTCCCAAGAAGGCATGCAGATGGCCAACAGACACTTGAAAAAATGTTTGACTTCGCTAGCTATAAGGACACTGCAAATGAAAATCACAATGATATACAACCTCACACCTGTTAGAATGACTGTTATCAATAACACAGGAAATAACAAGTGTTGGAGAGGATGTGGAGAAAAGGCAATCCTCATACACTGCTGATGGGAATATAAATTGTCACAGCCTCTATGGAAAACAGTATGGAGGTTCCTCAAAAAATTCAGAATAGAGCTACCATATGGTCCTAGCAATCCCTCTTCTGGATATCTAACCAAAAAATTAAAATATACTTGTCATAAAACATATGTAACCCTGTGTCCATTGTAGCATTATTCATGGTAGCCAAGACATGAAAACAACTTAATTACTCACTAAGGGATGACTGGATAAAAAGGAATGGTGTGTATATATACATATACATACAATGAAATACTACTCAGCCATAAGACAAGATGAAACACTGCAGTTGGCAAGAACATGGATGGATCTTGAAAATATCATGCTAAGCGAAGTCAGATGGAAATGGAGAAGAACTATATGATTTCACTCATATGTCATATGTAAAACAGAAAGCAACAAATGAACAAACAAAACATTCATAGACACAGCAGTGTGATGGCTACCAGAGGGGAGTATGAAGTTAAAGAAGGTCAAATATATGGTGACAGAAGACTAGATTTTGGATGGTGAGCACACAGTGGAAAGTACAGATGATTTATTATAAAATTGTACACTTGAAAGTTATATATGTTATTAACCAATATTATCCCAATAAACTTAATTTTTTAACTGTTTTTGTGTTGACCATGTCTTTTTTTGTAGTTTGATCATATTTATTTATTTTTAAGTACATTTTATTCTATTACATTTTCCCAATTTTTCCTCCTTTATCTCACCTCCACCCTGTACCTCCCATCCCTCCAGCATCCCCCCCTTAGTTCATGTCCATGGTTGTACATATAAGTTCTTTGACTTCTGTGTTTCCTACACCATTCTTTACCCATCTATTTTATACCTACCAATTATGCTTCTTATTCCCATACCTTACCCACCATTCTTCCCCTTACCCTCCCCACTGAAAGACCTCCATGTGATCTCCATTTCTGTGATTCTGTTCCTGTTCTAGTCATTTGCTTAGTTTTTGTTTTTGCTTTTTAGGTTAAGTTGTTGATAGTGAGTTTGTTGTCATTTTACTAATCAGAGTTTTTTATCTTCTATTTTTTAGATAAATCCCTTTGACATTTCATGTAATAAGGGCTTGGTGATGATGAACTCCTTTAATTTGACCTTGCCTGGGAAGCACTTTGTCTGCCCTTCCATTCTAAATGAGAGCTTTGCTGGGTAGAGTAATGTTGGATGTAGGTCCTTGCCTTTCATGACTTCAAATACTTCTTTCCAGCCCCTTTTTGCCTGCAAGTTTTCTTTTGAGAAATCAGCTGATAGTCTTATGGGTGCTCCTTTGTAGGTAACTGTCTCTTTTCTCTTGCTGCTTTTAAGATTCTCTCTTTATCTTTAATCTTGGGTAACTTAATCACGATGTGCCTTGTTGTGTTCTTCTTTGGGTCTAACTTCTTTGGGACTCTCTGGGATTCCTGGAAGTCTATTTTCTTCACCAGACTGGGAAAATTTTCCTTTATTATTTGTTGAAATAAGTTTGCGACTTCTTGCTCTTGTTCTTCTCCTTCTGGCACCCCTATGATTTGGATATTGGAATGTTTAAAGTTTTCCCAGAGGTTCCTAAGCCTTTCCTCATTTTTTTTTTTGAATTCTTATATCTTCATTCTGTTCTGGTTGGATGTTTATTTTTTTTTGTTCCAAATCATTGATTTGAGTCCCGGTTTCCTTCCCTTCATTTTTGGTTCCCTGTATATTTTCCTTTATTTCACTTTGTGTAGCCTTCATTTCTTCCTCCATTTTGCGAACAAACCCAACCATTTCTGTGAGCATCCTGATTACCAGTGTTTTGAACTCTGCATCTGATAGGTTGGCTATCTCCTCATCGCTTAGTTCTTTTTTGGCGGGGGGGAGTTTTGATCTGTTCTTTCATTTGGGCCATATTTCTTTGTCTCAGTGTACCTTAAACTAATTTTTAATTATAATAGCTAATGAGATGTATTAATTATTTATAATCACAACAGTGATTAGTTTATTTTAGATGTATATAACTTCTATGATAATCAGGAAAATAGATTTTTGATGCCTGTGAAAGAAAAGAGTAGTTATATTTTAAAATTCTATTGGTCCTTTTCCCAGGGAAATTTGACAAAAAGGTATTTTCAATTCAAGATGAGGATGCAATTATAGCTAAAGCTGAAGGGTAGATGTAATAATTTGGGAGTCAAAAGTAATGATGTCTATAGAGTGAGAAGATCACTGGTTTAGGAGTTTCTGACCTGACAGTTTGAGCACCTTGCATGTATGATTTTGGACAAAACACTTACTGTGTAATGAGCTCATACATCATTTTCCTTGGAGTCGATATAATAATTACATGAAAATGTGTAAAACTGAAAGGCCACACAATTTTTTAACTCTGAGTTACATATGTGGAGATTTACAGTAGATTGTATATTCAGTAGAATTTGTATTATCAAATAATTGTGGAAAGGCACGGCTGCCTGAATAATCAACTCTCTAAGTCTCATCAGATGACTTGTCTTAAGTTATTTATTGAGTTAGCTTATGCACTTAATTTTAGCCTAACTCAAAATCAGACAGCTGAAATGAGCTACTGAATGTTAGAGTTGAACGTCATGGACGTCACTGAGAGGTTGTCAAGGTCACACTTCTGTCTAATGCAGAGACATCCTGTGTACCCGGGCAACATCTCTTGGCAAAGAGCTCAATATCCCATGTAATAACTCATTTCATTTCTGAATCTCTCTAATTGGTAGCTTTTTACTTCCAGGGAAGTAAATTTAATCCCTTGGACTTAGATACAAAGTATAGGACAGAATAAAAGATAATTAGTGCCCTAGCCAGGTGGCTCAGTTGGCTGGAGCATCATCCCATGCACCAAAAGACTGTGGGTTTGATTCCCGGTCAGGGCTGTGAGTTCAGTCCCCTGTCAGGGATCACATGGGAAGCAACCAGCTGATGGGTTTTTCTCTCTCCCTCCCTCTCCCTAAAATCAATAAGCATATCCTCAAGGGAGGATTTTTTTATAAAGAGTGATAATTAGGGCTTCTATAAGGTTTACTTCAACTGTGGGTTAAAGAGATAAATTCATAGGACATGCGCTATAAAATGTAAAGAACAGGTCAAATATTAATAAGCTTACTAGAGAAGGCATTTCTGAAAAGGTGATATTTAACCTTAGCCCTGGAATATAAAATACAAAAAAAATCATTTTAAAGCATTTGCAACATCGGCCAATATTGATTTGACATTCAGGTCTTGGTACTGTACTGATTTTTGTGGAGCAAGAATCAACAAACATTCACAAGCCTCAAACTGGATACACTAATGGTTTCTGAGGCTATCAAGAATCACGCCTCCAGTGGTTTTCGAGGAACCAAATAGAACTGTAATGTTAGCATGTTGGCAGGGTATCAGAAAGAAAGTAGTAGAGGCCCTGTCTGAGTAGCTCAGTTGTTAGAGTGTCATTCCAGTGCACCAATGTTGCAGGTTCGATCCCTGGTCAGAGCACATACAAGACTCAACCAGTGAATGCATGAACAAGTGGAACAACAAATTGATGTCTCCCTCCCTCCCCCCACTTCCTCTCTCTCCCTAAAAAAATCAATAATGAGAAAGTGATAGAATACTGAATTAGAGAAACCCAAATCCTGGGTTCTGGTCCCAGGGCCACCATAATTTAGCTGTGGAGCATTGTTCAAGTAAGATCATCTTGCAGCTTCCAGTTATTTTTAAACGTTCATACTTATTTCTTTATTCTTTTCCTTCACAGTTAATCACACAATGAGTATCTGGTTGAAGATAAACACTTGCCACTTATGATAAGCTTACTCATTTTCACCTTTAGCTCAATAATACTACTATTACTACTACTCCCCCTCCTTCTCCCCCTCCTACCCCTTCACCTTCCTCCCATCTCTTTCTCCTCCTCTTTCTACCAATAATTGAACAAAAACAAGCATTGGTATCAGACAAAGGTGGTGAAAATGCCAAAACAAAGTGTTGCCTGTGGACACCGTCAATAGCAAGAAACTTTAAAATGTCCGAGTGTCAGCTCGTACTTGGATATCCAAATTGTACGTACTGTGTTGTGTAGTTCAATGTATAATGAATAACAGTATAGATTTAATAGTTGTGGACCAACTATAATATATAATAATCTTTCCTCTTTTTAGTCTTCACTGGAGGATATGTTTATTGATTTTACAGAGAGAGGAAGGAAGAGAGAAAGAGAGAGAGAGAGGAAGAGAAACATCAATCAGTTGCCTCCCATATGCACCTCGACCAGGGATCAAACACTCAACCTTTTTGTTACACGGGACAATGCTCCTACCAACTGAGCCACCTGGCCTTGGCTATAATAATATTCTTATAGGGCTTAATTTGTGAATTAAAAGGTTATTTGTGGGTGTTATTTTTTTACTTGAGTAACCAGTTTCCAATGAGGAAAAAATCAGATTCTGTTTTCCCAAGATTTCTAAACATCACCTCAAAATAGTAAGCCCAGCCACCCAAGAAAGAGTGTATTCTAAAACTTAGAAATGTTTTTTCCATCATTAATTCTCATTCTCATTTCAAATTTTAAGTAGGTGGAGAAAAGTAGTTATTTTCCATCTGGCTGTCCTCTTGCCTGGGGAAGTTGTGCTGTCTTTTTGTTGCTGTTCTGACAAGAACATAATTGTGTGAGTGATCCATTCCAGATCTAGACATAACTCTCCCACCCTCTTACCCAGCCCAGAGACTCCAGCTGTCACAGAACAGCAACGGGACTGTTTGACCCTTTGTCCCTCTCAGACAGGGTCTGGCAGAAGCGTCCCCCTACAGTGTTACACATTCATATTCTCTGTAAATTGAATCTAGACATTCAAGCATGACTGGACCAGCATTGAAGATGCAATTGATAAGATGGATTACCTCCACTCTTCTTTAAATCTCTTGTTTCAGATAATTATAGATGAAAGAGACTTATTTGGATCAGATTGCTATTTATTCATATATTTATTTTAGTAAGTGGTGAGGCAAGAACCTAAAAATGCAGAGTTGAAAGACAGATTGGCCTGGATTGAATTGATAAGAAACGTGTGGGGCTTTTTGGCTTCTGATCAATATTTGTATTCAGTATGCAATCTAAAATATGTATAATAAAAAGAAAACAGGTGGGAGTAATATCCGATTATAGTTTCTTCCCAGTTTCTATTCCATAACAAAAGATAGAAAAGGCATTAAGAGCAAAATGCAATCTTAGTCATCCTATACCAAAATGATTACCAGGACTTCCATAAGACAGATCTTAGGAGATCATAGCTCCCCACACACGCACCCCAGAAACACAGACCATTACCAGCAGCCCTAGACTGCCCTTCTGGTCAACTAAGGCTCCAGTTAGCTCTTGTCCAGTTAGTTCTTGTCCAGTGAATCTACAGCTGTAATTAGCACACTGTGGGAGTTTCTAGGGGACCTTTATAACGAGCTGAGTAGTTTGGGTGGTTCTAAACTGTCATTCAGGCAGCTATTGAATTAACAAGCTCATGACTCTTCAACAACTGCTGCATCTTTGCTGTTTATAATTGCTATGAATAATACGACTATCATTTGGACATTGCATTACAGTTTTATAAAAATTTTTAAAGGATTCATAGTATATCATGGACCTTGTTCCTTTGTAGCTTATTGTGCCTCAAATTCATCGGGTTTAATGGAGTATTTATTTATTATGAAGATTGGTTACTTGGAGTACCTAATATTGAGGGAGAGTACGACTACAACCAAAGTTCAGGGCTTTCAGCCTCCAGAGAAACTGAAAGCACAGAACTTTTTATAGTAATCAAAGAATCTTGCATGTTGAGCCCTGGAGTTCACTGGACATTTTGCAAAACAAATAATCTGGCCTCTGATTTCCTTGTTCTGTACAGAAAGAAGAGACTTAAGAATGTGAAGAAATACTATGATTGAGCTCAAATACATTCTAGTAAAGAGAAACATTGAAAATGGAATAAAGGGCTCCAGACCCAGCAATGTATTTAAGTTCACTTTGCCTCAATTTTTTTATGAGTTTATGTTCATATTTGCCCTACCTTTCTCTTAAGATTATCCTAGAATATGCATAGAAACATAGATGAAAAAATGTTGGTCAGAATTACTAATACCCTCCCCAAAGTGATGGACCTTTGATATTTCAAGATGATATTTAAGAAGAGAAACTTGGTGAGCCCATCCAGCAGAGGATTCTTTCATACCCAAACACACTTACACCCAGCGGGAACTGTGTTTTGTAGAAGCTGAGCCATTTACAGTTGTGATCTGACGCATAACCTCCTCTGCACACTGGCTCAGCAAGAACTTCTGGTTTGCTGTTTTCCTAGGATCTGCATTGAAAAGTCTCTAAGGGATCATATCCCTTCCCCTGCCTATGATGTATAAACTACCCTCCTCTTGGATTTTGCCCTGTCCCTAGTAATTTATCTATTGCCCTTTCAGTGAATAGGAACACTCTAACCTAAAGAGGTAACTTTATCCTTGACAAACACTGGCTGTGACCTCATAGTAGTAACAAAACCTGCCTCTTCATAGCATGCACATGTAACAAACTAGACACACAGCAACAATTTTTCTTCCCAGCCTTCTCTTCTCCATAATAAAATCAGCATAACTGCTCAGTTGAACAATCTGCTCTTCCCTGAAGGGCTGCCCCGCTAGGTTATTCACCAGGCAGTTTATCTTTTAATTGGGCCTTTCTCTTGGTAGGCGAGTGCTTCCCTCCACTATCTACTCAGCTGCTGCCCAAGTAGCTTGTGATACAGTCTCCATGTTAGAAAATCATTAAAGTCTCCAGTGTCTTCTTCCTATCTGTCTTACAGCCTAGAGTAGTTGTTCCTCTTTCTGTATTTGTAATACTACTGAAGAATCTTAATTACAATTGTAGAATGTTCAGGGCAGTCCCTGAAATCTTCATTTTGGGATTGCAGAAATGGATTTGCATTGAACAGGAAGTTCTTTTCACTGAAGATTTCCACTAATATACACATTTTCTTTGTAGTGCCCAAAAGGCAAGAACTGATTCCTGTACAGTTAGGATATAGCTGGACAAGTATCTCTTTAAATATAATTTCCATCTTCCACATTCTGCCTTCAGGTTTTTGCATCAGGAAACTGTGGATCAGATTCTTGCCAGAACATGTGCTGGGTGTGTGGTGAAAGAGTATCAGATGTAGAGGGAGAAGAGTCTGATTTAGATCTGACACTCTACTCATGAGCCCTGGAACCTGGAGCAGCTTATTTTATCTCTGAGTTTGTATGCACATCTGCAGAACAAGGATAATACTTAAAAAGGACAATGTGAGAAACAATGAAGTCTGCGTGAAAGGGTTTCAGCCTAACTGGAAAGCACTGCACAAATTAGGGTCTTCTAAGGGAATCCTTTTCAAAACTCAAAAAAAAAAAATCCATATGAACACATGTCAAGTGAAGTATTTTAAGAGAAAATGTGTTAAAAATTTTGATTGTAGTTTGCAATTCCGATATAAAAGCTGTGTACATGGAGTAGAAGCACATGGAGAAAAATGGTATCAGCTGTTTGGGGGCAGTAAAATTGAGTCACTTTTTCTTTAAAAATCTCTTTGATGTATTCAGTTCACTTTAATACACTTATTGAGCTTTCACTGTGCTGGGTCTGCTGCTGGACTCTGGACACAGAAATAGGACATGCCTCCTTGTGTCAGGGACTCCCATTTCACAGTCTTTGCAAAGTTTATTGAGTGTAAGAATCGCCTGATTAGCTCAGACTGCCCTGACGCCCACCCTAGAAAGCCCGATTTAGTAGGTCTGGGAAGGAACAGCCCACAGTTTGTGTTTCTCAGACAGTTACTGTGCCTGATCCTAATGATTCTAATGTAGCAGTTTAATTTCACACCGAGAAGCCTTCAGTGGGGTTTGAAATATTACAGTTAAAGATAAGTGGTAATGACACAGATCTGCTCACTGAAGAAGATGCTCTATGTTGATTGTTGTGTCTGCACCTTTGAGCTGATGCATATGCCTCTGCAGCTAGGACGGGAAAGCCAGCCTGCAGAACTGTGCAGCCTTTACCCTCTTCCCTCTCTTTCTCCCCACCACCTCTCCTGTGTTTTTTTCTCTACAAATGTGCGTCTCTCCCACTCTGATTCCTACTGTGCCTAATAATCTGTCAACATCCAGGTGCTTCCCCTTCCTTTCTCCACCCTACCCCCAACCAGATAGAATGTCAGTTCTATTGGAATAAAAAGCACACCAACTTATATCTAGTTTGCTAACTTATGCTGGAAGGCTCTTGTATATGGTTAATGTTTCTCAGAAACACTTAGGAGTAGGCCACTTACTGGTCTACCACAGAAACGTCACGTGGAAACTTCTGTATCTTGATGTTTCACTGTCATTTAGCTCTTGGTCCGCTTTCTCACAGTGGGTTAGCAGCTCCTGTCCTGCCGGTCGAGGGAGCGTGTACCTGAACCCTGACTCAGCACTGCTTGTTTCCACACGCCTGCGAGTGGGCTTGGGTGGCTTTCTCAGGCTACACACCTGTCACCTCTTAGTCACCCAGAACCAAAATATTACAACCTTAGTCACAGTGTCTGAGGCTGTGAGGCCTTATTTTAAGACTGGTGACCCTCTGAAATGCAACAAGAATTTCTCCATGTTCACATGTATATATTACTAGTGTTAGTGTTTATATTACTTATGCTTCAAGATACCAAAGGTTGAACAGTGACTTCCAGACTCCCTCCTTGGATTCTCTTCCCTCAACACCACGTGCACATTCTGGTCCTCTCCTCCTGTCATTTGTCTTCTCTGCCGGCACGTGAATTTCATGTGACAGAAAGGAGACTGCATTGATCTTTGCCTCTGCAGTGCCTTGGAGAGTATCTGGCACATAGTAGGTACTCATTAAATAGCTCTGGAATAGGTATCATTGAGTTGTCAAAAAAAAAGGTGGGGTAAATACGTCCATCAGACAAAAGTGAAATATCCCTTGAAAGAAATGCCCAGACTGTCTTTTCCCTCTTTATGTGTCTGAAATATTTCATAAATTTTTAAACTAGCCCTTTTCAGCACAAATCCAAGACTGGAGCCATTGCCTAGCATACAACAAAAAGTCAGAAATCAAGTAATTATGAGTTCAGCTAGAAATTTGTCTCCATGATCTGTTATTGAAAGTTAGTTTCTAGGGCTTCTCTCCCAACTTTGCTTCTGAAGGACAGTGACCTAGCAGACTGCCTCCTAAGAACCCTGCTATACTGTGCACCATTATATAACCAGGCCCTAGATATGGGCCTTGCACACAGCCGGTGCTCAGTAAATGTTTGTTGAGTGAATGTATTTGATTGATAAAAGAAATTCAGAAGCAGGTAAAGTTAGAGTTACTCAAATTTTCAAAGTTAGTGGTTTTCTCCACCCTACTCTCTAAATCTAAACAAGTTTCTCACCTCCCCCCAAATTGAAGTAGGTACTGCTTACATCATCTTATTCAGCAAATTTTAATTGATACCTACTCTGTGCCTTTCTCTGGGGGGCACACCAAAACAAGTAAAACCTAAGCCCTTACAGTTTTGGCCCCCATATAGTTGGTTGCTAATTTCTCTGTGCTCACACAGTCCTTCCAAAAACCTCTATTATAGCATTCATTGTCCACAGCTACTGTAGACATCTGCCTGCCTATCACTCTCCCTAGAAAGACCCTGAACTGTTTAAGACCCCGGATTTTGTCATATTTGTATTTTCATGCTAAACTTGGGGTAGTAGGTTCTCAGATAATCCTTACTGAGAATAAAATATTAAGTACATAAATAATCTTTCCTAGGTAACATGTATTTGAGTGTAAGTATCTTTTTGTCTTTGAACAGAAACATATGCCTTTCTAAGTGTTTTCAAGTTTTCAGATGATAGATACTCAGTATGTCCTGAAAGAAACAAAACTGGTTTTCATGTCTCTATTAAACACCTTTCAAGCTGTCTATTTAATTATCAAACCCATCCCTCCTCTAAGAATTCCCTTACCCCTGGCCTAGCCAGTGCATCCTCAGCAGACATACTAGGGACATGAGCTTCCCTTGCCAACGACAGAGGTGGACACCGGACCCAACATGGACCAGCCTTGTTTTCTCATGGAAAATTGAGATTGAGAACAGTGGAGACCACTTGTTCGAACCGGGAACGTAAATTTAGTAACTGTGGGGCAACTGTGTGCCTGAAGAGACAGAGAAAGCAGTGTGCAGAGAGGAAGGAAGGCAGGCAAGGTGCTCAGACATGAAAAAGCACATAGCCAGAGAGAGACGGAGATACAAACTCGCCCCCTCGTTTTGCTATATTTAGTCTTTGGTTGATACCCTTCCTGAGGCCAGATTACTCAACTTTTTCATTGCTTCCTTGGGATATACCTCATTTTCTCACCAATAAATTCCCTATTTGAGGTTAGGTGAATTTAACACAGATATCTGCTTTTGCAACTAAAAAGATATTAATATACTATCTTAATTATGGAAGGAATTCTCATTACTTTTTAAAAGATTTTACTTATTTTTTAGTGAGAAGGGAAGGGAGGGAAAAAAGAGAAACATCTGTTGGTTGCCTCTCTCGTACGCACCCCAACGCAGGCGCGTATGTGTACCCTGACCAGGAATCACACCAGCAACCTTTCAGTGCGGGATGATGCCCAGCGAACTGAGTCATATCAGTCAGGGCTCTCATTACCTTTTTAAAAGTCACATTACCTTTCTGTTGCATCCATGTATTATCCCAGAATATGTTAATCAGGAAATTGTTTAGGTGAGGAATTTCTGATAAATAAAATGCAATAGGGTAAGTGACTTCTTTGCTTTTCACGTTTCTTGATCCCCTATGTCACACATACACATCAAAAAACAAAAAAAAAAAACAAAAATGAATGGAGGCTTGTTTACTCAGGGGATTGGACACATATCAGACTTTCTTTGAACTACAGAACTGGATTAGAGAGGTTTTGAAGAACCAACACATTTGGCAGCTTCCAAGACATCTATCTTTGAAGATCCTGCTTTCCAGAACGGTAAGAATGGCCTTTGTCATGGGCCTTAGCTGTGTTTCAGACAAGCGTGGCAGAGACAAAAGCGTGTGTGCATAGAGCCGCCCAGCCCCTGCCGTTGGGCTGGCCGTGAACCATGATAACCACATCTATCAAAATAAAATAAAAGACTCTGCTTATCAGAAACAGTTGCAAATGTGTGTAGCGCTTTATGTAACACATTCCTTCAACCTTGGCATGCCACTCCCTAAATTTAGTCCTCAGTCGTTTTGAAAACATACATGGGAAGTAGAGGGAACTGTGGACTACTAAAATCATCATTTGGTTCAGGAAAAATCTTAAGGTTTTTTCCTAGAATGTTATGAAAATATTAAGTTATAATGATGGCTGCCAACCTATTTCTAACCACTCTTGGGAAAGAAAACAACAACATCAAATAAGTTTCCAGCTCTTTCGAGTTGACACTGGACCATAAAGAAGCTTGCATGTATAATTTGACTGCAGCTACTTTCCTTTTTTAGTTAATTGTGTTAAATGTGCCTCATAACTTCTAATCCCAGTGGGGCTGTCATTTCAAAGTGGGGTGGGGGAAGCTGTTTTAATTCTGGCTTTTGTTCCAGCCACTAAACGTAATATCACATGATTGTTGACCCAACAGTAATCCAGTTAAAAAACAGTCTTCAGAGTTACTGCATCATCAAAATTAGCCCTGATTACATCAAATTATGTTGAAACAGACCACAGCTGCTTGCCCTGTTGAAGCAACTGCTCCAGAGCTCATCCAGAAGATACATCTGGGTGTCAGGAAGATACATTTTGGTTTTTATTTTTGTTTCTCATCACAAACGTAGGAGGGAAACATTGTGTTCTGCCCAGAGTGCTTGGTGGGAGCTGAAAATCTGTAATTCTCCAAAATCAAAAATCTTCATTCCAAGAGAAGAAAACCTGAGACCTTAGGCTTTGGTTACTACAGGAAGGAAATTCAAATCTGTTGAGTATTGCTCACCAGCAGAAGTGGAACTGCCTACAGGACAGGATGGTGGGGTTTTCTGCAGTGGACTGTTATGCAGGGGTGCGCTGGGACTGGCTCTTACCAGCCTATGGGAGTAGCTTGGTAAATTGTGAAAAATTTTGCAAGCTGGTTGTTAAAAAATAACATTATTAGAATTAAATTATATATTTTTTTAAAAAGGAAAATAACAAGTATTGGAGAAGATGCGGACAGATTGGAGCCCTCATACGTTGCTGGTAGGAGTGTAAATGGTGTTGTAACTACTGTGGGAAACAGTTCTGTAAAAAGAAAAAAAACACAGTCACAGTATGATCCAGTAATTTGACCCCGAGGTGTACACCCAAGAGTACTGAAAATGTAGGTTCACTCAAAAACTTGCACACGAATGTTTACATCATCGTTCATAATAGCCACCAAGTGGGAACATTGGAATGTCTATCAAGTGGTGAAGGGATAATTTTATCTGCACAATGAAAGCAATGAAAAACTGACAGGCCACAACATGGGTGAACCTTGAAAACACAGTACAAAGTGAAAAAAGGCAAACACAAGAGGCCGTATATTGTATAATGCTGATTATATGAAATGTCTAGAATTGGTAAATCCATAGAGACAGGAAGTAGGTTAACAGTTGCCAGGGGTTAGCGTTAGGAGTGAGGAATAATTGTTAAAAGCTATGGAGTTTCTTTTTGGGGTGATGAAAATGTTCTGAAATTAGCCATGACGGTTGCACAATTTGGTGAATATACTAAAGGCCAACGAATTGCGCACTTAAAAATGATGACTTTAAGTTATATTAAAAACAAAGGGAATAAACCAAAACTGTTACTAATTAGTACGCTTTGCTGTTATCTTTGCTCTTCGTGTTATTTGTATCTATTTTATGTTAGAAATACTACATAACTGTATATCTCTTAACTCTATATTCAATGACACGAAGTCGATCGCTTGAACTTGGTGGAAAGGGGAAGGGTGGAGGGAGTGTAGTACTTCCACCACAAAAACTGCACGTACTACAAATCAAAGCTACCACCCCCAGAGAGCCAGTTTTTAAACATTAACCAGTACATTCATGGCTGTATGAGTCAGACAGCCATCTTGGGTCATTCTGATAAAGAGTTAGATGAGATGATCTCCTGGGGCCCTTGGGTCCCCAGCAAAACCGAGACTAGTAAATGTGCACAGCCACTGTGCGTGCATTCAGTGCAGAAGAAAATGGTGTTTCTGGTCAGCTGTCAGACAAAACCCCCTGTGAGTCAGGGGACTTGATTTCTCCAGCTTTGCTAGTGTTGTCAGAGGGTACAAGGGCTTAAGTGTTAGAGCTCCTCTAAGACTGTCACAGTGAAACCAGATACCAGATAAACCATAAATGATTTAAATCTTAGTCCCAGAGCAGAGGGTATCTGGGGAGTCCGTACAACAATGTCATGGTTTGAAACCAAGGATTAACAAGGTTAGCTCTCTAGAGCCTGGGGGTAGAAGTCAAAGGTCTAAGGAGTCATCGTACTTGAAACTGTCCAAGGGTTTCAACCACTTTTTAAAGTGAAACTGCATAGGATTACCGCCACCTGCTCTGCCCTTCCCACCAGGCCAGTCCCTGTGGGTTTAAACACTCTGACTACTTATAAGGACCTTCACAGATAATATTCTCAGAGGTGGTGCTCCAGGGGTCCACAGTTCTCATTATCCTTTAAGAATTGGTTCCTTCATTCTCCCAACAAACATTTAATGAGCATCCATGTGTGCCTGGCACCATGCTGGGAGGGAAATAGGGAAACAAATATTTGCAGTCCAGAGTGACAACCCAATTTATAAGGGTGCAGTGTGAATCTAAGAAAACTATGCTGGGGAGTGGGGATGGTGAGTTTTAGAGAATGAGGTCTTGACATTTTCACAATCTAATTCAAGGCAGGACTTCTCTCTGTGAAGGAAGGGGCCATCATGCCAAGTATGGTTAGAGCATGAAGACACTTTCCCAGGGACCTTGACAGTCTTTGTTCTTGGGAGAATATAACAGTTTGCAGCATGATCTGTGAATGTTGATGTCATCACCACCACCAGTGTCAGTAGAAATGTCCCAGGAGCCTAACTGCCCCAAAGCAATTGGCACAGGTTCTGGTTCTTTACAGAGGGAGGTTGGAAAGCTGGACTTGCTCAACCTTTTCTGAAGTTTACTTCCAAAATGTCTCCCACTGGGTGTAATGTCAAGTAACAGACTGTTAGCAGCCACAGACAGGGAGGGAACCCAACCCAATTAGGTCTTCAACCACACCCCAAGCCCACTTCCAGATCTCAGTCCAAACCAGATGCCAAAAGTTGATTTGGGAAGGTCAGAGTAATCTGATGGAGGGAACGAAGAGGGCTCAAAGCACCCAGGGGTTAAAGAAATGCAAGCCTCAATACGCCGGAGAGACAAGTGTCATGAAAGTCACCAAGCCGAGGTGGCCACACTGACCTTAGCAAGCAGCACTCAGCTCTGAAATTAACCTGTCAAGTAAATTGAAGAGGAGAAAAGGCAAAAGGCCTAGGACACAAACATCCATCCCCACCCCCAGTCCAATCACTGACATCAAGCCCAGCGTGGGTGGCATTAATCACACCAGCCTGATGTGCAGTTGAAGACAGCTATCCTTCCAGCCTTTCCAACCCATTCCTGGGAGCCTTCCACCAGCCATGCACCTGCCGCTCACCACCCCTCAACTCCCAGACAGGCACGGATGCAGGCTGTCGCTGATGAAACTCAAAGCCACAGTGCACCGTTTAGAACTCAGGCTTTGGGGGTGGGGGAACAAAACGTGGTGCCCGTGCTTTCCTCCCAGGTATTCATTTCTCTAATTTCTGCTCCCTCCAGAGAAACCCTCCCTTTATGGTCATTTCCTGAGGATTTAATGAGTATACAATTAATGACCCAAAACCCTCCTTGCAGCCAGTCATTAATTCCTCCAGGAAATACTGTGGTCTTTAAAATCAAAATTGCCTAAATTATAGACCAGTGGTGCATGTCCTCGCAGGTTGGAGGTGGGGGGTGTTATCCCAACTGACTCCGATAGATGGCGCTTAGCTCTATGTAAATAAATCACTATTTGTTTTCCATTTCTCCCCAGCCAAAGGCAAGCAGCATTAAAAAAAAAAAAAAAAAAAAAAAAAGGCAAGGAGTGGAGAGGACTTAGTAAAGACCCAGACAGGAACGTTCTGTCCGAGGGCTGTTTCCAGGCCTGGCACGCACCTCAGGCACAGAAGATGAGCCACACCAGGGTGCAGCCAGGGACTCCAGCAGCAGTTCTACCTTCTATGTGCTGCTTGAGCTGGGTGCTGGCAGCCTAGTCATAAGAAAGTTAGGGTAGCTGCAAACAAACCATGCAGATTTCTCAGAGTCTGCAACCCCGAGACCTGGAACCATGACTCAGATGGGAATGAAGTCAGAAGCTGCTTTATTTTGGTGGAGAGTCACTGCCTCCTGACTGATTTGGCAGACTTGAGTATTTTGATATTTGTCGCACAGCTTTTTAAGGTACTTAAAGCCAAAGCCAAAGGGCAAAATGGCCATAATTTTGATGGTGGTCCTTGTATGTGGCTTAAGGATCCCTAACTTGGAAGTCTAGGGGAGGTCTGGTCCCAGTGGTAGCCTGGCAGTTCTGGCTTTATATTCAATCCAGCAGCGCAATGAATAGTGTAGAAAGTCAGTGAAATGGGGTACAGAGGAGCTGATGTAAGCCTTCCAGAGTGTCTAGAAGACCTACACATATAGTAAATGATTAGCTTTTACAAACCGATTGAACTTTTCCCAACCCAGCCAAGATCTGTAAAACCAGATGGATGTCCAAATGTTTGAAACAACTAGCTTTGCTGCAAAAAGACAGGGAAATGAACAAAATAGCCTTAGTCTAAAGTTGTCTGGGGAGTGCAAGATGCTGTCTCGCCCACTCACTTGCTGGCAGTACACTTCCTTACTGATAGCATGGATTACTCTTCACTTCTCAAAGAAGTTGGAGGGAGGACCTACCTTTTACTACTACTTGTAAAGGTACTGTGTGAGTGGGAAAGAGCCGCTACCAAAGGTGTTTGTTTCTTTTTTCCTTCTGTCCTCCCCCTGAAATGTGGGGTTGTCTAGTGGGTGCTTCCATATACTTCATCTCAGATAAACCTCACCAAGATGCAGTGAGAGGTACCATTTTACCGCAATTTTCAAACGAACGCCAGAGGTCTCCTAGTCTGTGTGAATGATTTGGAACGCTGGGGAATTTTGACCCCCATTTCCTATTCTACACCACCTTGCCTTCTGATCTACTGCGGAACACATGAACTCATTTTGCTTCCTTGGTTCTGAAAATTCATATGAATTTCCTTTTACTGAATTGTATTTCCCAGAGGCAGTGAAGCTGGACTTTAATAGCTGGTAGTAATAGGCCCCCAAGTTGATCTGCACACATTAGGGCAATTTCCCCACTTTAAAAAGCAGAGGAGCAGGACCACCTCCACCGCCACCCCCAAAATTAGGAACTTGGCTCTGCATCACACAGGTTTTGGGACTTTAAGCTGTTTGTAAAATGGGAATAATACTGCCCGCCCGATTTGTAGATTCCTCAAGACAATCACGTAAACAAGGAATGAAAAAGCACCGAGCACATAGTAGTCGGTTTTCTTTCCTTCTCCCACCAAGGGGTGCGAGAGTTAAACTCTTGCTGGGAAGCGGATCACTAATTTCAGCCAGAACCTGACCCACTGAAACCTGAAACTCTGGGAATGGATCGGAAACTCGAGCAGCCCTGGGGTCCCTGCCTGACGACCCTCTGTGAAAAATCGATTCGCGCCCAAGGGCGCGGAGCCCCTTCCCTTCACCCCACCCCCAATCCCCCCGGAGGCGCGGCCGCCACCCCCGAGAACTGCTGGAGGCTTCGGGAATAAAGCAAAACGGGGCGGGAGGACGCGGCCGGCTGCAGGCTTCGGCGTCCTGGGGAACCGCGTCCTCTCGGGTCCACAGACGCCAGGGGGTGTTTGCGTCTCCGAAAGCGGCGGACCGGGGGGCGCGGCGGGCGGTGGGCGTGGCGAGCGCGCCCGCTCTTCCTGCTGTGGCGCCCCCACCGCGGCCGGGAGGCGAGTGCGCGCGCGCGCGGGAAGAGCGGGCGCGCGCGCGCGGCCGCCGGGTCCGCGCCGCCTCGTCCTCGCCCCGCCGGCCGCCCCGGCCCCTCCCCTCCCTCGCGAGCTGCGCACCGCCGGCCCGCTGACCCAGAGGCTCGCGCCCGCGCCCTTGTCCGTCCGACCCCGCGACGGGCTCCCTGCGGCCGGCAGCATGAGCGGCGGCGGCGACGTTGTGTGCACCGGCTGGCTGAGAAAATCGCCCCCCGAGAAGAAGTTGAGGCGCTATGTGAGTGCGGGCGGTCGGCGGGCGCGGCCGCGGGGGGCGCGGGCCGGGGGCGCACCGCGGCCTGACGCGGGGCTGGGGGCTCCGGGAGGGACCGTGCGGACGCGGAGGGCCGGCCGCCGACCTCCCGGGGGCCGGGAGCAGCAGGCGCGCCCCGCGGCTCGGGTCGGTGTGGGGCACCTGCACACCTGTCACAGGTGCGCCGCGGAGGGGCGGGGCGGGGCGGGCGGGGCGGCAGGTGGAGGCTGCTGTTCGTTCCCCGCCGGGCGGGCGCGGCGGCGCCTCGGCAGCCAGCCTCCTTGTAAACTACACACAGTATTGAAGTTTGCATTGATTGTTTTTGGAGAGCAACGGACTTGGTTCCCGGGGCTGGGGGACCGGAGTAACCCCGAACGGCTTCCGCCTACGGGATCGGGGGAGTGGGCGGGAGAGGGGGGCCGCGCAGCCCGGCCCCACAAAGGGCGAGGCGCCACACACCCTTTCCCCCTTCCCTTTCTCTGCCCGCCCCTCCGGGTGGCCGCCTGCTTCCTTTCAGTCCGCAGCCTCTGCATCACGGGCAGCGTCAGCGGCATGTGCAGCCCTTGCATTTAGTGACTCATTTGTTTGTCCCCCTTGTTTCCCTTTATTCGGTATGTCTCTCACATACATCCCCCAACCCCAGCCCTCCATGGTGACACTGCAGTTTGGTTCGCTGTAACTGGCCCGGGTTTTGTGTTGTGCAGCCCTGGGGTCGGGAGAGATCAAGGTTCTCAGTTGCCAGGTGGTGCTAACCGACAGTGTTTACTGAAATTGCTGGGACAGCCTCGCCCCTCTGGGTGAGACACGGGCCACATCAAGGAGCAGGCGGTTCAGTCTGGGGTTGAGTGGTGAGAAGGGCTGTCTGTCGCCACCCCCGAACGAGAAGATGCCTTGCCTGGAGGGGTCAAAGTACCAACCGATGCCAGTTCCTGAGATTTGGCTGAAATCAGCTCTGGGCTACTCGCAGGAGTTTGGAAATAAGGTCGCTAAAAGGTGTCAAGGTATTCCATCCTCTCCCTCCTCACTTCTCATGAAATGCCCTTGTGAGACTGACTCCCGGTGCGGGCCCGGGGGCCGTTCCCGAAGCGTGGAAGGGAGCTGTGGCCTTCCAGCTGCAGTGCATCAAGGGAGCTCCGAGGAGACCCTGCCCTCTGTCAGCGGCCCCAGCGCCGGCCGTGGCGGGAGGCAGAAGCTTGCCAGAGTTTCCTGTCTTGGCTCCCCCGATCAGAACCGAGGGACTTCTGGCCTTTGGATTGAGGAAGTGACATTCTGTTTTTTAAAGGAAGTGTTGTTGTCGGGGAGTGCAAGTGTGTGTGTATGTAAATGAAATCAGGCTCTTATTTGGATCATTTCCTGGGGCGGGGGGAATATAAGGATTTAGCACAGGTCTTCTGAATGAGGACGGAGATTGAAAATACAGTAGGGTTGTGGCAGTGATGTCCGTTTTAAAGCTCATTTCAGGGATGTCCATGTAGCCAAAGAATTATAGTTACTGAGAAAGAAACTTTTCTGCTCTTCAGGGTGGCATCAGTTCATTAGGAAAGGTTAAGTTTTCTATTAGGTTATGGAAGAGTAATTTGCTATTAATGTTCTTATAAATATTAAAAACAAAAATCTTTGGCCCCAAAGAGCTTCCGAAAACTATCAATAAAAGTGGAATACCAAACCAGCTAGTGGAATAGAGTATGTAATAAAAATGTGACTCGTAATTGTCCAATTAGAACACTAACCAAAAGAATCTTGAAACTTTGTCTTTGAAACAGTTTGCAAACAATGTGGTACTGTATCTACATCTGACTGATGAAGACTTCAACTCTATCACCCAGACTCCTTATGGCCCATGAGTATGTTCGTTCCCCACAGAACTTTAGTTCACATAACCAAGTTTGGACGCTTTGGGGTTAAGCACCCTTTTCATCCAGTTGAAGTACAAGCATACCTCCTTTTATTGCCCTTTGCTCTACTGCACTCCGCAGGTGTTGCGTTTTTTACAAATGGAAGGCAAGATCCCGTACCAGCACAAAGATTACATCTCCCTTTGCTGCAGCTCACTTTATTGTGATACTGGCTTTGTTGTGGTGGTCTGGAACCAGACCTGCATTATCTCTGAGGTATGCCTGCACATATTTGACACCCTGCAGTCATCCGATGACCTCAGCCTCCTTCCCATCTTCCCCACAGCTCCAGGCCTCGAGGCATCTGTCCAAACTAACAGCTTTTCTTAGTCTGGAGTGTGATGTGTCCTGTTGGTATGACTGGAAGTCTCCCCTACTGTGGAAGTTCAGTTCCCTTAGTTGAAACTGAGCTGATCTGTGTAACCCTAAACTCTTCAGGAACTGTCTGATTTTACTTTTCTTTTGGGGTATTGAAAATTTCTGCATGCTGTTTAAGTTAAAATTCTGCCAGTTCCCACTGTTCATTAGAAGCCCAAGTTTGTTAGAACCAAACTAGAAAAGAAGTATTTTCCAGCCTTATTGCTTAATATACACACCAAGAATAAGCTGCTTATTCTGGTATATATTAATATTAATATGAATAGCCATGTTGTCTTATAGATTGATAAATCTTCATTATAAAAATATATCCAGGTAGTAAAGGGTAAACAGGGACAAATACATGGTGACAGAAGATGACTGGACTCTGGGTGCTGGGCACACAATGCAACATGCAGGTCATGTATCATACAAATGTGCACTTGAAACCTATATGACTCTATTAACCAGTGTCACCCCAATAAATTTATAAAATAAAAAATAAAAGAAGGGGAGAGGAACAAGGAAAAATATATCAAGCACCTGAAATGGAAAAAAGCAGTTTATGAAATGAATTACAACTGCCCTTGCTGGGTGTTTTAGTTGGTTGGAGCATTGTCCCATGCACCAGAAGGCTGAGGGTTTGATCCCTGGATGGGGCACACACCTAGGAGGATGTGGGTTCAGGAGGCAACCAGTCAGTGCTTCCTGCACATCAGTGTTTCTCTCTCTCTTTCTTCCTCTCTCTAAAATCAGTAAACGTATCCTTGGGTGAGGATTTAAAGAAATAGATCCCAACAATTTAAAATCAATCCAACAAACCTACCTCATTTAATTGGGCGAGGGGGAGGAGGTGTAGGGGGGGGAAACAATTTTAAAGAAGCTATGGCAAATGTTACCAAGGATTAACTTTAGAGATTTTTTCATCCATCTCTTGTAATTTATTAATCATAAGAAAGTGTAAAAGATCTATTCAGTATTTGCTGTGTGCCCTGGAGGAATTACAAAAAGTGACCTCTGCCAAATGGGAAGTATTGCATCCGGGGCATCATGATCTGATTGCAGTGGGAGGCTGGCGGAAAGAGCAGCCCCCCACCTGCTGCAGTGTGTGTGCATATGTGCACGCGTGTGCATGTGCACTCACACGTATACAAAGCTGACAGATGTTCTTGAGGAAAAACATGTAGTATGGCCTTTCACAAAGGTGGCGTGGAAAGTGAAGAAGGAAGCCCCTGCCCCTCCCAAAGCGGAAGCCAAAGCAAAGGTGTTAAAGGTAAAAAAAGCAGAGCCGAAAAGCATCCTCAGCCACAAGAAAAGACTCTCCGTCACCCACCTTCCAACGCCCAAGACCCTGCAGCGGGGAAGGCAGCCTAAATATCTCGGACCAGCGTCCCCAGGAGAAACAAGCCTGACCACTGTGTCACTGTCAGGTTCCCTCTGACCACCGAGTCCACCGTGAAGAAGATAGAAGACAACACCACCCTGTGCTCACTGTGGATGTCAAGGCCAACAAGCACCAGACCAAACAGGCTGTGAAGAAGCTCAGCGACATTAATGTGGTCAAGGTCAACACTTTGATCAGGCCTGACAGAGAGAAGAAGGCATATGTCTCACTGGCTCCTGAGTATGATGCTTTGCATGTTGTTGACAAAATTGGGATCACTTAAACCGAGTCCAGCCTTGGCAGGTGAGGCTCAGTGGACTGAGTGCCAGCCTGCACACCGAAAGGTTGCCGGGTGGATTCCTAGTCAGGGCACGTTCCTGGGTTGTGGACCAGGTCCCCAGTTGGGGGCATGTGAAAGGCAACTGATAGATGTTTCTCTCACACACCCTCACATATCAAAGTTTCTGTCCTCTTTTTCCCTCCCTTCTCCTCTCTCTAAAATATAAATAATAATTAATAAACAGAGTCTATCAGGTTAATTCTAAATATAAAAATTTTACACTAAAAAAATAAACATGTATCATGGCATACACTGCTCTGTAATTGTTCTATTTCAGGGTGTTAAAAGATTTAAGGGAAAAGATTGGCAGCAGTAATGCCCCCTAGTGGCTAATTTGGAAAAAGTTGAGTATAGAGTCGAACGAACAACTGAATTAAGGAAACTAATTGTTTGCTTTTATTTTATTTATTATGTACATTTATTAAATATAGATGTCCAAGGCACTGAATTTCATGCTGGGGATAAAAATTAAGACAGCCTTTCAGTCTTAGCAGATGGCTTTGACTTCTCTTTCACAAAGAAAATTGAAGCTACCAGGGAGCAGCTACCTGCACACACTGTGACCAGATTTCCACATGCATGTGCCTCTGCACGGTTCCTTGCATTTCCCCCCTTCTTAGAGTCGATGCCGTGCCCCTTCTAACCAAGCTAGTCCTGCCGCTTGTACTCTGGGTCATATCCTCTTCAACTATTAAGATCATGCTTACCCTCTACCTACTCCTTCTCATTAATATCCAAACTTACTTGCTTTTAACAAAATTCTCCTTCAACATCACATCCCTTCCTTTCCCCTGTGCTTCATTTCTTTCTTTAGGGTTAAACGTGTTAATGGTTATTTATATTACTCCACTTCTTCCGCCTTCTTCTCAGTTAGCTCCAATCTGAAACCTACTTTGTCATTTCACCAAAGCTATACTCAGAAGGGTACCAGTGACACATTGGCCACTAAGACAGAGGTTTATTTTTCACCTCTCATTTTAAATTCGCTCTTGACTGCTTGGTCATAGTGGGCCACTCACTTTTCCCTGAAACATGTTTCTTTTATCCAGAGTGATACCAAATATGCCTGGGTTTTCTCCTTTTCTGGCGTGAGCCTCCTTTGCTAGATTGACCCCTTTTACGCAATACTTACAGGGTGAAGCTCCTTTACAGTCAGTCCCCATGCTCTAGGCTCTTTTTTCTTCCTTGGAGATTATCCATTCTCCTGGCTTCAATGGTCATTTGCATGCTGATCATTATCAAGTTAAATTTCCATCTTAGAGTTGTGTTCTGAACTCCAGACTTGTATATGCAGTTGTTAACTGGATATCTCTACCTGGATGTCTCTAGTCAATGCAAACTCACCACACCCCAAACTAAACTCTTCTTTATTCCTCTCTTCTTTACCCCATGTGTGCTCAGTAAATGGTGCCAGTGACCACCCAGTGGCTCATCTGAGAAACTTGGGAATCATCCTTGACTCCCTGACACCTGCTATTCCACATCTAATCTTTCATCAAAACCCATTAGTGTTATTATCCAAAGGTCCTTTTCTATACCCTTCCCCCTCCCCACCATCATGAATCTTAGGGTTAGCATTTTAATAGCCATCTGCGGAGCACTCACCCCATGCCAGGCACTGTGCTTAGACCATTGATCTCTTCATTTTGTCTGTTTAGCCCTATGAAAAGGGAAGTAACTTGCCCAACATCATCTAGCTTTGTCCCAAACCTGGCACTTTTTTAAAAATTAAACTTTTTATTTTAAGATAATTGTAGATGCATATCTAGTTTTAAGAAATAGTAAAGAGAAATACCACATACTCTTTTCCAGTTTCTCTTAATGCTAACACCTTGAAAAACTACAGTAGTGTCATGTTAGAATATTGACAGTGATGCAGTCAAGAAACAAGACATTTCCATCACCACATGATCCCTCCTCCTGCCACTTTATAGTTACCATCCCACTCCCACCACATCCTCAACCCATGGCAACCACTAATCTGTTCTCCACTCTAGTAATTTGTCATTTCAAGAGTGTTATATAAATGGATTCATATGGTATGGAACCTTTGGAGATGACATCTCCAACCTTTTCAAAGTAGGCACTTTGGGACCTCACACAGTTCTCTTAATCTCCATCAGCTGCCCTGTCATATTTTCCTGAATCTCATCAATGGTCTGAAATCTCTTCCCTTTCAAAGGTGATTTTAGTTTTGGGAAAAGCTAGAAGTCGCAGAGCACCAATCTGGACTGTAGGGGGGCTGAGTCACCTGGGTGATTAGATGCTTCATCAAAAAACTCTGCAGGAGATGTGATGCATGAGTGGGCATGTTGTCGTGATGAAGCTGCCAATCACCAGTTGTGACCATCACCATAGCTGTGACCTTCTGAATCATCTGAATAGTTTCCACAGAGAAATGGTCATGCTTAACACAAATTTGTTGCAGATCCATTGCTCTACTCGCTCAGTCATTTTGAACGCGATGGCCACACAGTACACATGCTCACTCAATGGTGTCTACTGCCCCTGCTGACTAGTATAATGAAGTCGTCATTGTTCATGCATGTGCATTCCAGTCCAGTCTCCTTGGCTGCCAGGTTACATCAGTGTTGTGCAAACTGTTTTCCTTATATTAACAATGGCTCAACTTTTTCTGAACTCATATTTTTAATCATTCACCCATTGGATTTTTTTCCTTTGTATTGAATTTATTGGAGTGGCACTGGTTAGCAAAATTATACAGGCTTCAAGTGCACAGTTTCACAGCACATCATCTGTACACTGTATTGTGTGTTCACCACCCAAGTCAAGTCTCTGTCCATCACCATTTTTCCCCTCTATACCTACCTCCACCTCCCCCTACACCCTCCTCTTGCCCCCCAAGTCACCATCTACATTTCCCTTATGAATAATGATATTGAACCTTTTTTCATATGACTTCTGCCATCTATATATCCTCTTTGGTCAAATGTCTCCAAGTCTTTTGTCCATTTTCTATACAAATTGTTCATGTTTTTCTACTGTTGACTTTTGAGAGTTCTTTGCTCAAGATACCAGTCCTTGTCAAATACGTGGTTTGCAAATATTTTCTTTCAGTCTGTAACTTGTCTTCAAATTCACTAAACACTGTAGAGATTCCCCCCCTCCAAAAAAAATAAATAAAAATAGAACTATCATATGACCCATCAACTCCACTTCTGAGTATATATCCAAAGTAAATGAAAGCAAGATATCCAAGATATCTGCACCCCAATGTTCATTGCAGCACTATTCACAATAGCCAAGATTATACTGGTGAACTGTATTGGCAGATAATGAATTATATTGTCAATTGACAGACACTGGATGAAAGGAAAAAAGATGTATGTATGTTATACATATATATAACATATATATGTATTTTAATACACATACAATGGAATATTATTCAGCTGTGAAAAAGAAATTCTGCTGTTCAGCAACAACATGGAAGGACCTCAAAGGCATTATGCTAATTCAAATAAGTCAGATAGAGAAAGACAAATACTGTTTAATATCACTTGTAAGTGGAATCGAAAAAAGGCAAACTTATAGAAACAGTACACTCACCGCAACCAGAGACTGAGGATGGGGAATTAAGCCGTCATTGGTCAAAGGGTGCAAACTTCCATTAGAAGATGAGTGAGTTCTAGAGATTGAATGTGCAGCATGGTGATTATAGTTGGCACTACTGTACTGCATGCTTGAAAATTGCTAAGAGAGTAGCTCTTAAATGTTCTCACCCGAAAAAGGAAATGGTAATTATGTGATGCGATAGAGCTGTTATCTAATGCTACAATGATAATCATAATGCAATGTATAAGTGTATCAACATGTTGTATACCTTAAATTTACATAATGTTTTATGTCAATTATATCTCAGTAGTGCTGGGGGAGGGAAAAAACAGGGGAGAGGGTGGTCTTTAGAAACTACAATGGATTTCCGGCCAAGATGGAGGCATAGGTAGATACACTTTGCCTCCTTGCACAACCAAAAGAAGGACAACAAGTTTAAAAACAAAAACAACCAGAACTACCAGAAAATAGAACTGTATGGCAGTCCAACAACCAAGGAGTTAAAAAAGAAACATTCATCCAGACTGGTAGGAGGGGTGAAGATGGGCAGCCAGAGCAGAGAGGACACATAGCAAGGCAGCAGCTAGAGGACCACATGGTCCCACATTTGCACAAGGATGAACCCAGAGGAACAACTGGGGAATGAGACAGACTGCACAACCCAGAATTCCAGCACAGGAAAAGAAAGCCTCAAAACCTCTGGTTGTATAAACCTGTGGGGGTTGCGTCAGCAGAAGAAACTCCCAGCATCACAGGAGAGTCCATTGGAGAAACCCACGGGGTCCTAGAATGTACACAAACCCACCCACCTGGGAATCAGCACCAGAAGGGCCTAACTTGCTTATGTGTAGCGGGGGAAGTGACTGAAAGCCAGCAGAGAGCCAAGCCAGTATTGTTTCCTCTCTGACCCCTCCCTGACATACAGTGCCACAATACAGCTATGTGGGTTGCCTCACCCTGGCGAATACCTAAGGCTCCACCCCTTACAAGATAAACAGGCGCCAAGACAAACGAGTATGGCCCAAATGAAAGAACAGATCTAAACTCCAGAATAACAACTAAGTGACAAAGAGATAGCCAACCTATCAGATGCAGAGTTGAAAACACTGGTAATCAGGATGCTCACAGAAATGGCTGAGTATGGTTACAAAATAGAGGAATAAGTGAATGCTGTGCAAAGTGAAATACAGAAAAATATACAGGGAGCCAACAGTGAAGGGAAGGAAACCTGGACTCAAATCAACGATTTGGAGCAGAAGGAAGAAATAATCATTCAACCAGAACAGAATGAAGAAACAAGAATTCAAAAAAATGAGGACACACATAGGAACCCCTGGAACAACTTCAACCATTCCAACATCCAAATCATGGGGGTGCCAGAAGGAGAAGTGGAAGAGCAAGGAATCGAAAAATTATTTGAAAACATAATGAAGGAGAACTTCCCCAATCTGACAAAGGAAATAGACTTCCAAGAAGTCCAGGAAGCTCAGAGAGTTCCAAAGAAGTTGGACCCAAAGAGGAACACACCCAGGCACATCATAATTACGTTACCCAAGATAAAAATTAGAATCCTAGAATCAGCAAGAGAAAAGGAGGCAGTTACCTACAAAGGCTTTCCCATAAGACTGTCAACTAATTTCTCAAAAGAGACCTTACAGGCAAGAAGGGGCTGGAAAGAAGTATTCCAAG
>CM052543.1:44544442-44561212 GCA_028533065.1 Trachops cirrhosus | reverse complement strand
TTATTCAACCTTTAAAAGGAAGGAAATTTTGACATATGGACATGCCACAACATGGATGAACCTTAATGACATTTAGCTAGGTAAAATAAGCCAATAAAAAAAGGATTTTATTTATATGATGTACCTAGGGGAACATTCTTTTTTTTAAATTTGTATTCATTTGAGAGAGAAACATTAATCTGTTGTTCTACTTATTTATGTATTTTTTGGTTGCTTCTTCTATGTGCCCTGACCAGAGATGGAACCTGCAGCCTTGGCACATCAGGCTGATGCTCTAACCCACTAAACTATCCTGACAGGGCGTAGAGGGTCAGATTCACAGAGACAGAAAGTAGAATGGTGGTTGCCAGGGCCTGGTGGAAAGGGGAGAATAGGGACTTACTGTATAATGGTGCAGAGTTTCATTTTGCAACCTGAAAAGAGTTCTTGAGACAGATGTTAATGACAGTAGCACAAAAATATGAATACTTAATGCCACCAAATTGTACACTTAAAAAATGGTTAAGATGGTAAATTTTATGTTTTCTGTATTTCACCACAATTTTTAAAACAGCAATCTCCTTATTTGCTAAAGATTAGTACTTGGCCCTGCTAATATTTCTAATCCAAGGGAAAAAACAGGATAGAATGTTCACAGCCTTAATGGTAATGGAATGTTCTCTCAGGGATATCTAAGGACCAGAGGCAGTGCAGTTGTACAAAGCAGGAACACTTGCCTGCTGCTTTGCTCAATGAAATGACTTTGGTGTTGCTGTCTATCTCTAACTGGCCTTTCTCTAGCTAGAAGGGAATAATGGAATGTAATAACCTCAAATTTATGAGATGTGCTGAGAAATATAGGTTCTAGAGCAGGCTATAGCCTGCATCCAAATTGATGGAGACAAGCCTTTATTTTGTATCCTTTCCCTTCTGAAGGGAATAAATACATCAGTATTCAACCCTGCCTTCGAGGAATTTGCAAGTTAGGTAAACCAGAAGTATCGATGTGAAATAAGGGTGCCTTTATATCAAGTGATGTGGTTCAGGCAGCAAGCTTCATGGAGGCGAGAGGTCTGAGCATGGGACAAAAATGGAAGGGTATCCTGGGGTGGGTGGTGGGGCTGTGAGCTGGACTCCAGAGATCAGTGTCTAGAAAGGAACAAGGCAATTCAAGTGGCAAAGGGGCAGTCAGTGCACATGGGATTTGTGGGGTCGTGAAAATCCATCCAGAGTGGAGGAGTCCATAGCAGAAATCAAAAAGAGGTTTGAAAAGTAAGTAGAGAGCTGAGGGGGATGGTCTGTAAAAGGCCTTAGATGTAGGATATTTATGAAGAGCATCACCCTGAGTAAGTCGTCACCTCTCAGATAGCCATTCCTTCCACGTGAAATGTCAGTGGTGCGTGGACATTGTTTTTTTTTGTTTTGTATTTTTGCTTTTTTTAAACTTTATTTTTCAGTTACAGTTTACATTCAGTATATGTGTGGACACTGTATGTCTTCAGAAGACCTGTCGTAGTGTTTCAAGGACCTTTGTGTCCTTGAGCAAACAGCTGGCTTCTCTGAGCCTATTTCCTTGTCTGTACAATTGGAGCGACACCTCTTCCTTCACTGAGTTTGAGAATTTACTGGGATATAACAAGTGAAAAAAATCTTAACGCAGTGTCTAGCCCAGAGTAGGTATTTAATTCTGGATGTGACTGGGTGGGGGGAGGGGGGTGCTGTTGTTTATTTATATTCGCTAACCAGTTTATAGGAACTCGGAACGTGAGCATGGGTGTCTTCACATCCCTTTCAAATTTGGGCCAGACCTGAAGTTTATACAAAGTCAGAATGTAAGTGGGATCCCCAAGCTAGATATTATATGAGTTCTAGGGAACTGATTTCTTCTGAAAGGAACATCTGAAAGGTCTCCTGATTTCTGGGAAGGAAAATGAAACCACATGGGGATTTGTCTAGAGCTCTCACTTTGACCAGTTTCTGGGAAATATGTACGTGCTAGAGGATGTAAAGACCAATGTGTGAGATTCTAGAGCCCATGTCTGAGAACGGTTTAAAATGCAAAAACTTCCCAGTAAGTGGTTAGCCCTTTTAAGTTGATGTCTCCCATGCTCAGGCCCCTCCAAAGTGAGCTGGTCTCTGGGCTTGTTTCCATGGCACTCTTTTCGCTTCTAGTTTGGTACTGGGCTTGTGTGTGTCTCCTTTGCTAGATTACAAGCACTTTACATGATAGTGGAAGCCTCTCTCTTATGATTTGTTGCAGGCTTGGTGCTACTTGTCGGGCACCAGCTGTAAGCAAGGCAGTTTCAAAATCACTGTCATTTACTCTTTACAACCACCCCTACCCTCAGCTTTATGGTTTCTTCTTTTTATTTATCTACTATTTGTCAAAATAGTGAATGGATTTCTTATTATCCTTCAAAGTGATCGATGAGGGTATTTTTAGTATCATCACGAGCTCACATTTATACACATTTGATGTGTTTGAATCTGTTCTAGTCATCTTTATGGATGATCAGATTGTTCTGTCTTTAGCCAGTGGGAGCCTATTCAAGTTGTCTTCTGAGTTCTTTTGACCTAATCTTACCAGTATGTGATAGTTTCTTTATTAGCTGGAGTGACAAGATGTTCCAGGCTTATCTTTCCTGATCCAGACCTAGAATTAGCTATTTCCTCAGGGTTCTTTTTCTTTAGTAAAAATGGTATCTAGAGCCCTGGCTGGTGTAGCTTAGTGGATTAAGCCCAGGCCTGTGAACCAAGAGATCACGGTTCGATTCCCAGTCAGGGCACATGCCTGGGTTGCAGGCCAATTCCCAGCAGGGAATGCACAGGAAGCAACCATACATTGATATTTCTCTCCCTCTCTCCTTCCCTTCCCCTCTGAAGATAAATAAATAAAATCTTTAAAAAAAATGGTATCTAGAGACCCACACAGACATTCAGGGGTGCTTATTGCTATTGGGTTGGTAACATACCCATTTTTTACATGGTTATGATTAACATAAACTATTACTTTGTATTCTACTTTTTTCACAAACTGGCATTATGAATACTTTATTTACTTCTACATAATACAGTATTTTCCCCAGTTTTTAACTATCAAGAATTTCAATCATACACAAAAGTAGAGAAAGTGGTCTAATGTATACAAATTCAAATAATTATCAAGATTTTACTTCATTAGTTTCATATGTCCCTTTTACTGTTTCTTTGCTGGAATGTTTTAAACCAAATCCTAGACCTATTATACATAAGTCTTATAAATTCCACGTCAGTGAATGTGCGACACTATGGGTACACATTTCCCCAGGTTACACATTTATGTTACTCCCGGTTAGTCACTGTTTTATGCAATACAGGCCTGTTCTGTTGTACAGGTGGGACATCTGAGAGCTTCACGTCAGCTGATGAGCCACAGCATTTAGGTATCATCACCTATCCCTGCAGTTTACTTGGAAGATTTTCCTGGAGAGGCAATCAGTCTGTCGTTCCCGAGCCTGCTTTGGAAGAGCATGCCAGGTGGATCTCTGCAGGCTTGCAAGAGTCTTTTCTATTCAGTAGATTTTCTTGTAAGGATTATAGAAATGAATCTGTTGCTTTGATCTTTTGACCTTTTGATAAAATTTTCTAGAGGAAAATGGGTATACTTTTTTGGATGCCAACAGAGGTTACAATGTGTTGAGTTTGATGCCCATTAGAAGTCTCTCTGAAGATACTGTCATAAGTAAAGATTAAGAGTCTGCATTGTACATAGTATTGCCCTCTGAGTTTACACTCTTGTCAGGGAAGCAGCTTGGATTATAATGGCAGACTGTACCAATGGCAAAGACCAGTGTTGCCGGAGTCCAGGGGAGGCTGGGCTGGTGTGGTCAGTGAGTTCTGTGACACAAGACCTATGTTTAGATTTTACTTCTGGGTAGTATGCCATTTCACCTTTCTGCACCTGTTTCCTCATATATTATTAGGACTCAGCTCACGTGTCATAATGTGGCAGCCTGGTACTGCCCCGCCCTCCCCATCAGAATGAGTCACGGAGCCCCTTCTTCACACAGTTGTGTCATTATGCCTCAGTACCACTGACCGACTGCTGTCTGTGCTGTGCTTCTCCCAGACTGGCTACAGTGGACCATGTCCTTTGTTCATGCTCATGGCCCTGGTGCTTAAAGCATAACACATTATTGGTCGGCTAGGACTTTCTGTGCTCTTATGTTTTGAAGAGATATTACTTCAGGATTGTTTACATTTCTTGGGAGTAGTAAGAGTTTGAGCTGGAATTGGGCTGAAAGTGTGATTTTTCTTTTTTTAAGCAACAGGTTTTAGGAGTCTATTAAAAATTGAAATTTTTGGTAATACTTAAATTTCACTCTTATAATAAAGTTATTATGAACAGGCACTATTAGAAAAATAGCAATATTAATAAAGAGCACCTGTAACACACTTACCATGGTATAAATATTGTTAACATTTTAGTGTGTTTTCTAGTCTCTTTTTCTTATGTTTTTATGTGCTTTGTATATTTTACAAAATCAGAGTAAGCTGTACCATCTTTTGCATTCTTTAAGTTAATGTAGTGGAGATATTTCCTTGTGTCACACAGTCTTCTAAGACATGACTTTTAATGGCTGCTGAGGCAGAATGACATAAGGCAGAGCTTCTCAAGCATGTGTAATGTAAGGACACTTTAAACAAAGATTTGTCCAGCTTTTCTGATGGTAACTTAAATTTTCTTTATTATTATGTAATCAAAATGACTATAAACAAAAATTGTGAGGTATAAATGTCTGCTTACAACTCTTCTACAATGACAAAACCAAAGAAGATATACAAATTAAATATAAAACTTCAGAACCAATATAATTCATATTAACAACAGTGGATATTTTTGTGAAACTAAATTGCTGCTTAGAATGTGAATTTGTCCATTTTTCCTAAGGAGCCTGTCTGTTCTGTGCCCCATTCTTTTCTATGTTTAAACTACGGTGAATCTTGGGTTTGTATAGCAAGCCATTTGGCTGTTAACTGTTATGACTACATTATTTATATATGCAGTCACCTGTCTTTTCTCATTAGTCATTAGTGTATGATATTAAAGAACTTAGTATTTGATATCAATAGGATTATAAGTGCAAATGCAGATAATGAAGGAGCACATGTCACCTGTAAGATGATCATTCAGATGATGGAGACTAGGGTTGTGTATTTTAAGATCACCCTGACCCTGGAGATGAAAACTCAATGTTGAAAAAGTTTTTTTGGAGTGGGCTAGATCCCCAGGGTTGTGTCTTTGGGGCCTGTATTGAGAAATTCTGTTTTAACTGTGAAAGGCATGGATTTTGAGGTTAGCCCTGGGCTGGAATCCACAGGAAGCCTCCCATATGGTTTATGGAATTAGCAAATTTCTTAATCTCTCAGAGTTTTAATTTCAATCTGTGAAGTGGAGATAATGATAACTTTAACCAGTTAATTGAACAAACTTAACCCAGAGGGGTGCAAACATGAATGCTCTTGTTTTTCTGCAGTCAGAGCTCCCAAGTGTGCTTTGTCAAAGCCTCCTTCCTCTGCTAGAGGATAAATCCTTGATGATACTTGGAAAAGAGTCCTAAACCTTCTGGTCTGGGTTATAGAAAGTCCACCATTTAAAAATTTCAGTATATCTCATTGAAAGCTCTTCCTGGTCCTGTTACTGATCAGGGTTGTAGCTCTGGGGATGTGAAGTGGAAATAGGTAAATTTGACTTATTTGGAGAGTGTGGAGTTGGGAGATTATATAGTCTCCCTGGATGACTTCTTCCCTGCTCCCTTTTGGCTGCTGTTGTTCTGGTGTCCAGAGGGAGAGGGACAGAGATAAGTGCCTCTTAAGTGGCTGCTGCTGGGCCTTCCTTGATGATATCTACTGGTTGTTTGACCAGCACTGCTGGTGTGTGCACACCCCACACCTGTGAGTTCTTTGGAGGGTAGGCTTTCCCAATGTATGGTCTCCAGGCCTGGAGAGGAAACTGATATACAAAGTTTTTTCAGTCTCTTTCAAGCCAGCTGCTCCCTCTCTCTCTACTTCACAGCTGGGGTCCACTTGCTCAATGGACAGCCCTCGTAGGTGGGACCTGGCAAGAAGGCTTAAGGCCAACAGTTCCATGGAAATGTGTGACACAAGGGACTCGCATTCATGCGAAGCAGTAGGGTAACAGCATTGCTGCCCCTTCTTACTCTCTTTTCTCTCCCCTTGTCAGTGTGGTAGAGGGCAGATCTGTAAGTCAACTGCCTGAGCAAATTTTCACCAGGCACTATAATATTTAAAAATTCTTGCCCCTATCCATTTTTTGTGGTACCCCTAATCTCTGTAAACGATTCTCTTAGAGGAGCCCACTGTAGGGGTAGGGAGAGTATCATCCCAAAATGCAGCGCTAGCCACTATGTCAGAGGATCCAAGGTCTGTCTCCCCTTCTCTGCTCTTCTCTCATGGACCTTGAAGGGAGAGGGGCAGTGCAGGGGCACCAGTGATAGTTGGGTTAGAAGGCCTCACAGTGTAGCTTCTTAGTAAAACCATGAATTAGCCAAGCCCAAGCTATTGACTGCTGTCTTTCCCTTATGAGGAACTTACCTCCTCTCAATTCTTGTGCAAGCAGAAAAGTCCCGCTCAACATTCACTTACAAGTACTTTATAAATTGCTCTCATATTAAATATGATAATGTCAGGCACATTGTAAGCACCCTTTAAGTGGTAACTGTTACAATTATGGCAGTGCCAAATGTATTGAACTCTTACATTGTTGGACATTTATGAGGTTTACTATTTTCCACTATTTTAAGTAATGCTGTGATCTTTATTCAAAGACTTTTATCCTTCAGATAAATTCCTATAAATGGAATTTCTAATTCTCAAATGGTGCAGTTATTTGCAGGGCTTTGAATATATCATACCACATTGCCTCTCAGAAAAGCTAGTTTTGGTTTTCCTGATTCTTCTTTGGTATAAGATATAATTTTTAAAAATACCTGACAATTTTACAGGTACAAAAGTAGTTCTTTGTTTTAATGTGAATTTTTATGATTGCTACTGATTTGACTACATTTTCATGTATTATTGACTCATGGTTTAAAATGACTTCTTGTTCAAATAATAGGTGCCTTTTAAAAAAATCCTCACCTGAGGATATGTTTATTGATTTTAGAAAGAGAGGGAGGTAGGAAGGGAGAAAGACAAAGGAACATCGATGTGAGAAACATCGATCAGTTGCCTCCCATATGCACCCCGACACTGGACTGAACCACAACCTAGGTATGTGCTCTGACTGGGAACTGAACCTACGACCTTTTGGTATATGGGACAATGCTCCAACTAACTGAGGCACCTGGCCAGGGCCAAAGGATAGGTGCTTTTTGATATAATTGGGAAGATTGAGTGGCTTTGGGCAATGTAAAAAGAGAACTTGGAATAATTTGAGCAGGGAATCTCCAGCAGTAGGGAGAGAAAAGATTGACCTGACATGACCAAATGTTCCTCTTATTTAGCAGTTCTCTTCTGAGACCTTTTAGCTCTGATTCCATAGATTTCCCCCAGGCAGCCTTTTGATTTTAATTCAGTTTCAAGGCCTACCTCAAATGCCAGCTACTTGGTGCCACTTCCTGATTTCCTCCTGAAGAGATTTGTCTTCCCACGTCTTCCTACCATACCTCTTTACCGCCCTCATGACTTTGCAATGTGACCGTGTTTTTAGATCTCTCCCTGTCATTATGTGGGCTCCTCAGAGGCAGCAATTTTTCTTTTTGACCTGGTGTTTGGCACCAAAATACTCAAGCAGAAGATAAGGCAATGAATAGAAATCATCCTTACTCATCAGTAGCTCACAGTTTATCAAGGAAAATAGACATCTAAACTTACTAATTAAGTATAATGCAGAGTGCTCTGCTATACTGGAGGTTGTGGAAAGTGTTGCAGGAGAGTGGAATGAAGTGATTAATTCTACTTAGAGTGGGGCAGTAGCAGAGAAAGCTACGGAGAAAATGACAGTGGGGGTAGCCCTTGAAGAATAAGTAGGAGTTCATTAAGCAGTTGGGGAAAGAACATTTCATGTAATGAGGACAACTAAAGGCCTAAAGATATGAATGTTGAGGGAAAGTGTATATGTGGGGAAGGATGAAGAATGAAGTTCAAGCAGCCCCTCTGCTCTCCTTAGGACCCACCTTTATTACCTTAACTCACCATGATCCCTTTGCTTTGTCTGGAATGTCATCTCTCTCCCCTGACCCCTCAGACCCTGTCAGTCATTCTGCAAAGTTACTGATTAACTGCCATGAACCACGCACCAAGGGAAAGAGGCAAAATGGTTCATGGACAGCCCTGAATGGCATCAGGAGAATGTTGGTCCCATTTTGAAAATCTAGACAAGAGCGTGGTGTCTTGTCCAAATTCTTTTCTTTAAACATTTTTTAAAAGATTTTATTTATTTGTTTTTAGAGAAAGGAGAAGGAGGGAGAAAGAGAAGGAGACAAATATCAATGTGAGAGAGAAATATCAGTTGGTTGCCTCTCGTACATGCCCAACCGGTGACTGATTTCACAACCCTGACCAGCAATTGAACTGACGACCCTTTGCTTTGTGGGACGACACCCATCCAACTGAGCCACACTAGTCAGGGCTACCCAAATTCTTTTTGAACTGCCTAGATTCTTCCAAATAACTGAGACATTTTCTATGATAGCAACTATAGATAAAATAGATATTCTTATCAAAAGACTTATAATTTGTTTAGTTCCTTCTGATAGTGTAACAGTTTCCCTCAAACGAGGCTTAAACAATAAAAGAAAATATAGCTTCATATTCTTTTCTATAACAGATCTTCTTTTCTGACAGTTCCCCTCTATTGTGCCAGTTACTTTTGGTTCCTGATAAGTTTTTGGACACAATAAAGCATGCTCAAAACTTAGTGGCATAAGACAACCATTTTGTTTTACTAACAGATGCTGTGGGTGGGGACTTCAGACAGCGCAGGGCAGGGACTTCTTTCTGTTCCCCAGTGTCTGGGGCCTCCGCTGGGAAGACTTAAACGGCAAGGGTGCCTCCACTCTTAGGAACTGGAATCATCTAGAAGTGTCTTCACTCACATCACTGTCATCAGGGCTGGGATGACTCAAAGGTTCCACTCAGTGGGTGTGTTGACTAGGGCACCTACAAGTGCCCTTGGCATGTGACCTGAGCGTCCTCCTAATATGGTAGCCTCTAAGTAATCAGACTTCTTACATGGGGGGGCTCAGGGGCTCCAAGGGTGAATGTCTTCGTAGCCAAGATGGAAACTTCATGGACCTCTTCAATGGTCTCGCCTTCGAAGTCACACCATGTTATATTTGCCATATTCTACTGGTCATAGGACCATACACCCACTCAGATTCAAGGAAAGGGCACATGGACTTCCAGTCTCTTAGTAGGTGGATCATCAAAGACTCTGGCCATTTTTAAAAACTGCCAAAATAATATTTTAATTTTTCAGTATAAACAGTCTCATTTAAATCTATTCAAAGGTTAACTTCCTAAGCAGAGATCTTTGAGTTAAATACTTCATCTTTCATAGTTACTCCCACTTCCCTTTCTCCACCCCCAAATCTTGTTTGGCCAGGGCAGGGATTTTGTCTGCATTTATCTCCAGATTCTCCTCAACCTAGAACAGTGTCTGGCAAATAGTTGAGGATTAATATCTATTACTGACCTCTTAATGAGAATTCTTACTAAGTCTGTGAGAGTGAGTGAGAGAGAAGGGGATATCTTCGTGGTCTCCTCCACTTCATTGTCTAGTTGACATTGTGTCCTAAAGTTGTCTGTTGAGTTGCAGATAATTCTGTCTGTCCTTTGAGAGTGATGTGTGGAACCCAGTATGGAGGTCATAGTGCTAGACGTTTGTCTCAAAGTCCCTGCACACTGAGAATCTTTGCTCCAGCCACAGACACCTGCCAGTCCACCAGTCTCGTAACAACTTCTGGATACCCTGCTTGTCACGCTCAGGCTTTAGGGAGCGAGCAGCGCTGCCCCAGGCTCATTTTTCTGGCCACCTCGTGCTATTCCATCCAAGCACCTGCTCCCATACCATGTAGTGGCACAGAGGTAAAGAATGACCTGTGGTAGCCTGAAGCCCACCCTCATGTAATGTCTGGGAAAAAGTGGAATCTCAATATTTCTGAACCTGCACTGTTCACTGAGTTACACCAGCTTGATGACAAGGAAGACGGAGGGGTGTGTATGTGGGGTGGGGTATGTGAATGAAGACTGTACCTTTGTTCACCTGTTCTACCCTTTTGTTCCCCACAGGACCGGAAGGGGCAGGCTTCTCTTTTACTTCCCCTTGCACAGCTAGGGCTTCTCCTATATCACATCCTCCTTTCAGGCTTAGCTGCAAATAAGGAGGCACTTTATGTATGGAGTACGTGAAGAGAAACTGCTGTCACCAAGGGGATGCAAATTAGGAAGCATTTCAAAAATACTAGAACAATTATTCTCCATTATATTAAGGCTGAAGTAAAATTGCCTAAAGTAATTATACATATTGTAGTGTTCTTAGAGCAAGTCTTTTTTTGAGACTAAGGCTTCTCTTTAAGTTGGACTTGACCAAGTTAGAAATCACTTACAGCTTACTGTTGAAGTAATGGCTTTGCGAACCCGAATTTCATTTATTTCAAACTCTAGTAGTCTTAGTAACCAAGGGGACAGATGCAAAATGCCTTCTTATTTGCATGAACATTAGTATCCGAGTTTTCTAGTACTAGACTTGTGGTTGGCAAGCTTGGAGCCAGTAGGCACTATACCTTTTGTCACCGCACTTAGCGTGTGTGGTGCTGAGTAAACTGTACCTCTAGTGCTGCCTGACCCTGAGCTAATGAATTTGTGAGGTGGTGGATGCAAAACGATGTCTATATCCTAAAGAGAACAAAATAGTATCATTTTATCCTTGCACAAAGTTATTGTGTAACAAGTGCCTAAATTGCTTGCTGCGTGCAAAACCAGTGCTAGGCACTGTGAAGGGTAAGAGTATTATAACAAGGAGTCATACTATACTGCTAATATTGGTAACCTATAGGGATTTGAGTGGCAGGTGTGGTCAAAGGGGCTTCAACTCTATAATGTTTCAATTCCTTTTTAAAAATAACAGCTTTATTGAGATAAATTCACATACCATAAAATTCCCCATTTTAAAGTGTACAATACAGTGTTTTCAGTATATGCACAAAGTTGTATGACCATCACCATTGTCTAATTCCACCACATTTTCACCCCAAAAAGAAACCCCATCTCCATTAGGCAGTCACTCTCCATTCCCTCCTCCCCAAAGCATGCGGCAACCGCTCTTCCGCTCTCTGTCTCTACTGGTTTGCCTGTTATGGATATTTCATATAAACGGAATAATGTAATATGTGGCCTTTTATGCCTGTCTTCTGTCACTTAATATGTTTCCCAGGCTCGTCTGTGTTGAGCACTACTATACTTCATTACTTTTTATGTCTTAATACTATTGCATGGTGCGAGTATATCACATTCTGTTTAGCGAGCTTAACATGATTGTTGAATGAATGCTTGGATGCGTTGCATGGAAACCAGCTTCACATCCCACTCTTTCTGAAGGACCCAGTGAAACTGCTAGGTCATATAATAACTCTATGTTTTTTTAAGGAGCTGCCAAACTGTCTCCATTTTTTAAATAATAAGAATATGTGCATTTTTATACTTATGAATCCATTTTTTCCCTTTTTTTATACCTTCCCATTTTTAAATTACTCTTAAAATAGAACAGAAGGTATTACAGGGGGATGCTAGGTACAGTAATACAACCAGTTCTGATTGTATACTTGGAATTTGCCAAGTTCTCTTTCATTTTTGGTAAAGTCAAAGAATCACAACAGTAGAAAAGCTATTTCCCTTCTCTCAGTCTCTAAAAGATGGAGAAGAACCTGGACCATTCTTTATATCAATGTCAGATGTTCCCCCACAGTGAAATGTGATATTCCTTGTTCCGATCTCTGAGCATGTTGATTGACAATCTGTCCTGCATTTAACACGTTCTGCCAAGCAGCTAGTAGTGTGCATACCTCTCCCGTGCTAGATTATGAGGACCTTAAGAACAAAGACTAAGTCTTGTGCTCATATTGTACCACCTGTGGAGCATATGCTTAATATATACCCATTAACTATTGATTTGAATTACATTTACATTCTTAGACTTTTTAAGGTGATATTAAGAGGAAAATTCTTTTCTGCCCAAGACACCCCTAGTTCACTTCCCTGTTAATTGGGCTTCTCATTTTTCTGTTTCCACCTAAAGAAGTATGGTTTAAGGTAGGAATTTTTAACTGTGTGCTGCAAGAATTTTTAAAACATGCAATACCTGACTATTTAGTCAGGGGCATTGACCTCTTTTCACTTATATTGTCAGATTAAAAAATTACAAAAGCCAACACAATAGCTGTCCCAAAGTATATGAATCCAAAGTATATCTGTTTTTTGGTCAGATTGGCAAAAAATATACTTTTGGGTGTACTGCAGAATTTTAGTAATTATGTGTACTGTGAGATGAAAAAGGTTGAAACTTACTGGTTTAAGACAAGGTAAGAGTTAACTTTTTTCTTTTTTTTTTTTAACAAAACAAAAGTAAACAGAACTAGTTGTGGGAGTAGGTTATTGTGTTGTGTATTATGAAGCCATGTTTTCTAAGGACATCCATAGCCCTGAGGGCAGAGGTTGATAGAGAACATTTGAGCGAAGATAGGAAAAATTATTTTCGGGGAACATATTGTGAGCCATGCACATACATATCTACCTATCGGTCTCTCTCTGTCTTTCTCTGTCTCTGTCTCTGTCTCTCTCTCTCTGTCTCTCTCTCTCTGTCTCTGTCTCTCTCTGTCTCTGTCTCTCTCTCTCTCTGGTATACAGCATGCCTCATTTTATTGTGCTTTGCTTCATTGCCTTTCACAGATACATTTTTCACAAATTCAAGATTTTTGATAACCCTTTGTTGAGCAAATCTATTGACACCATTTTTCCAAGAGGCTCAGATGATGGTTAGCAGTTTTTAGCAATAAAATATTTTTAATTAAGGTATGCACGTTGTTTTTTAGACATAACGCTATTGCACACTTACTAGACTACAGTACAGTGTAAGCATAATTTCTATATGCACTGGGAAACAAAAAAATTCATGTGATTTTTTTTCATGTGATATTTTGGTGATATTGGCTTTATTGCAGTAGTCTGGAGCTGAACATGCAATATCTCTGAGGTATGCCTGTATATTGAAAACATACACATATATGGACTTGCCTATTGATAGATAAATTGATTTGTCTATTCTTATATATGGAATACTATTTTGAGCACTTCTTGTGTATTGTCTGATTTAATCTCCACAGCAGCCCTAAAAGATAGGCACCTTTACTTTTTCTATTTTATTGATAAGGAGCTGAGGATCATGGAATTTAAGAAATTTGCTAAGATTTCTCCATTAGAAAAGAAAAGAAATAGGTTTTGAGCCCAAGCAATCTTCCCCTGGTTCCTGGCTGGTCTCTCTATGTAGAATAAGCACGTATTTTGGTCAGACAAATCTGAGTTTGAATCCTGGTTCTGCTATTTAATAAGAATATGACCTTGGGAAAGTCGTCTGAGCTAGCCGAGCCTCTTTTCTCCATGGGGTAGTTGGCAGATTGTGAATAAAGTTCCTCATTCCATTTTAAGTCCCTGTGCCACTTCTTTGTGGCTATGTCTCTGCTAACATTACACAACCTGACAGTGACAGGATATGACAGTAATGGTAGATTTCAACTGAAATTTTTTGGACTTTGGTGGTATAACAAGTAAGCTATTCAACACATCCCTTTCTGGCTATGTCGTCAACTTTGCTTTCTCAATTCACTGAGAGACTATTGTAACTATGGACTTAATTCTGACCTAGTGGGAAGTATCTTAGTAATATGAACTTGATGAGAGCTCAGGAATGTGGTAGTCAATTCAGTTTGCTATCAGTAAAGAGAGAGAAGATTGCACCCCAGACTTTAGGAATGTGTATGCTAGAAAATGTGTATCTTAAAATCTTGACCAGCGCTAGTACATCAAGGGAAGACAACTAGGGACTGTGCAGGAACCGTGTCAAAAAGGAGTGGCAGGAGCCTCAGAGCCCTTCCAGTGTGAGGAAAGTAGATTTACTTTCTTCTAGCTGCGACATTTCTTCTGCTTCATTGTTTGACTGAATGAATTCTGTATCTGATTCCCACTTCCCATGAAAATGATAGTATTCTCTACATGACCTATTGCCTTTTCTGGAAGGTGATTTCTAAAGTCAGACCAAAGTTACATTAAATATATTTTTTGAGAAACATCAGTCTAGAGTAGGGGTGTCCAACCCTTTGGCGTCTCTGGGCCAAACTGAAAGAAGAGGACTTGTCTTGGGCCACACACTAAATACACAAACACTAACAAAAAATGATGAGCCATAAGAAAGGTTTTAAGTAAATTTATGATTTTGTGTTGGGCCACATTCATAGCCTTCCTGGGCCACATGCAGCCCACACGCCCCAGGTCGGACACGGAGAATCTAAGAGACATGAAGCTTGTACTACGAGTAAAAAATCAAGGCTCATAGCTACTAGTTTTGATCTCAAAACATCAATCCTGTTGTAATTCCTTGTCATTCATAAACACAAATATTTTCTGCTTCCAGATCTGAAGGGACTTTATTAAAATTGGAGGAACCATACTTTCCAGAGCTTTGAGCTGTTAGAAAAATAGGCTTTACTATGGCTAAGTCTAGAGATGCTCAGGGTTATAGTTGACTGTGAAAAGGTAGGAGCGAGTTGATTTCTGTGCCTTGGCGACTTAGCTTTGGGTAGGGAGCTGGGCAATACACAGAGATCTGCATGATTGCTGTTCTTGGAATATCCAGTCCCTTAGGTATAAAAATCTAAGCTCCTATTAGTTGTGTTAGGGGAAAAAAGCACAACCCAAGTCTTCCCATTTGTGGATTCAGGAAAGCTTTATTTTGGAATATGGTGGCCCCAGCAGATGAGACTAGGAAATGTAGGCTTTCACTGAGTGCCTATAGGATGCCTCTCACTGGGAATGTAAATGATACAGTCCTTGGCCCTCAGGAAATCGATCAGTCAATCAATAGCTGAGATCCACTGAGAAAAGTACTACAATACAGGCATAAAGCAAAGTGGCCATGAGAGCACAGAGAAGACACAACTAATTGACTGGGAATGATCAGAGAAGAACTGTTGTATTAACCAATGATATAATGGAAGGCCAATGGAAGGCATTTAGCTCAGTCTCTTCTATAGTCATAAATAATCAAAGAAACTACTTGATAGAGCCTGTAGGCCTCTCAGATCCAATCTCATGCTACACCTCCCCATTGTTCATTGCTGTTCAGCCAAGTGGCATCTTTTCTCTTCTTTGAAAGAACCAAGTTCTTCCCGACTTCAGGGCCTTTGCACGTGCTTTTCCCTCTGCCTAGAGTTCCTCCCCTCTGCCTGCCCCTCCCCCTTCCACATGTCAGTTCCTTCTCATCCTTCTGGTGTCAGGCCGGTATCTTCAAGGAGCATAGCAAGGTAGTCAAGGGCATGGACTCTCCATTCAGATTCACTTACTGGCTCTGTGATCTTGGGCAGGTTACTGCTCTGCATCCCAGTTTCTTCAACTGTAAAAGGGGGTAACAATATCTATTTTATTAGGTTGTTGTGAGGATGAAATCAAAACTATTTAGAAAGCACTTAGAATAGTGCTTGGCGTGTAGTGGAGCTCTGTTGAAGTGACTGCTACTATTATGAAATGTTATTATCTCAGAAAGGCCTTCCCTGACCAGGTTATCAAGAGTTTTCGCCAAACCACTGTTTAATTTTTTCCTTTATTATGTTTTACTTTTTTTAAATTTTATTGTTGTTCAAGTACAGTTGTCTGCATTTACCCCCATCACTCCCCCCCACCCTAGCCATCCCCACCTCACTCCCCTGATTCCATCTTCCCCCTTGGTTTTGTCCATGAGTCCTTTACAGTTGTTCCTGAAAACCCTTTCCCCCTTTCCCCCCATTATCCCCTCCCACTTTCACTCTGGTTACTGTCAGATTGTTCTTAATGTCAATGTCTCTGGTTATATTTTGCTTGCTTGATTGTTTTGTTCATTAGGTTCCACTTAAAGGTGAGTTTATATGGTATTTGTCTTTCTCCTCCTGGTTTATCTCACTTAGCATAATGCTTTCCAGTTCTATCCATGCTGTTACAAAGGATAGGAGTTATTTATTGTGATCACTGATGTACTTGGGTATATTTCTGCCATCTTATTTCATGCTGTGTCCTGCTTTCTCTTCCCCTCCCTTCCATTGTATTTATCTGGTTTCTTTCATCTCTCTTTTTCTACCTCCTATGATTTGGAATTTATGCATCTTATTTCTATTATTTTATTTTTTTTAATATATTTTATTGATTATGCTATTACAGTTGTCCTATTATCCCCCCTTCATTCCCCTCCACCCTGAACATTCCCACCCACATTCCCCCCCTTTACTTCAGTCCATGTGTCATAAGTTCTTTAGCTTTTACATTCCCCATACTATTCTTGCCCTCCCCCTGTCTATTTTCTACCTACCTTCATTGCTACTTATTCTTCGTACCTTTCCCCCCCTCTCCTCCTCCCACTCCCCTGTTGCTAACCCTCCATGTGATCTCCATTTCTGTGATTCTGTTCCTGTTCTAGTTGTTTGCTTAGTTTCTTCTTGTGTTTGTTTCAGGTGTGGTTGTTAATAATTGTGAGTTTGCTGTCATTTTACT
>CM052543.1:44529576-44543942 GCA_028533065.1 Trachops cirrhosus | reverse complement strand
CCTATTTCTTCATTCTTTTCTGGTTGTATGTTTTTTTCTTCCTTCTCCACTCCATTGATGTGAGACCCATCTTTCATTCCATCACTATTGGTTCCCTGTGCATCTTTCTTCATTAAACTTATTGTAGCCTGCATTTTTTCAGCTAATTTGTGACCAAAATCAGCCAATTCTGTGAGCGTCCTGATCACCAGTGCTTTAAACTGTGCATCTGATAGGTTGGCTATCTCTTGGTCGCTTAAAAGGATGGGTTCTGGGGCTTTCAATTCTTCTTCTGTTTGAGCCATCTTCTTGCTGTTTTTTGTTTTGTTTTGTTTTTTGTTCTTGTCGAGCTCCTGTAGTGAGGGGTGGGGCCTTAGGAGTTCACCAGGGCGGGGCACCCCAGTTGCTGGGTTGTGAGTGGGGCAGGGTCCGAGGAGGAACAAGGGTGCTTGGTCTGCTCTCTGTAGGACCCCAGACCCTTCCTCCACTTTCTGCAAGCCAACTGGGCCCCTCTGGCACCAATTCTGGTGTGGGTGGGCCTGTGCACCCCGTGGGACCTTCCTTTTCAGTCAGTGACCCAAAGCTCTATTTCCCGGTGCTGGGACCCTGAGTTGGGAGCAGTGCCTTGCTTCACAATGGCCACCTCGCTGGGTCTGCCGGTGCCACCCCCTGGCCCAGGTCTGCCAGCCACCGCTGCTTGTGTGCCTGGGGTCTGCCTGCTGCAGGCTTACGTGCCGCCCCGGGTGCTCAGCTCTCTGCTCGGTGTCCCTCGCCTGGCTGCCCGACTCCGCCCCTCCTACCAGTCTGGATGAAAGTGTCTATTTTTAAATCCTTGGGTGTCTGACTTCCATACAACTTCAATTTTCTGTCAGTTCTGGTTGTTATTTTGTTTCTGTATTGTTGTTGTCCCTATCTTGGTTGTGCGAGGAGGCACAGTGAGTGCATTTACCTATGCCTCCATCTTGGCCGAAAGTCTTATTTCTATTATTTTAATGATTTTTCTTTGAATTTTTAAATACAAATTCCTTACTTGAAGTGTAAAGTAAAACATCTCTCCCCTCCTTTGAATTCAAGATCCTTAGGAATTTCTGCTTTAATTCTGTTTGTTCCCTATATTTTCATCTTTATTGTTGGTAGTCTCTTGATTCCAGCTTATTTTTCTACTCTCCAAATTAGTTGTCATTAATGTTTTACACGGTCAGTGCCTTAGATACCCACATTCACCAATTCCTTTTGCTGTATTCAATATACATGTTGGTTGGAAGGAGAAAGGACCATTGCAGTGGAAGGTAAGAGTACAAACCAGGAATGATGTATATCTTAGCAAAACATCTATAATAAATGCCATTGGTGAAGACATCATAAAACATATCTGGTTGTCACTTGAGAGTTCAGTGCTGCCTTCCATCTGATCATTCAGTAGACAGGTATGCCCCACTGTACTGAGAGCCTTGGCAGAGTGTACCAGTGATGCAGCAGGGTCAAAGAAGGTCCCTGCCTTTGAAGAGGGCTATACTTGACATGAATAATAGAAGTCAGTACTTGTTGGTTAAAAAATATCTACTAAGCAGCAACTACATAAGAAGCCATATCTTAGACACTGAATGTGAACTAAATATGAGAGGCAAGGGGCCTGGCAGTGGTGCGGTCACTGTCAGCGTTGGTGTCGGAGGAGGTGCTGTGAAGGCAAGGACAGTAAACAAGATTCATTCAGAAACTATTTGCTGATCTCCTGCCCTTTATGAGTTACTGCTCTGGACCTAGGACTACACCAGAGAATGAAAACGAAAACCCCTTCCTTCATGGAGTTTGTAGTCCAGTGGGGGAAGACTGGGAATGATAAAATGGCAGCACGTGCATGTCTATCAACAGCTGAAGCTAAAAAACCAAACTAAGCAAACAAACAGAACAGAATGATAGATGTGGAGAACAGTTTGACGGCAGCCAGATAGGAGGGGGGGTTGGGGGAATAGGTGGAAAGGTGAGGGGATTAAGAATCACAAATTAGTAGTTACAGAATAGCCACGGGGATGTAAAGTACATCCCCCATAGGAAATAGAGAAGCCAAAGAACTTATATGCATGACCCACGGACATGAAAAAAATGTGTGACGATTGTCTGAGGGAGTGGGGAGTGATGGGTGCAGGGGGGAACAGGGAGAAAATCAGGACAACTGTAATAGCATAATCAATAAAGTATAATTTTTTAAAAAAGCAAAAGATGCTGTGGAGAAAAATAAAGCACAGAACGGGAGAAGGAAGTATGTATGTGTGGAATAGTTTTTTGTTTGTTTGTTTTTAATTTTAGTTTATTCAGTACAGTTTCCATCCTTTATTCCCATTCCAGCCCACCCACCCATTCCTCCCCTCCTCCCTCCCCTTTCCAACCCCCCTAGTTTTGTCCATGTGTCCTCTATATTTGTTCCTGTATGGAATACAGTTTTAAGTAAGATAGAGAAGGCCTCTGACTGAGAAATTGACATTTGAGCAAAAACTGAAAGGAGGTAAGGGAAGGAATCATGCAGTTGTCTGGAACAGCAATTTCAGGAAGAAGGAACTGCATGGGCAAAGGCCCTGAGTCAGAAAAGTGCTGGGAGAGGCCCAGGAAGGGGGAGTGTGGTAGCAGATGATGTCAAAGAGGTAATGGGGGAATAGAAAACTTGGGCCATTGTGAGGAATTTCACATTAGCTGAGTGAGGTAAGAGCAAAATAAGCATTATGAAGGAATTAAGCATTAGGTGATTGAATAAAATATGGTTTGAATGCCTCAAACACTTTTTCTTAATACTATTTTTATGTATATCTGGAATGAAGATGATTTATCTTGTATAATTTTGGAGATTTTTATCCTTAAGTTTTGAGGAAGGAGATGTTCTAGTTCTGGTAATGATGAAGGGGCTTGAATTAGACTAAATCTCCAGAAAAAAAGGTAAGTTCTAAACAAAATATATAAAAACAGTTGTTTGAAAACACTGAAGGCAAAAACTAGAGAGGATTTGACTCTTAAAAAAGGGGAAAGACATTGGGTGAGAGCCACAGTAATGTGACTCTTCTGCTGAGGGTATTTGCCTAGGATGCACAAGCCACAGTGGCTGGAATTCAAGTAAAAGGCTGTGCTCTTATCCTGAAGAGTTTGGGGTTGACAAAACTAGAAATTGAGGGGAAATTCTGGAAGAGGAGAACAACAGAGCATGTATAAACACCCCTCAAATATTGGGTTGACCTCTGACTTGTACTTGGATGAGTGAGACTTGCAGGCCCCAAGGAGGAGACAATATCTGGAAGGCTGAAAGTGCTGATGTGAGATTTCAGCTGCTGCCCAGTACAAGGGAGGATGCATTTTATAGTTACAGACCTGCCAGGTTGGAGGGGCTTGGTAAACCCCTCAAGCTTTTTACTGAAACCCTAGAAGGGCTACAACTTAGAATAAAAGATTATATCTCCAGACAAAGGGAATCACCCTGGGACTAAGAGCAATACCAAAATAGACCTGTTCCAACGAGGCATAAAATAAAGCCTCCACAAATTCAAGGTTATCTGTGAGTACTTTAACTGCCTGCTAAGTCACAATTCACTCTTGAGAGAAATTTAACAGAATCCAGAATCTCTACAATGTGGCATCCACAATAAAAGATTACACAACTTGAAGAAACCATAAAATATGTCCAAGAAAAAAGTTTTTTAAGAACTACAAACAAGCTAGATATTGTAATTAGTAGGTACGAGCTTTAAAGAAACTATGATAAATATGTGTGTCTACAGCAAAAAAAAAAAAGAATATAATAAGTGAACAGCTGGGGAATTGCAGTAGAGATTTGGAAATTTAGGGAGAACAAATGGAATTTCTGGAACTAAAAACATATGAAATAAAAAATTGGTGGGATTAACAGATCACTGAAGAATAAAAAGAGAGGAGAGAACATGACATAAGGTCAAGAGACATTATTCAAACCAAAGCACTGAGAAAAGATTGAAAAGAAAATGAATAGAAGCTCAGCAACTTGTGGGATAGTATCAAGAAATCTAACATATGAATAATTGGAGGTCCAGAAGAAGGAAGACAAAGTGGGAAGGGTGGGGAGACTGGGGCAGAAAAAATATTTGAGAGAATATTAGCTGAAATTTTGCCAAATTTGACCACAAACAGAAGCTCAGAGATCCTGGAAGCTTAGCTAATTTCAAGGAGGATAAACACACAAAAAATATATACTTAGGCACATCACAGTAAAATTGCTAAAAACGAAGGTAAATTTTTAAAAATCTTAAAAGTAGCCAAAAGGGGGAAACAGATACACACTCATTACCAGAATGACAGCCAACTTTTATCAGAAGCAGTGGAAGCCAGAAGATAATGCAGTGACATCTCTACAGCCCTGAAAGAAGAACACTATCATTCTAGACTCTATGTACAGTGATAAACAATTCAGTCTGTAGGGAATTGGTATCAGATGGAAAGTGAATTATGTAGGAAGGAAGGATGGGCATAGGAAATGATAAATATATGGCTAAATCTAAAAAATTACTTTTCTTTCTGTTAGTTTTTTAAGTCAGTTGACTTTTTAAAGATTTTATTTATTTTTAGAGAGGAGAAGGGAGAAAGAAAGAGAGGGAGAGAAACATCAATGTGTGGTTGCCTCTCGCACGCCTCCTACTGGGGACCTGGCCTGCAACCTAGGCCTGTGCCCTGACTGGGAATTAAACCAGCAACCCTTTGGTTTGCAGGCCGGCACTCAATCCACTGAGCCACATTAGCCAGGGCCAGTTAACTTTTTAAACCAAAAAATAACAATGTATTATTGGGTTTATAACATTATGTAGAAGTAAAATGTAGGACAGCAAAATAAATATTAAAAAAAACAAAGGATAGAATGGGGTGTAAATCAGCTTTGAAGGTTCTTGCATTACAATTTAAAGTAACGTGGTATTAATTTAAGATACATGGTAATGAATATAGGATGTATATTTTAATCCTCAGAAGAAGCACTAAAGAAATAAAGAAGAGAAAGTGGGAAAGGAAGATAGGAGGGGAAGGGGAAAGAAAAAGAACTCAACTAACTAAAAGGAGATAAAAAGGAGAAATAAACAGAAATGAAGTTCTACTGAAACCCAACTCTATCAATAAATATGTTGAATATAAATGAACTAAGCACTAATTAAATGACCGAGATTGTCACATTGGATAACAATGCAAGACTCAACTGTAGCTTTATCCCTCAATTCAAGAAAAGAGAGAGAGAGAAAGGCTTGTGTAAGAATATGTGTAGCAGCTTTATTCATAATTGCCAGAAATTGGAAACACCCAAATGAGCACTGTATTCCACAACTGCAGAACTCCTATTCTTTTCAAATAGTCAAGTGACACATGTTTGGGTAATACATTTCAATCATAGCGAAACCCTATTTAATGAAGACTTATCCATCTGATGAGGTAGATTGTGGTACCCTCATTTTTGTACGTCAGGAAATGAGGCTCAGAGGGAGACTACCCTCGTTCAGGAAGGCGGTCGTGGTGAGCCGTGGACCTCTCTCCCCAGGAAGGTGAGCAGTGAACGTCTGCTCAACCACAGAACCCAATTCTTTCTGCTCAAGAACTCAGCACACATTTGAGCACTGGATCTAGAAAGGCAGTCTTCTGCATCTAGAGCTAGAGATCTGTATCATCTTCTCATTATGTTCTAACAGAAATTTCTGTTAAAAAACCCACTTGCTCACTGTTGTCAGTCCAACCAGTGGGAAACCTGTTTGTTGGTCAATTGGATGATAAAACCCTTAGCTGAAGGAAAGCTGGACCTTTCTTAATTTCACATTATTTTGAGTTTACAATTACTAAAGAGAAAGCCAAGGCAAGGAGACAACCAAAGACACTTTGAGTCAGGTAGGGCATGCTTTTAATCCATGCTTTAGTGTTACAGCTTCTGGAAAGTGCCTTGAGCTCTCTTAATAATCTTGCCAAATCAGCATTTCAATTTGGTGCTCAGGAGTGGTGAGAGAGTCGTTGATGTACTAACTAGCTTCCCTGTGGAAAATAGCTGGAGCCTCTGGCGGACAGTCTTAAATTAGACAGAAGTGTGATAGCACGCCAGAAAGCAATGGGAACGGAAGGAATTACTGATCAGGTGGTCGAGAAATCTCCATAATCTTAAAAACCATTTGCTCCAATTTTCCTTTGGGGTATGTAGTCAGCACGTGTTGACTGCTTCCTCTGAATTCATTCCCCCCTTTCCCCTTCCTTAGTGGTGCCTTAATTTCTGTTAAGACATCTGTGTGGCTCTGGGGAAGCTGGATCCATCTGCCCAGTATGGTTGAGCCCGTCAGCTCTGTTCCATCCCCCTGACCACCGTGATTATTTTGAATTGGTACAATCTGAGTAAACTCTAGTTGATGTGGTGGGTGGATGTGATGTGGTTAGTAAAAGAAGTGCCTGTCAGTGCTATCCTCTGGCCATAGGCTTATAAAGGAATTTGCACTATTGTAGATACACAGTTGGAATGAGGGAGGAAAGTGCCTTCCATCAGGGCTGCTGTGAGGACTGAATGGGATCACAAGCAAAGAGTCTGCCTGTCTGTAAAGCCCCGGGTAGAAGGTCTGGCGTAAAATATAAATTCATGTTTTAAGGATTTTTTTGAATTACTAATGATAGAAACTACCTTATACAAACTTAAGCAAAAGGTAGAAATGTATTGGAATAATACTAAGGAAGCTCAGAAAATTGAAGGGCATATTCTAGATACCTGGGCAACTCTGAGGCCTTTGGGCACCAGACTGATATTTTAGTGCCCCCAGGGCTCTCCTGGTGTCTCATCACTGCTTGTCTTTGGTTGGATTCCTTTTCTCTAGGTGATAGGAAAGAAGGTACCAGCAGACCCCGAGCCTCCCATCTCTGTGACCAAAAAGGCAAGGTCTGTGCTCCTGGAACTCCAAACTGAAAAGTCCTCAGGAAGGGTGCTGACACCTTAGGTTATACTTCCACCCCTGGACCAGGAGCTATGGCCAGGTATTGAAAAAGTTGGTAGGTCAGCCCTGGCTGGTGTAGTTTAGTGGATTAAGCGCGGGCCTGTGAACCAAGAGATTGAGGTTCGATTCCCAGTCAGGGCACATGCCTGGGTTGCAGGCCAGTTCCCAGCAGGGAATGCACAGGAAGCAACCATACATTGATATTTCTCTCCCTCTCTCCTTTCCTTCTCCTCTAAAGATAAATAAATAAAATATTTTTAAAAAAAGAAAGAAAGAAAAGAAAAAGTTGGTAGGTCAGACCAGGGTTCCATGTGCTCCCCCTGACCCTCCCTTGGTAGGTGTGGAGGAGTATGACTGGCAACCCCACCAAGTTCATGTTTGCATTGCATGAAGAACAATTTTCCCCAAATGGTGCTGAAGAGTAAAACAAGTGTCCGTAGTTACTCAGGATTGCTTTTCTCCCTAAGGATATTTGTTTTCTTTATCTCTCTATGGTGCAGGGAGGGGAAAATGGGAAAGTAGGGGGCAGAATTGAGTGTGAATTTTATTGTTCACTTTCTATGTAGTAAAATTTGCATATATTAGCCTAATTCACTTTATTTAATCTTTACTACAATACTATGAGGTAGAAATATTGCTGTTTCAGCCACAAATAAGTTCAGGCTAAGAAACTAGCCTAGGACCGCAAAATATATATAAGTGATAGATAGACCCAAGAGCTAGAGCCAGGTACACTTGTCTCCAAAAGTGCACCATGCTCCTCGGAATGAAGTAAACCACACTTACCTGGTCAGCAGGCCGTTTTTCCCTTCTCCCCTACTTGCTCCTGCTATCTCTCCCCTGTCATGAGCTTTCATTAGAACTTGAACACCTAGGTTTCCTTAGACCTAGAAGGGCTTTCTTGTCTCATCCTATATTAGACAAGGATGTGTTCCCTATCTTATCAATAGAAGTGCTTGCATGCCGACCTAAAACTGGAAAACACTTATCTGAACACAGCTTTGTACTTAATGTCGTGAAGAGCTGGATGGCCTGCATTTGAATCTCACTACCTACCAACTAGGCGGCATATTTTGTGCCCCAATTTATTTATCCATAAAATGAGGCTAATAATAGAACCTAGATCTTAGGCTTGGTTGTGAGGATTGAATGAGTTGATATAGAAAGTGCTTAGAATAGAGTCTAGTACACAGCAACTACTGTATTTTTCAAACTATAAGACATACTTTCTCCCCCACAAATTTGGGAGGAATAATCGTTGTTAATGCTGCTGTTCAGTTCTGTTTACGTTTACATTGGTGAAGTATTATATTATTTATGTTATTAAATATTTTACCACATTTTTTGCTGCAAAATTTTTTTTCCTATTTTCCTCCTCTAAAACCTAGGTGTGTCTTATGGCCCAAAAAATACAGTACTGTATTAGTGTTAGTTCTCTGTATTAGAACTTGTTATTCATCATTAACGAACTCTTGTGGTTAAAATGCCAAAACAGGCAGACTCTTTGCTTAAGGAGTCTTTATTTTCTTTCTTGGGTTCATGTCTGGGATGCATGCACTTAGCTCTCAAAGGACTAAATCCATCTTACTATAATCTAAGGGAGAAATAAACTACTTATGATCCAGAGAGCACAGTTCCAAGGGGAAACAGTCTCCTCTGTCTGGTCCTATTGACACACCTAGGATTAACATTTCCCCCACATGTCCCCTTATCATACCTCTGTACTGATCTTTTAAACACACGAGTTTAAGTAAACTTCTCTCTGTCAGATCTGTCAGACTGTGGGAAAGAGACGAGTCTGGAGTGCCCAGAGTTACTGCCTCTGCACTGAAGGCGATTTGGCAGAAGGGTGATATAAGGAGTGGGAGGGTTTGAGCACACGAGGCAGGACCTAGAATCTCATGGAGAGCTGTGTACGTGGCTTCTGAATGGAGTGGAACAGTCTCCTCAGTGAAGAGCTAGGACAACGTAGCAGAATTTCAGGGGTGCAAGGTCCCCAGAGAGGATGCAAAGAGCACTGTGTGTGACGCATCAGTCACTGAGTCAGAAAGGGAAATGGGGGGACATATCACTCACTGATGACATAAACTTGATGGGTTTAGGGGTAGCACAGTTTTGGGGCTCTTTCTATGCCTCTCTCTAGCTCAACTCAGATTAGTACCTGATTCTAGGACTGGATCTGAAACTCATTTGTAATTGGTGAATCTCAAGATTTTGCCTCTATGTTAGTGACCACTTTGGGAGCTAGCTATACCTTCATATGTTATTAAGCTATTAGTGATTGCTGGCCTGTAAATTCTGCTATGGAGGTTTGTGTAGGAATGTAGCAACAAAGGAGCTGGGGGTTAAGAGGGCCTGGTCAATAATAATGTAATAATAATAACAGTAGCTACATTAATTGAGTGTCAATCCTATTCTAAGCAGCTTACATTTGTTTGTGTATGTTTTTGGAAGTATTCATTGTCTTGGGCCCCTTCAATATATTAAAAGATTATTAACTGTACATTTAGAACCTTTGACCTTTTTGTTTTATGACTTAGGCTCCTGTACATGATTACAGGGAGTCATCACAAAGTCTGGCCGCTTTAGATCTGGCACTTTATATGGTTTATATAACAGAAAAATTATTCACATCGGCATTTACTGTTTCCCCCTGTGTTCCTCCTGGCCTCTAAGCGAACAGGTTCTTGCTTTCTGGGTCTTCTCTCTCAGGATTCTACTTTGTCCTAATAGGCTGAATGGAGTGAAAATGTAAAATCCAAAAGACACACTGAATTTCCATAATAAAGAATTGAAAGATAGTGGGGAAAGAAAAGAGTGCAAATTTAAAAGTAGACTTTGAAGGTTGAGGGCTGGGTAGGTCAGTCAGTGAGAGACCCTTGAACAACTGTAGTAATTGGTGAGAAGATAAAAAGTATGGGTTACAACTTTGATTCCTTTTGATAGCCATTGAGAAATTCAAGTAAAGGTTGCAATTACCCTTTATTTTTACCTTTGCTGGAATGTCTTTAAATGCCATTCTGCCCAGGATTAAGGCACTTAGATTGCTGGGGTTTATTCAGGTAACACATGTCATGTCTCTCTACTTTAGTTGGGTTTTTTTCCCTTTACTTGCTTAATAATTTTTCTCTTTAGGCAAGTAACTGATAAATGAGGAGTTCTTACATTGTTTTAAGTTTTTCTTGAAAGAAAAATTTTGAGAGGTAGAGTGGGCCTAGGGAATAATTTACAAGCTGTTAGTAACCACCATTGAACCTTAAGGGGCTGCTCATTTTTATTTGAAAAGCTGCTATTTTTTACCACATTGTCAGCTAAAACTTGTACGTCTTTCTCATTCATTGCCTTTGTGGTTGCAGCTATAATCCACGTCTGTTCCAGGGGTCAGGGAAGCTCCTCATTTCTCAGCACCTCTTGTGGGTTCCCTGGCGGGTCTCAAGCAAAGACAGCAGGGTAAGAGCTGAAAGAGAGGCAAATGTAAAAGCACTTTGCACTACAAAGAACGGTATTTTGTACAATGCCTGGCACAGAGCTGACATTCAGTAAAAATGTGTTGAATGAAAAGAAACGGGGAAAAAGCAGATACCTTCTACTCATATGAGAAGTCTCTTTTCTGATCCTAAAACACACACACACACACACACACACACACACCCAGAACCACTCTGTTACAACTTGGGACAGTTGCCAAAGAGTTGCCCAAATCACCCACAACTGGTGATTTTCCTATGTATGTGTTGCCCAAGTTCTGGACCACCATTCAGTAAGTTAGAAATCGTGTCTGCTTGCTGGTCATAGAAACTAGCTGTAGTGGCTTAAGTATACAAGGGTTGTTTTCTAACATAGAAGAGGTTCAGAAATTTGGATTCATGGAGTCAGGGATCTAGAGGCTCCTTCTGTCTTTGCTGCTGGTGACATTCATCCTTCATCAGCGGGAAAAGCGCTTTTCCCTTTCTGCTGCTCCCTGCACTGCAGACGTCACAGTGGTGCTCCAGAAGTCCACTGGCACCAAAAGGTCCAAAACTCAGAGTGAGCAGTTGCTTTCTGCTCTCCTCTGCTGCCTACGTTATCTGTAGCAGCAATGCTAACAATGAAGGAAATCTGGAAGGTCCAGTAGTGTTTCAAAGAAGTTTCTCTCTCCTGGGAAGGAATATAGGCAGTTTTTCCTCACTGGCTGTAAATTTTCAGAAAAGAAGAAAACAGTCAAAGGTGGCTGCTGACAGGGCTTGAGTGTCCTTGCCCGAGCCTCCCTGGTGGTGTGTGTGAGAGAATCAAAGGAGTAAGAGAATCCTCTGTGCAGTAGCAAGGAGCTGTGTCATTCATATGGTTCCGTAAACCACCTCTTCACCTGGGTTCACAGGGTCTCCCTCTCACAGAAAAGTATCCCAAGAGATTAGGAAAAGGATGAGTCACAGGAGCTGAGGGACTGAACAGCCTTGTTCAGGGTGCGAGTGTCCGGGGAATGAGTGCCCTGCAGCTCGATCTACACCATGCCAACCATAGTTTATATTATTTAATTTCAGTCTTCATGGTAGCCCTATAAAATGTAGTAGGATCCCCATTTTATGTTTAAGGGAACCAAAGTTTTAGAGGGTTTGGGTCATTTGCTGGAATGTCACCCTGGTAGTAAGAGATGGAAAGGAGATTGGAATGCAAATCTGTCTAGCTTCAAAGCCTTTGTTTTTGTTTTTCTACCTTTCTAGCCAGAACAGATGTCAGGCTGGGTTTAGGAAGTCTCATGGGTCCTTCAAATGACTTTATTAATGGTCATGTGAAAAGTCACCTCCCCTAAGAGTTGGTGTTTGGAGTTCTGTTTCATTCAGCAAACATGTGCATAGTGTCAGATATGAGCATAGCTGTGCTAGGCACCAAAAAGGGGACACCAGGGAATCACACAACAACCCTTTCCTCAAGGAGCTTCCAGCATAGCAAATGATCAGAAATACAAATAATGCTAAGCAGAATGACATTAGCCTCATCATCCGTCTCCTGGAGGAGGATGGGGGAAGGAGAGAATTGAGGGGAGGGAATCAGTCTGTTTTATGTTAGGTAGAGCCATGTCTGCCAGAGCCTAACACCTCTGTTAGCCACCTGAGCTCACCTAATCTTCACAAGGACCCCGTAGCATCCTGATGACAGGGATGGGCAACCCACCCAGTTTCCCAGCAAGTCCTAGGCAAATAGAATTCACAAACTCAGCTGTCTGGCTCTCCAAGTCCTTGCCCTTTCCACTAGGCCACTGAGTATAGCTTAAATGTGGCTCCTTCTGTTTTAAAAAAATAATACATCTTAGTGCTGAAAATTTCATTCTACACACAAGTGTTTCTGTGTTGTATGGGACTCAATTAACATGTTACCCAGATTCCCTTGGCTCTACCTTCCCCACACACCCTAGTCAACTTGCTCAATGGCAAGTCCCAGACACTGCTGCTTTTGCCTTATTTCCTAACACTGTTAGCCATCTCAGCCTCCCTCTGGGCTGCACTGTGGTCTCCATTGCACCCACAATAGAGAGGGCCATAGCAATTCAGAGGCTTAGTGAACAGAGCCAAGAAGGCTGTAGCTCCTCCTACCACTTCCAGATTCAAATGTAGGGTGTGTTATTGCTCAATGACTGTCCTGAGGGGTGTCCTGAGGGAGGTGTCCTTAGGGAGTGTGAAGAGATGGGAGGGGGAGGGGGAGGGGGACAGGAGGAGCTAGCAGATAAATTACTTTCTGCCTGCCCCCCCCCCCAGTCCTCCAGTCCCACCCCCATTCCTCACATACACTGTTCTCAGGTACAGTAGTTTTATAGTCTATTTGAAACACTCTGAATGATAGGGCACATGGCTGTGTTTCCATGTTAAACTGTAGCCAGTTTGTTAATGCACAGCCTTGCATTTGCTTTCCCGCCTACTCTGCCTCACTAACCTTTTCCCGTCTCTGCTCTGAGACTTCAACACCTGATAAAAAGCAGTTAACTTTTTCCTTAGGCTTTGTTTTTTAGGGAACCTAGGCACAGTAATGGTCAGTGAAAAATAAATACCTTTCCTTGTTAAGTTTACTTTGTGTTGCACCTTGTTACATCTCACTTAACAGATAAGGATGGCTAATACTTAAATGTTCTGTGCCAGACACTGTTCTAAATCCTTATGATTAGTGTGCACCACATCCCTTCGCGATAACATGAACCATGGAGATAATTCCATGTTAACATATCCAGATCAAATGCATTTGTTCTAATTTTTTAAAGAAATGCTCATCACTTTTGTTAAAATGGACCATGTTTGTTATAAATTTTAAAAGGCCACATCCTGGCCAGGTGGCTGGAGCATCGTCTCATGCACCAAAGGTTGCAGGTTCCATTCCCAGTCATGCAACTTCGGTAATGAAGGAGAATGGGAACACAGAAATATGACAGAGGTACAAGTTTCACGTCCAAGAGTTTTAGCAACCAAAAGAAGTCACAGGCCACACAGCCCATCTGAGGTACATTTTGGATTATTCCATTACATTTTAGATTTAAATTTTGCTACATTAGGACTTCTGGCCAAGATGGAGGCATAGGTAGACACACTGTGCCTCCTCGCACAACCAAGAAAGAAACAACAACAATTTAGAAACAGAATAACAACCAGAACTGACAGAAAATTGAACCGTATGGAAGTGGGGCACCCACGGAGTTAAAATAGACACATTCATCCAGACCAGTAGGAGGGGTGGAGTTGGGCAGCTGGGCGAGGGTCTCGGAGCAGAGAGCAGAGATCGTTGGGACCAGATGCCTAAGGCAACTGGAGCATGCAAGACTACAGTGGGCAGACCCTGGGCGTGCAAGCGGTGGCTGGCAGACCCTAGCTGAGGGGTGGCAACCTGCAGACCCAGCGACGCAGCCATTGTGAAGCAAGGCACTGCGCCCAACCCAGGATCCCAGCACTGGGAAATAGAGCCTTGGGGCACTGATTGAAAAGGAAAGTCCCATGGGGTGCACAGGCCCACCCACACGGGAATTGGCACCAGAGGGGACCGGTTTGCTCAGGGGAAGCAACAGAAGGGACTGAGGTCCAACAGAGAGCGGAGCAAGCGCCATTGTGCCTTCTTGGACCCCAGCCCCACATACAGCATCACAACCCAGCAACTGGGGTGCCCCGCCCTGGTAACACCTAAGGCTCTGCCCCTCATATGTAACAGGCGCGACAAGACTAAAAACAAAACAAAACAAAAAAACAAAAAGAGATGGCTCAAACAGAAGATCAATTGAAAGCCCCAGAACCCATCCTTTTCAGCAACCAAGAGATAGCCAACCTATCAGATGCACGGTTCAAAGCACTGGTGATCAGGATACTAACAGAACTGGTTGATTTTGGTCACCAACTAGATGAAAAAATGAAGGCTACAATAAGTGAAATGAAGAAAAATACACAGGGAACCAATAGTGATGGAATGAAAGCTGAGTCTCAC
>CM052543.1:44502209-44529476 GCA_028533065.1 Trachops cirrhosus | reverse complement strand
ATAATTACATTAGCCAAGACTAAAAATGAAGGAGAGAATCCTAGAAGCAGTAAGAGATAAGGAGACAGTAACATACAAAGGAGTTCCCATCAGACTGTCAGCTGATTTCTCAAAAGAGACCTTACAGGCAAGAAGGGGCTGGAAGGAAGTATTCCAAGTCATGAAAGGCAAGGACCTACATCCCAGATTGCTCTATCCAGCAAAGCTTTCATTTAGAATGGAAGGGCAGATAAAGTGCTTCTCAGATAGAGTCAAGTTCAAGGAGTTCATCATCACCAAGCCCTTATTTTATGAAATGTTAAAGGGACTTATCTAAGAAAAAGAAGATAAAAACTTGTATAGTAAAATGATAGCAAACTCACAATTATTAGCAACCACACCTAAAACAAAAAGAAGAAACTAAGCAAACAACTAGAACAGGAAAAGAAACACAAAAGTGGAGATCACAATGGAGGGTTAGCAACAGGGGAGTGGGAGGAGGAGAGAGGGGGAAAAGGTACAGAGAATAAGTAGCATAGATGGTAGATAGAAAATAGACAGGGGGAGGGCAAGAATAGTATGGGAAATGTAGAAGCTAAAGAACTTACGACACATGGACATGAACTAAAGGGGGTGGGAGAGGGTGTTCAGGATGGAGGGGGAATGAAGACGGGTAATGGGACAACTGTAATAGCATAATCAATAAAATATATTAAAAAAAGATTTTGCTACACTAAGTCATGGCTCAAAAGTGGTAGAGGTACTAATTTATCATAAGATTTTTTATCATTAAGTTCATATACAGCTGACACTTGAATAACACAGGTTGAACTGCGTGAGACCATTTCTACACAGATTTTTTTGATACAGTCAGCACTTTGTTTCTGTGGGTTTTGAATGCACAGCTTCAACCAACTGTGGATAAAAGACAGTATTCTTGCATTCCCAACCATGGATCAAAAATAGTATTTTGATTGCTGGTTGAATCTGTGGATGGGAAGGGCTGACTGTAGAGTCAAAAATTACACATGGATTTTTGACTCTATAGTCAACCCCCTGTCTTGTTCAAGGGTCAATTGTACACTATAAACCAACCCAGTTAATGAGCAACAGAACCCCATTTTGAAGTCAGGGGTGACTAAGTTTCTTTGCAGTGAGCAGCAGTGATTAAGACAATCAACTAGAGACTAGCAGGGATGATGAGTTTTTTGGTATTAGGGATGATTTACCTGACTTTGAAAAAGATTTTCCAGGGTCTGTGGTTGAAGATTAAAACTTACACAATTTATTTCTTCTTCTCTTTTTTTCCTTTTGTTATCATGCTGTTCCTTATACAGGTATATAGTTGTATTTGTTGAAATACCAGCTTCTTTGAGAGTTTGTTATTTCTTCTCTTAGACTTTGTGCAAATAATTAATGAAATTCTTGTTTTTTATAGCATGCTTATTCCAGTTTTTATTGAAGTATTTGCTTGTACTGTGATGACCTATACAGCAATTTGTATAACACTGATTTTAGTTTGTAGTGTGCTTTTTAATCATGAGTATTATATTTTAATGACTTCTGGACAAACATAATTTAGCTATAAGATCATTTTCTAGATCAATGAGTATGTGCATTTTAAATTTCGACATTGTCTGGCCCTGGCTGGGTAACTCAGTTGGTTAGAGCATCGTCCAGATACACCAAGGTTGCAGATTCAATCCCCAGTCAGGGCACATGTGAGAGTCAACTATTAATGCATAAGTAAGTGGAACAGCAAATCACTGTTTTCTCTTTCTCTCCCTCCCTTCCTCCCTCTCTCCATCTTCCCCTTTTGCTGCCCAGCCCCTTTCTCTTTAAAAAAATCAATAAATAAAAAAGTTAAATTTTGACACTGTCAAATTGTCTTTGAAAGAAATGGTGAGAAATCAAGGACTGACTGGGTTCATTTTTATTCCATATATTTTAAAGGTAATCTTTTGGCCTCAAATAATATACATAAAGTCCATGCTTTGAGAATTGGAGTTGCCAGAACTTTTCTGAGTATCTTTCCAGGTAGAAAGCCTATTATAGAGTAGATGGGAGTTAATCATATTAATGAGCACTATTCATCTGTTGATTGACTGGACAAGCCAGCAAGGCAGCTGCGTTGATAGTGTTACTATGTACGGGTTGGAGAAAGGTCTTGCCATTCTTAGCAAGGTAGTACTTAAGTAAGTGTCAACACATTAGTATAGCCAGTAAGTGCTGTGAGAAATGAAAAACCAACGAGAGGATTAAGAACTATAAAATATTCTGGGATATTTTCTGGAAGAGGTGAGACCTCAAGATTCAGGCTAAAGGCCTTCACCTCCTTGATGCTTGCCCAGACATGCTGAGCTGGAACCCGTCCCTCCTCCTCCTGCTCAAGTCCAGCGGTCCTTAGTTTGTAGCACTTACACGCAGTGACCATTTTTCTAAACCAAAACCATGATACATGTTCTAAGGCAGGTCAAAAATTGGTATCTTTAGCCTGAATTCCATCCACAGAGTGTTTTGCTTTGCCTTCAGAATTTTAAGCAGCTTTAATTAGTTGTAGATTATTAAAAGCTGAGAGATTTTACATAAAACTTCCAGCTTCCAGATCTGGGAACACTGGGCCCAAATTTCTGCTCAGCGGCAATCAGTTAGCACTGGGTGGCGGCCGCCCACTGTAGCCAGAGCATGTGCTCTCCAAGCTCCGGATTCCCTCCCCTCCCTGCTGGGGCTCACACGTGCATGCACCTGCTTGACCCGCTACACCTCTACAACACACACCCTTTGAAGACAGGATTTTTCTGTTTTGTTCATTGCTTTCCCCCACCTCATGCCCATAATGCTGTCTGCCTTATAGTAGGTTAAAGAATATTGTTTGATGAAAGAATGAATTTGTGACTTTTGATCTGACTTTATAGGGAGAAATGAGTCAGAGTTTTCCAATTTTGAACTCTTCCAGAAATGGGATAAAGCAACGCTTTGTCTTTGAGGCATTGTGTATCGTCTAGTATTATGATTTCCTTTATGACTTACCTCCCTTTTTGGGGGGGTAAAGTCACTGCAGTCAGTGACCTGCTTTGCAATATTTTGTATCCTTAATAATACCTTGCACATAATATTTATTGCTTAAATATTCCTTGGATGGTTGGCAGAATTGTTAATGTCTCATGAAAGTCTTTTGTGAATAAAGACAGGGAGATGTTAATGAATATGTTGTGTGGGGGATCGTGAAATAGCCCATTTGAGTTTCTTTTACATCTTCTTTCTGCATACCCTTACTCTCAATTATGTTCCATTACCATCAGGACCATAGAAGGTTTTCAATAATCATCATCCTGCTATTCCTGAGTAGCAGGATAAGTTACTCCCCGTATTGTGCATACTCTTACTTAATACTCATATGATATTTGAGACCTTATCTTTTACACCAGTCTGTGATTTCTGCATAGTTAAAAATTCTGTTTGGAAAGGTGTGGGGATTGACTGTGGAGGGTGGGGCCTGGGGGTAGGGGAGCAAAGAGGGAAAATTGGGACAATTGTAATAACATAAACAATATGTATATTAATAAATTAACTAATTAATTATTTAGTAAAAATTCTGTTTGGTTTGTTTTTATATATCTAACCCATAGCATTTATGTTATAACATTCATGTCCTACCTCTGTATAGGCACTGTTCTAGGAACTCAGTAAATGTTTGAATTTGTATTATCAGTTGTATTACAGCTTTTACACCACTTTATAGTTTATAAGGCATTTTTGTATTCATTGTCCAATTTGATCTTGAAATCAACTCTGAGAGCTGCAAATGAGAAAGTCAGAGCCAGAGAGGCGGTGGTATTGAGTCACACGGCAGTTAGAGACTGAACACCCAGGCTGCACCTTGCCGGTTAGTGGCTGAGTATTTACTAAATTATGATGCCTAGACAGGGAGGGATTAAACTGTGGCAAACTTGTCATTCTTGGTTGAGAATTTGGACCTGTGTCTTGAAACAAGAAGAGAAAGGGAAAAGTTTCTTGATAACGTTTTGGGATGAGGGCTCTTTGCCATCCAAGGCTTTATCCCCTCCATCTGGGTGACAGTAGCATTCCTTACGGCAGTGAAAAGGATGATGAGTAGTCATTAGTTTGCTTTACCCAGATTCCACTCATACCTCTAGGATTTTCCCTGTTTCCACCCAGCTCTTCATTAACAATCAGTCCCAATCAGGGGCTGTACTTTACTTTTTGGATCAAGGAATGCTCCTCCCTTCTCTGTCTTCCTCCTTAGGGCTTTGGATGGGAACCCTTTAATTGCTGTTGACTAAAGAACTGGAGGCCAGCCCCTGCATACCAGGAATGCTAGTGGCTTTGTTAGCTGAGAAGGGCACTGCATTAGCACTGCCCTCTAAATCCTGGAGCAGGTGGAAGAAATCTAATTAGCACTTAGTAAGCCAAGGCCCCTTGGGGAATTTCTGATAAGAAAAAGGTCAATGCAAAAGGACAAGGATCAGCGATAGACTTTATTTTCCTGGTGGCAGCCTTCTGAAATGGACTGGGAATCGAATGAGTTGGAGATTAGTTCTTGCACTACAAGTGACTTTTTGGCCACTGGCAGGTTCCTTTACTTATCTGAGGTTTCATTTCTCTTGTCATTGTCTACTCCTTTGCTACTTCCTTTCCTGAACAAAGGCTGGTTTTGTAAGAGTGCAAGGAACCTCAGATCATCAAGTCATTGTCACCTGGGAAGCTTTTCCCAACATTCACACATCCAAATCTCACTCTCTCGGTAGATTCTGTAGATATGTAGTAAATATGTGTAGTTTGGAGAAAGTTTCCCAAGAAAATTTGATAATATCCTTGGTCTATGCTTTTTGGGAGAACTTAGACACAAACTGCAAGCTCGAGGCCTGGCACAGCGTCTCCTCTGCACGCAGCGGTTGTTCAGTAACGTGTTGAAAGGGGACTTTTCCCACACCGTCCAGGGAGAAGCTAGAAATGGAATTCCAGGAGGGGGAAACAACAGGTATTTTGACCTTTAATAAAAAATCAGCCAGATATTTCTCCAGCAAAATGGATCTATTGGGGAAGAACAAAGAATTGCAATTTAGGACATGCAAGTCCAGAGAAACAAAGGAGAGGAATGCTTTTCTATGGACTTGGGAAGGGTTGTTCTAAATGAAGTCTCCATTGGAGGAAGTGTCGTGACTTTGCTGTGTTATGGCAGTCTCCACTGGCTGAGCTGTTACTGGGCAGGGAGGAATCTTTTTCTTCCTGCTAAGGTAGTAATGTAGTATCACTTCCTGTCAGAGACGCAAGGTACACTTCCTTTCCAGGTCAGCAGTGTGCATTAAATGACGTGTGTGGGAGTTCTCTCTTCTAGCTTCCTGACTCCAAATTTAAATGAGGTTTCTATTTAATAATTTACACATTTCCCCCTTTTGATCAAGATCTTTTTCTGAAAGCACTGCTGATGAGGAGTCAGGTTTTTCTGGCTTTAGTGGTCTTTTCTCCCTGGATGCTAGGAATGACTTTCCTGGGTGTCACGTTCCACATTGGAGGGAAGGTGCACGGATTGGAAACCTATTGTGGTCACATTTGAGAAACAAGAAGGGACAGGAGGGAGGTCTCTCAGTCATTGCTTATCTGTATCTTATAATAGTGACTATGGGAAAATATACTCAGAACTGAAAGAATTAAACAAGTGTTTTGGGAAGACACAGTGCAGAAATAAACATGAAACAATTACATAGTAGTATTAGTTAAAAAAAAACACCTGGTGCAAATTGTCTTGTACCAGGTTAAAAATTCAGAGACAATGAATTTGGATACAAATTCAGAGTCAGTTAATAGCCTAGATTAAAGAGACACTTTAAGATGTCTCTTTAGATGAAAGAGACACTTCTGTGAATTATAAACCTTCTAATTGGTCTGGTCTGAACATCATGGGAAAGCTGTCTTATCAAGTGTTGTCCGCTTCAATTTCAGGAAATCTTCACCTTCAGGTCACCAGAGCCTGTGCACTTCCAGTCAGGGTTAGGTGCCTTCTTTAGATACATCGTGTGACTCCTATCTACTCGCTGGAGTTTGGCAGCCCCAGGGTTGGTTAGCAGTACCGATAGGAGCCTTACCAATGAGGTTGAAGAGTGTCTTTCTGGGGGTGTCTTTCCCAACAGACAAAATCTTCAGTTTTCAAAGTGTGTTGCTTAAGGTCTTTAACCCATGGAGTACACTGTGAAAAGGCTACTCTACCAGAACATGGCTAATTTTAATAGAAGGAGTGAGGCCTTAACCATATTGAAGTTTAACTCCTTTTATAAGCTGCAAATCAAAAGAAGCAGAGGTCAGGTGCACTGGGCACCCTGACTTATTTCAAAGAATGAGAGTTTATGGGTATACAAGGGGGTGGATCTGTGATTTAGAAGGACCAAAAGCAATGGTTTTGGTCAAGGAATTTGAAGGGTTTCTACAAATTTTGCCAATTGCATCTTAATAATGCCATTAGTGCGTTCAACTAAACCTGAGGATTAAGGGTGGTGAGTGCAGCCAAAGAGCATAGACTTGTCAAAGCACCTGACTGGTCACATGGGTTAACCCCCCCGCCCCGCCCCAGTGTGGAGTTTGAGGGTGGTTCCCTTGGTAGGGATACTTTTTTTCCAAAGGGACTGTTAGCTGTTGAGGAGGCAGTAGCCCTTCTACAAGGGAAAGCAGAGGTCCAGTGAGAAAACATAGAGACCATGACTAAAACAGTTATGTCCAGGAGGCAGGAGAAGCTGTGTGTAATCCATTTGCAAACCTCGAGTAGTCCAGTAGGGAAATTCAGATGTATGGGAGCAGCACAAACAGGTGTCCCTGGCTGTACTTGGGGCAAGTGGGACAAGTGAGGTAGGTGCTCTTCTCAGCTTTATTAGTATTTCCCCACCAATTTTGATTCATGAATGCTATCACTTTTCAGTGGACCAATGGTTTAATGCATGTACAGTATTTAGGAGTGGAAATTGTTGAGCTGTAGGACTAGGTTGTTATTTGGCCCAAACCAGAGCTTTCTCTTTTTATCAAAACAACAGTTGTTGGATTTCCAATATTGTTTTTCCTTTTCTGAAGCCAGTTGTTGGACTTCTCTAGTCAGTTTGTCCAAGTTATTATCTGGGGAAATATCCCTTTGGACCAAGATAGGGGTTGGTTCCTTTAAAGGCACCATTCCTTGCAGGAGGATCAGCAAGGTGATTTCCTTTAGCTTTCAGAGTCAACTTCAGAATGCCCTGGGATCTCAGTAGTAGCTAAAACAAGCAGTAAAAGTTCAGCATCCAATAATTCCTTAGACTACTGACCATTTTAAATTTCATTTTTGCTGGAAGTAAGAAAGTCAGTTTGCTTCCCCAATATTTCAAAAATCATGCACTACTCAGAAAGGCATAGCTACTGTCAGTGTAAATGTGGGCAGTTTTGCCCTTGGCCAGGCTGCAGGCCTGTGTGAGTGCTTGTGACTTGGCTTGTTGGGCCATAGTAGCCAAAGGCAAAGGCTCCGCTTCAATTACATCACAGGGTAGTGAGATTACATATCCTGTACAATATTTGCCATTGTCGCCTTTTAAGTAAGAACCATCAGCAGACCATGAGCAGTCTGCATTATTCAAAGGAGTTTCCTGCAGATTATGATGAGGGTCAGGAGGTGATCCATCAGCATTCAGCAGCCATGAGGGGCTTCATCAGTAACTAGAGAGAAGAGTCGCAGGGTTGAAGGTATTATGATGTGAAAGTTATGTGAGGAGCAGTTAACAAAAGGATTTCATAGGAGGTAAAGCAGCGGACTGAAAAATGTTGCCGTGAGAACTCAGGATGGCTTCTGCATGGGGCACAAAGGTGATTAAAGAGGATCCCACGATTTTCTCAAGTGGCCTTAACCAAAAGAGCAATGGCAGTAATGGCTCTAAGGCAAGAGGGATATCACCGTGCATGGGATCCAGTTCCTGGCTGTAATACCCTGCGGTCGATGGTGGCCCCCTATTTTGGGGTGAGTACCCAAAGAGCATTCTCTTCCTTTTCATATACAAAAAGGAAAGGGGGACCTGGTAATTGGGATGCTCAAGAGCAGGGATGTTCATCAAACTTTTCTTTAAGGCTTTAAAGGCTGTGCTATCCTGTTGTGCCCATAAAATTGGGTCGGGGGGTTGTTATTCTTTGGTAAAACACACAGAGGTTTGTCCTAAGGGATAGATTTAGGATCCAGTTTCAGCAATAACCAACCAGCCTGAGAAATCCTTCCAGTTTTGGGTTTGGGGAAACTGAGGGTACCATAAAGCCTGTCTGGATCTAGATGTAGCCTGTGCTCTGATATCAGATGCCCTAAATAGAGAAGTTGGGTTTGGACCAACCGCAGTTTTTTCTTGGGAACCTTATGTCCCTTAAAGGCTAAAAGCTTCAGTCAGTAGATGCTGTCTTCCTGTGAGGAGACTTGGGAGGAAGAACACAGGAGCAAGTCATCCACCTATTGCAGCAAAGTCGAACCCTGAGGGAACTTGTATCACCCAAAGCAGCCTTTGGGACTTGTGAGAAATAACAGTTCTCAGTAAAATGCTGGGGCATTACTGTCCCCGTGAATTGTTTTCCTTCTCAAGTGAAGGCAAAAATGGATTGCCTGGTTTCATCCACTGGAATGCTGAAGAATGCACCACACAAACCAATTATAGTAAAGAGTCTGCTTTCAGTCAGGATGGGTGTTGGTAGGGTGTGAGAGATGGGAATAATGTGTTGTCAAGGTATAACAACACTGTTTATTGCTCGGAGGTCCTAGGAAAACCTCCCCAACCCTTGGTACTTGGGTTTTCTCATAGTAAAATAGGAGTGCAAGGGATAATGAGGCTCTGAGTCTTGTAATCTTGTTTTAAGAGTTTATCTTTAGAGGGAAAGGGAGAGAGAGAGAGAGGGAGAGAAACATCAATGTGTGGTTGCTTCTCGAGCTCCCCCTACTGGCGACCTGGCCCACAACCCAGGCACGTGCCCTGACTGGGAATCGAACCAGCCACCACTTTCTTCACAGGCTGGCACTCAGTTCACTGAGCCACACCAACCAGGGCTGAGTCTTGTAATCTTCTATTACAGGCTTTATCCTTTGAACGGCTTCTTTACTTATGTGGTGTTGATTGATTCTGGGAAGGGATTTTGAGAGATCTGTTTGAATATGATAGTACATGCACTGTGGATCCTGCCAATATCAGTTGAACATTTTGCCCATAAACAGGATGGTAGCTTGTCCAATAAGGACAAATGATCAGGGGGCCCAGATTCAGCTCTAGTGTCATCAGAAGTGGAGCAAGTGTCGACAGGTCACTCAGTTTACCTGACAGGCTATTTTTATGGCCACTGTCAAATTCTAGAAGTATTTTTTCCTTTTGGGAGAAAAAAAAATATCAGCATGATACTTTTCTAAGAAATCTCGGTCTAACAAATGAATAGGTGTATAGCAACAAAGGAGAAAAGGGTGACATTCTCTCAAGGGGCCTAAACAAAAAGAGATATTTCAGAGACAGTTGTTGCAGTTTGCTGGAGATCCCCACTGTTTGGACTGTTTCAGTACTCCGGGGAAGGAGTGCTGCTCTAGCAGTGGGTTGGAGCACTGCGAGTGTGCTTGAGTGTCAGTAAGGACAGAGGGAGCTTCATTCCCATTCTGGGGAGTGGGTCCTCTCAGGCGATTGTAGGGAGGATTGGGAAGAGCACCAGCAGTCCTTCAGAGCCCTGTCATTGGGAACCAGGAGGACTTTGGAAGGGCGAGTAGAAGGCTGTAGGCGCCTAACATGCATTACATTTGTGACAGTTTCTTTTTGAATATTTTGGTTCTTTGCAATAATAACAGAAACCAAGAGGTTTGTTTTTTGTTTTTTTTTTTAACGATAGTTTGCATAGGGACCTCCATTTGCTGGGGTTAAAAAAATTAGACTTTTCACGTTTTTTCTTTCAGGTGACTCATCTAGGGTGTGAGACAATCTAATTTGCCAAAAGCTGGAGTGGACATGGTCTCCCATTCCATCCTGGTCTTTTTAACTAAAAGAGAAGGGTCTTGCTTCAGCCCAGTAATACCTGAGTTAAAAGCTACCCAAGAGTAATCAAAATCTGAAGAAAGACCAGAGTTTTCTTTGTCATTGTACTTTTATGAGAGAGCTTGGATTTTGTTCCAATCAACAGGCTTTGGGAAAGCCCTAGAAATTGACCCAGGAAGTTGTATAGTTATTACACGAGCCCCATCTTGTAACAGGTCAGCAGGTTGGTCTCCCAGCTGTAATTTTATAGACCTTTCAGGATTTCCCCAGTTGGCAGTTTTCATCCAGTTGTGAGCCTGGCCTTCACCAACAAGTGCAAGAACTAGCTGAAGTAAGTCAGAAAAACCAGGTTGATGAGTTTGAATGACAATGTTAAACTCCTCAACAAATCTGTAGGGATCCTCATTTACTTTAGGAACATCTTTGACTGTGGTTTGCACTTCGATTTTAGTTCAGGGACTATAAGAAGTTAGGAGTTTAGCCTTTCAATCCTCAGAAGGCTTAATTTTAAAGGGACAGGTTCTGATGGGTTCAGAGGAGAAGAGGAAGGTGGCTCCTGAGACAAAGGAGCTGGGGGAAAAGAGCTTGAGGCATCAAGAGCCATTTTGTCTTTAATCACTTGATTACCTGAGTTAATCTTAAATTTTAATTTGCAAAGACACAATTTTATTCTCCCGGTAATGTTTGGAAGCCTTAAAAACCAGTCAAAATAGGTGTTCTGTTCTGTTTGGACCATTTCAGAGCTATGGCTGTGCCACTTGGTGTTGAGAACAGTAAGCTTGGCTTTGCCTACCTAAGGCCGTAGCAGGCGCACACGAGGCCTCTCCGCAGGGGCGGAGCTGCACCGTGTTGCCGCTTGTCTCCTGGCCACACTCCGGGGCAATTCCTCCCGCAGCGCAGCGCAGAGGACGTCAAGAAGATCATGGACAGCGTGGGCATGGAGGCGGATGACGACCTGCTCAACAAGGTCATCAGTGAGGTGAACGTAAAGAACTTCGAAAATGTCATCGCCCAGGGAATTGGCAAGCGGGCCTGCATTCCGCTGGGGAGGCTGTAGCCCTCTGCGCCGCCCCGGGGTCTACAGCCCTGCTGCTCGTTCTGCCCGAGGAAAAGGACGACAAGGAGGTGGATGACGACATCGGCTTTGGCCTGTTCGATTAGAGTCTTGTTCCCCAACAAATAAACATAACCTTGTTATGAACCTGTCAAAAAAAAAAAAAAAGAAAGAAAGTAAAGTAAGTTTGGGGAGTTCAAAACTTAGCCATAATGACCATTGATATTCTGAGTTACTTTTGGTCACATCACTTTCGAATTGCAAAAAGCATCTTTAAAAATGAGATAGAATTAGAGTAGCATGCTTGTATCCAATAAGGATAGATCAGAAACTTTTAAGTTAAATTTATGGGTGTCATGCTGCAATTTTTTTTAGATTTTATTTATTTATTTTTTAGAGAGGAAGGGAGGGAGAGAGGGAGAGAAACATTGATGTGCAAGAGATACATTGATGGGTTGACTCTTGCACACCCCCAGATGTGGTCCCAGCACACCACCCAGGTATGTGCCCTGACTGGGAATACAACTGGTGGCCTTTCAGTTTGAAGGCCCGCACTCGATCCACTGACCGCCACAACAACCAGGGTTATGCTGCAAGTTTAAAAGACTATTTTGTTGGACTGTGATCAAAAGCCATTGATCTAGACAGAGATCTTTATGGCAGTAAATAGGGTTCTAGGGGGAAGGATTGTCAAGAAGCAATATGGAGTCCTGGACACATAGCTCAGTTGTTTAGAGCATCGCCCAGATATTCCGAAGTTGCGGGCTGATCCTTGGCCAGGGCACATACAAGAATCAGCCAGTGAATGCATAAATAAGTGCAACAACAAATTGATGTTTCTTTCTCTCTCTGTCTCTCTCCTCCTCTCTCCCTCTCTGTCTCTCCCTTCCTCTCATCCTTCCTCTCTCCCTCTCTCTCTAAAAGTTAATAAATAAAAAATATATTTTTAGAAGAAGCAATGTAGGAAAGGAACTAGGAATGTCCATTCTAGTCTTTACCAAAGCTATTTGACTTTGAGCAAATCACATTTTTCCTGAGCTTCATGTTTTTTTTTTTCCTTCTCATTGCCCTGAATACCCTTTGCCTGACCTCACCCTCACAACTACTTGATAACACTTAACTCAAATGTCCCTTCTGTAGCTCCTCCTCTTTCTGGGGTACAGTGGGTACTCATAAACGTGTGTTAAATGGTTGAGACCTTTCCCTCAGATCTCCACGTACTTTCTCTGGGCTCTTACACCTACCTCACCATGCAAACCTCTGATTATAGCTTTTTAAAAAATATATTTCTTGTACTCTTCTACTGGAGAACAGACTGTTTTATTCATCTAGGTGTTCCCAGTACTTAACATAGTACCTGGTACATAGTAGGTGCTTCACAAATGTTGGAATGAATAAGTTTTTTTTAAGGAAGTGTGTAATAGATAATTCAGTGAAACACTTATTGAGTACTTATTATATACCAGGCATGTGGTACGTGCTGGGATTGGTGCAAATAAGTGTAAAAGTAATATTTTTTCTTGAGCTTAGCAATTAAGAAATTGAAGCATCAGCACACAGAATTACTGACAAAGCCCTGAGCATTAGTGTCTGGCTGTATGGTTGCTATGCAGATGATGTGTAAATTCTTGTTTCTGTCTTTGAATATTGGTCACTACAACCAGACATCAGGAAGCATGTCTCTTCGTCCTGACTTATTTTCTCAGGAAATAAATGAAAAACCTTGTTTCTGATTGGTGACCTAGCAGTTCCAAAGCAGGTTAATTTGAGGATAAGGAACCTTACCCTTTTTATATCCATGACTAAAAGGTTGTTTAAAACCTCCATTATGATAATGGACTTGTCAGGTTCTACTTTCAGTTATTGCAATTCTTGTTTTATATAGTTCAAGGCTATATTTAGAATGATATGTCTTCCTAGACCTTTGAATCTCATGTCTTTGTAAAGTGACACTTTTTTTTGTCTTAATAGCTCTTTGCTTGATACTGATGTAGCTACAGCAGCATTCTTTGAGTTGTATATATGCCTTGTATAATTTCTTGACCTACCTATTTTCTTACATTTTAGATATATCCTTTAAAAACAGTATGTAGCTGGATTGTGTTTTTGTTTAGTTTGACAGTCTTTGTCTTTTAACTGAGGTTTAGATCATTCATGTTTATTGTGGTTAATATAGTGAGAAATTCTTTGTCTTTTTTTTTTTTAAGATTTTATTTATCTTTAAAGGGGAAGGGAAGGAGAGAAACATCAATGTATAGTTGCCTCTCATGTGCCCCCTGCTGGGGACCTGGCCCACAACCCAGGCATGTGCCCTGACTGGGAATCAAACCGTGACCCTTTGGTTCACAGGCCTGCGCTCAATCCACTGAGCTACACCAGCCAGGGCAAATTCTTTGTCTTTTGACTGGTGAATTTAATTGATTTACATTTATTGTGATTATGGAAGTATTCTTATTTATTTCAGCCATCTAGTGTTGTGCCTTCTGTGTGTTTTTATCTTTTGGATTGAGTATTTTATTTTTATTTTTCTCATTTTATTTTTACTTCTCTACTATTTTGGAAGTTATGCTTTGTTTACTTTCTTAGAAGTTATCTGAGATATCCTATTTATGCATATTTATTCAAAATTTTACTGTAATAGATAAGGTGTTTAATATCAAATAGTTGAAAAATATACATTTTTTGTTAGTGATTTAAAATTATATCTTTATTATCATTATTTTTGCATTTTATTGTAGTTTTTTCTCCATTGCCATTTAGCTCCCTTATGCCCCTCTTACCCCAGCAATCACCACCCTGTTGTTGATGAGTCCTTTTACCTTTTTGCTTGATCCCTCCACCCCCTAAACTACCCACCTCAATAGCTGTCTCTGTTTTACTTGTTAGTTCAGTTTGTTCATTAGATTCCACATATCAGTGAATTCATGTGGTCTTTGTCTTTCTCTGACTGGCTTATTTCACTTAGCATAATGTTCCCCAGGTCCGTGCTGTCGCAAATGGTAAAATGTTTCCTTTTTTATGGCTTGGTAGTATTCCACTGTGTAAATATCCCATAGTTGTTTTATCCACTCCTTGGCTTTTTTTGGTGTTGACTTTTGTAAGTTCTTTATAAATTTTGGATATTAACCCCTTATCAGATATATTGGCAAATATGTTCTTCCATTCCATGGGTTGTCTTTTTATTTTGTTGATGGCTTCCTTTGCTGTGCAAAAACTTTTCAGTTTGATGAAGTCCCATTTGTTTATTTTTTTCTTTTGTTTCCCTTGAGTTAGGAGATATATCAGTAAAAATATTGTTATGAGCCATGTCTGAGGTTTTACCATGTTTTCTTCTAAGATTTTTATGGTTTCAGATTCAATATTTAAGTCTTTAATCCATTTTTAATTTATTTTTGTGTGTGGTAGAAGAAGGTTAATTTTTCCGCACATATCTGTCCAATTTTCCCTACAACCATTTATGAATAAACCATCTTTAGCCCATTTTATGTCCTTGCTTCCTCTGTCAAACATTAATTAACTGTAAAGTTATGGTTCCTGTCTATCCTTCTGCTCCCCCCATCTGCTCAATTCCAATCCCCCAATAAATCAGTGTCTATAATATATATTAGCTTATAAATGTAGACACAAATGTATATTTTGTTTAATTATTTCATACAAATCATAGCATAAAGCAGTTTATATTTAGGTTTTTTCACTTAATAGTATATCTTGATCCTCTTTCCATATGATACATGAAGAGTTTCATTCCCCACTCCTTTTTTTAAACAGTAATTTATGATATTCCATCAAGTGATAGAACTGTAACTAAATGCTTTTATTGATGGGCATTTACAGTGTTCTCAATCTTACTCTTTTAAATGGATCCACAAAATGTACATATGTCATTGTGCACATGCATTAGTTTGTCTATAGAATAAATCTCTAAAAAGGAATTGCTTGGGAGAAGTATCTATATGATTATAATTTTAGTGTATGTAATTTTGCCACATTGCCTTTCACAGAGTTTATAACTGTATATTCCCACCAGCAATGTGCGAGAGCACCCATTTTCCCAGTTTTGCCAACACAGTCACCAAACTTCTGGATTTTCCAGTCTAATGGGTGGGAAATAGTATTTCATTGTAGTTTTAATTTGTATTTCTTTTGCAAGTCAATATTGATCATCTTTTCACATGTTTAAAAATTATTTGTATTTGTTTTTCTGTGAACAGTCTGTTCATATGTTTTGTTCATTTTCTATGGGTTCATTGGTCTTACTGATTTTCAGGAGCTCGTTGCTTAAGAGATTAGCCTTTTATGATAGGAAGTACAACCTTTAATATAACATTTATGACTTCTAACACAGGTTATTTTTCTCCCACTTTTCCTGTAGGTAGGTGGGTGTGTGTGTGTGTAAGTGTGTATTTGCATTTGCATGTTGCATGCTGTGTGGTTTTTGTGTGTTACTATGCAGGACTTGTAGCTTTTTGTCTAGTTACTGTAATGATATTTTCTTTCTTATGGTTCTTAGACATCATGTAATAGAAAGACTTCCCCACACAGAAATTATAAAAGCAATGTACATTTTATTCTACTACTTTTTTGGTTTCATCTTAAATTACATTTAAATATCTGATACCTTTGGAATTTATCATGGCCTGTGCTTAGACACAGATGCAGCTTTGTTACAACGTCATTTAAATGTCAGATGCCATCTCAGATCTTCTCCCCACAATTCGAGATGCCCCTACTGTCTCATGCTAAGCATTTTATGCATGAGTACCCATTTGTGGACTTACAATACATTAAATTTCCATGGTTGGTCTGCCTGTACATTTGGCAACACACTTTGTGTTCATTAATGAGGCTTTATAATATATTTTTATGACATGGTTACCTAAGTCTCCCCTTATTGCTATACTTATTTTTTCTGTGTGACTCTTATAATTAGCTATTTTAAAAATTTCACTTTTTACTAAATTCATGTTAAATTTTTAAATCCACTTAGGGAGAATGGAGCACTCTATTAGCACATATATTTTAATTTGGCCTAAAGTAATATCTTTACCTTCTGTATTAGTTTCCTGTGATTACTGTATAAAATTACTATAAATGTTTTGGCTTAAGACAACAGAAATTTATTCTCTCACAGTCTGGAGGCCAGAAGTGCAAAATCAAAGTGTCATAAGACCATGCACCTTCTGAAGACTCCAGGGGAAAATATTTTCCTTGCCTCTCTCGGCTTCTGATGGCTCCAGGCGTTCCCTGGCTGGCGGCTGTATTATTCCCGCCTCTGCCTCCCTGGTCGCATTGCCTCCTCCTCTTCTGTGTCTGTTCTCCTTCTCCCCTTCAGAAAGATGCATGGGATTGAATTTGGAGCCCACCTGGATTATCCAAGATAAGTGCCTCCTCTCAGAATCCTTAATCATATCTTTTGGCATATAAGAAATATTCATAGGTTCCAGGGATTCAAATGTGGACATTTGTTTTTGGGCAAGCCAACATTCAACACACTACATCCTTTTTCTGAATTCTGTATAAGACTCATAAAATGCTTAATCTCTGATTATTCCTCCCAACTTATGTTTTTGTTGTCCAATATTTTAGTTTTATATTGTTTATTTCTAACCACATAAATTTTAAGTGGTATTCTTGTATTACACTGTCAGTGTTCAGATTTCCCACATATATATCAATATTTTTGCTTATCATTGTTTTCTTTTATGTCAGACTGTCCATCTGGGATCATTTTTCTTCCTTCTAAAGTACATCCTGTAGAATTGCCTTCAGTAAGGTTCTGACTGTGGCAATCTCTATTTTTTCCTGAAAAGCTTTCTTTTGCTTTTATTGTTGAAAAAGTTTCATTAGCTATAGACTTCTGTACTGACAGTTAATATTTTTAAGATTTTTTTAGAGCAATTTTAGGGTCACAACAAATTTGAGGGAAAGATACAGAGGTTTCTCATATAATCCCTTCCCCACACATGCATAACTTTCCTTTTATCAACATCCCCTACCAGAGTGGTACATTTGCTAAAATTGGTGAGCCTGCATTGACATATCGTAATCACCCAAAGACTGTAGTTTACATGATGCTTCACTCTTGGTGTTGTACATTCTATGGGTTTGAATAAAATTTATTGCAATATAATGACATGTATCTATCATTATGGTATCATACAGAGTGTTTTCACTGTCCTAAAAATCCTCCGTGCTCTGCTTATTTATACCTTTTCCCTGCTCCCCAGCCTGTGGCAACCATTCATCTTTTTACTGTCTTCATAGTTTCATCTTTTCCAGGATAGCAAATAGTTGGAATTAATACAGTATGTAACCTTTCCATGTTGGCTGAATCTTTCACTAAGTAATATGCATTCAACATTCCTCCATCTCTTTTCATGGCTTGAAAGTGCATTTTATTTTATTTTTAAAGATGAGTTATATTTGTTATACCATACTAAGTTTAAGGTAGACACATACAGATTTGATAAATCTAGATATATATCTACAGTTTATCTGTTCACCTACCAAAGGATATCGTGGTTGCTTCCAAGTTTTGGACATTATAAATAAAGCTGCTATAAACATCAGTGTGTAAGTTTTTATGTGGACGTAAGTTTTCAACTCCTTTAGGTAAATTCCAAGGAGTGCAATTGCTGGATCATATACTAAGAGTGTGTTTAGTTTTGTAAGGAACCACTAAATTGTTTTTTAAACTAGCCCTACCATTTTATATCACCACCAACAGTGACTGAGAGTTCCTGCTGGCATCACGAACTCACTAGCATTTGACGTGATCAGTGTCCTGGACTTTGGCCACTGTAGTGGGTGTAATGGTATCTTGGCTTAATTTGCTTTTCCCTTAGGATGTATGATGTAGAGTATCTTTTCTTATGCTTATTTGCTTTTTGTATACTTCTTTGGTGAGGTATCTGTTAAAGACTTTGGTTCATTTTTTAATCGGGTTCTTTTCTTAATGTTGAGCTTTAAGAGTTTGTGTACTTTAGATAGCAGTCCTTTATCAGATAGAGGTGTGTTTTGCAAATATTTTCTCCCAGTCTGTGACTTGTCTCCTTATTGCCTTGACAGTTACTTTTCCTTAGCACATTGAAAATATTATTCTACGGTCTTCTAGATCTCACTGTCGCTGTTGAGAAGTCTACATTGCATGATAGTCTAATTGCTATTAATCCTTTGCAGGTGATTTTTCTGCTTTTCTTTTAATATTTTTTGTCTTTGGTGTTCTTAAGTTACATTAAAATATTTCATGTTATTTCTACTTACGTTGCTTGACATCTGTTGAGCTTCCTGAATCTGTGGTATAGTGTTCTATCAGATATCGAAAAAACTCTTAACCATTAGCTGTTTGAATAATGACTTTTTCCAACCTCTCTAATCTCATTCTTTTTTTTCAATTGCCATTTTTAAAAGATTTTATTTACTTAGAGAGAGGGGAAAGGAGGTAGAAAGAGAGGGAGAGAAACATCTATGTGTAAGAGATACCATCGATCAGTTGCCTCTTGCCCACCCCTAACGGGGGACCTGGCCCACAACCAGCCATGTGACCTGACTGGGGATCAGGCGTCCACTGAGCCACACCAGCCAGGGCTCTAATCTCATTCTTAAACTTCAATTAAAAGATTGGATATGTGTTAAATCCTCTTCCTTTATCATCCTTCCCTCTTAAATGCTCATATTTTCCATATGTTTATTTCTTGGCCACATTCTATGGAATTTCTTTGGATCACTCTTCTAGTTCACTAATTATCTCTTTAACTTTATGTAATATGCTGTTCAACCTGACCATTGGTTTTACATTTCAATTATATTTTTTATTTCTGAAAGTTTTGTTTGTTTTTAAATACACTAGGTTCTTATTTTATACTCTTGCTCCTTATTAATTTTTTCAAACCTGTCTTTTAAATCTTAAAATATAAAAATGATAGACATTTTGTAGTTTGTCTCTAATTCCACTGTCTGATGTCTCTGAGGACCTGATTTTGCTGTCTGTTTTTTTCTGGCTGTCACTCATGTGGCTTATTTCGGGGTATATATGTGTTTTGTTTTTGTTTTAAGACCAAATGTTCCTTAGAACTTTATCTGTGGAAATTATTTGAGACCTGAGTTAAACTTTTATTTTGCCAAAAAGGATGAGGAGTTGCTTGTGCCAAGACCCTGAAAATATTACTCATTGGACTACTTTTAGATCTTCCCTTGAGGATACACAGATTTGGTCAAAAGCCTGCCTTAGAGTCATCTTTTGGTTATGGATTCTTAGGAAAGACATTTCTTCTTCTCTACAGGTTAAGCTAGGACATTTTATTTTTTATTTTTCAATTAAAGTTTACTTTCAGTATTATTTTGTATTAGTTTCAGGTAAGACAGAACATTTTCTTTGTGGCCCCATTCACCACTAAAGATTTCTGATTCATCTGCACTAAGGGTATAGTACATTGGTATCCCCAGCACATAAAGGGGTTTCATATAAGGCCGTCCACCTAGGGAGGGCCCTAGGCTTTATTGTCTGTTGCCCACATCCCAACAAGTACTGTGTTGGTCACTAGTGTTTGTTACATAGCCACAGGGCAAAAGCTCATCTTCATCAAATCAATAGCAACTTTTTTTGATTGTGGTAAAAATATTTATAACATAAAATTTACCATTTAAACCATCTTTAAGTATACAATTTAGTGTGCTTTAGGTACATTTACATTTTGTATAACCATCACCACCATCCATCTGCAGAACATTTTCATCTTTCCAAACTGAAATTCTGCACCTACTAAACTGTAGTTCCCAAAGTCCCTTACCCCTGACCCTGATGGACACCACTCTACTGTCGGTCTCTATGATTTTGACAACTCGAAACACCTCATAAAAGTGGAATCGCAGAGAATTACTATTTGATGCCTGGCTTATTTCACTTAGTATAATGTTTTCAAAGTTCATCCATGTTGTAGAATGTGTCAGAACTTCCCTATTTAAGGCCAAATAATCTTTTATTGTATATATAAACCACATTTAGTTTACCCTTTCGTTTTTGGTGAACATATGAGTTGTGTCCACCTGATTTTCATTTTATTTAACTTATGCCGTGTCTGCTTATAACTTACTTTCTTGACAATTATGCATGATGCATTTTAAAAATTAATTTTTAGGAATAATTTATTTAGCTTTTTAATTGTTTTTTTTGGGTTGATCATTCCAAGTATCTAAACCACCTTGGAAACCTCATACCAGAAGACAACGGCAGAGAACACATTTTTACCTTCTTCCTCCCGGAGCTCTAGAAAGGGAAGATTCTGAGGTATGCAGTAATTAATATGCACTTTTATGTTTTTATTCTTTTCTTGAAGTCTGTTAGGTAATTACTTTTTTACTTATGAGAAAACCTTTAGAATATCATAGAAAATTAATCTCTGTCTTGCAGGATTTGGCACCCTTAGCATGTTGCTTGTGCCAACCTCCACCCACCGTGCATGCCCCAGTATTCAGTAGTAGCATATGAAACTTGTACAGAGACATCAAACTGTGGACCGCTTGAGCTGGAAGGGTCTAATTCCATTGCCTCACCCCCCCACCACCACTGTGTCTGAAAGATGAATTAGCAAAAGTTAAGGAACTGATTCAGGGACAGAGAAGGAGTCTGACAGCCAGATCATCAGTGGCCTTGCTTCTCTCCTTCTGTGACTTTCTTTTGTGATCCAGTAATGAGTCCCTAGCTTGGTCTTTTGGAAAGTTGCTATGGGTGTTGATGAAGATGATTGAACACCGATTCATGGGTTAGAGTGAAAGCAAAAATCCTCATCTAGTTAACTGCTTGAAGACCAAACAGAGTTGGCCATCCATATTTTACTCCACTCCTGTCTCCCATATTCATGCAGTCTTTTTAGATAACAGAATGTTAGAGCTTTGGAAACTCTTATGATCACTCATCCAAACCCAGTTTGCCTACAGGAACATTTTGGGAACCTCCACCTGTGAGCTTTGCTATTCTTTATAGATGAGGAAACTGAAACCTAAAAGATACAAGTGATTTCTCCAAGGTCATATAAGGTATTCATAACAAAACCAGAGCTGTGCCTAGGTCTCCTAATTCTTATTATAGTGGAGGATTTCCATCCTACTAATGTATCACTTTGCTCCTGGTCTTCAACTAAGCCCCACCCGCATGGTCTGTGTTTTAAGATCGTGAAATGTCCTGAGGGTGATTTGCCTTTGAGGATAAGCCAGAACCTTAAGGGTTAATGGAAGTTGAACAGTGAAGTGGGAGCCCGTTTCTCCTCTCCTCAACTGGGAGCTGCTGGGCTGTTCCACTTGCACCGCAGGTGTTCCATTACCGTATAATGATGTAATTACCAGTAATGCTGCTGCTGCTGGAGCAGTGGTGGAGAGGCAGCATTAAGGAAAAGACTAGCCCCAGTTCTCTCCTAAGAGCCATTTCAGCCCACTTCAGTCTATTAGATTGAAGATGCTGGAAGGTGAATGGCTCCAGCAGAGGAAAGGTCAGATTTAAAAGCTTTTCTGGGCATGGTATTTATTGTTGCCTTTTGACCTTCAGAAAAGTCCCTTGTGTGTTTGTCCTTGATTTTTTGCCTTCCCCATTAATGCTTCAAAGCTGCATTGCTGTCCAAGCCTGGTCTTTAGCATAGGTGGTTTCCTATGTGGTGTTATTTGAGAAGGCATGACCCCTGTCCAGACTACCAGTCCTGTTGCCTTTCATACCACCATTATAGGGTCAAAAGTCTTTTTGACTTTTGAAAATTTAAAAAAATTAGTTTTCAGCATTACTGTACTAATATAACATAAATACATACATAAATACATGCACAAACACACACATTCTTCTGCAAATATGCTTAGACATAAATAATTTATGAGACAGTACTCTAAATAAAGAAAAATAAGGAATAGGACCTAATGCCTTGGGCAAATCAACCTCTTCCAAAATAGACAGCCTGCCGCCTGGTGATTATGAGGAGGTAATCATGGTCTCTGGATCATGGAAGACCCTTCCAAAAGTTTTCTTCTTTGTTGGATAGCCATTATTCTTTCTGTAATATCAAGCACCTGCTGGACTCAGGTGCTGTGGGGCATGCAGAATCAGTGGATGTCAGCTCCTACCATCAGAGAACTTTACCTGTTTGCTAATTTGATGAACACAAAGGAAAACATTGCTTAGAATCCTAGACATGTGGCTTTGACACAGGTTACAGGAAGGCACAGCAAGCTTTGCTGACTTTCGTGGCTCTGAGTGCTAATCCCTGGATCAGCAGCGTCAGCATCACATAGGGACCTATTAGAAGTGCAGCTGCTCAGGCCCAAGCCAGACCTACTGAATCATAAATTCTGAAGGCGGGAGCTACAGTCTGTGTTTTACCAAGCCCTCCAGTGGTTCTTTTTGTTTGTATTTCCCCCTTCGTGATTCTGATGCATACTGAAGTTTGAGAACCACTTAGTGTACTGTATCATCGAAGCTTATTGTATTACTTAGTCCTGGGAGTCATTTGATAATATGAAATCCCTTATGTTTATCAAGAGCTGCATTGTCTGGTACAGTAGCTGAGAATCACGGGTGCCTATCTAAATTTAAACAAAGCAAAACTAAGCAAAATTAAGAATTCTGTTTCTCAATTGCACCAGCCACATTACAAGCGCTCAGTTAGACACGTGTGGCTGGTGGCTGCCATGCTGCCCAACGGCAGATATAAATATTTCTGCCATCACAGAAGCTGCATGATACTGGGCTCAGAGCATTGGCCCTCACACTTGAGCATGAATCAGATCACCTGGGGGACTGGTCAGATGAAAATTATGAAACTCCATCGTAAGAGTTTCTGATTCAGTAAGTCTGGGATGGGCTGAGCTGGGCTGGGCTGGAGAAATTACACTTATAACAAGTTTCCAGGTGCTGCTGCTGCTGCTGAAAGCCTAGGGAGCACTTTCAGGATCACTAGTCTAGAGTAAGGGTTCTTGACTTCCTTAAATTGAAGGCCAAATATTGTACATATCCATATAATAAAGCTTACAGGGTGTAGGGCCTATAGTTTTAATGTGATTCTCAAGTGGGTCGACAGATCAGTCAGGAGACCTTTTAGCTGCAGTTACAGGAAAATCTGACTAATAGTGACTTAAATCACAAGGACATTGTTGTTCATTTGGCAAAGGAAGAGGCAGACAGTTTCAGGGTTCTATCAGAGGCCCAAGAACCTCACTAAGAAAATCAGGCATTCTGCCTCTCCAGAAAACCCCTTATGTGGTTTTTGGTCAGAACTCCGTACACGCCCACCTCTGGACCAGTCCTGACAAAGGAGAATGGGATTTGCATAATTAATTGCGTTAGACCAATTGTGATTCAACCCCTGAGACCATGGGATCTCTGTCAGTTCTCTGAACAAAATAGTTCTATAACAGGGATGAGGGGAGAAATGGCTATCAGGTCGATAGGGCTTTCTGTCTCAGTGAGTAATCTAAAAAATGTTAGGAAAATCTGGCCTGCATCTATTTGAATCATCGAATGCTAGACAAGTAGGGCCTGGACAAGCTCAGCTGTGAAGATATGCTTGGCTTTGCTTTCTCGTACCTTCTGGAAGGTCTATGAAACAGTTCTGCTCATAACAGGGCTGAGGTGGAATGGAATTTAGGAACCTGGTCCAGGTTTCTGGAGTCAGCATCAAGACACCGGAAAGCTAGTTTCTCCTCTAACTTTGGCCCTAATTCTAGAAAAGGGCTCATTCCTGGTTTCTTTGGCCAAGTCCCTATGTTGTACTTTGGTTCTTTAGGGATTCACATTATTCCTTTTCTCTCACTAGTCTTCTTAGAACTAGAACCTTAATCCTGAATGCTAAAATCAAGCACTTGGATTCTGCTGCCAGACTCCCTGGTTCCTGCTTACTTGCCTGGGTCCCTGCTTATCTCCTCCCATCAGTATACTTCAGATACTCTGCTTTGCTTCAGTAGAGAGATCATGTCTACAAATGTACAGTTTGAGTCTTCTGTGTAGAAATGGTGAGGAAAGCACGGGAAGTAATGAGATCACTGAAAGAGATGATGTAAGAAAAAGGCTGAGAGCACCCACCCCACCCACAGAATCAAATTAAGGGCCTGGCATCTATGTTTTTATCTGTGAACTCCACAAATCAATAGACCTACAAATCACACACAAATCAACACACATCAGTAGACCTAATAGTGCTCCTTGCAGCCCTGGGAAGCCAGAGAGATGCCTGGTGAAAGGGATGGTGGCGGCTGAGCTGGCAGAGCCCTCCTGTCCCCCAGAGCAATTCTGCTTTTCTTTGTTTTTGTATAATATGGACAAAATTTGTATGTGGAAATAAAGTGTTCTACCTCTTATTTAAAAGGATGGTGGGGTGGAGGTGGAGGGCTGGCTAAATATCAAAGGTGCCTTCTAACACTGCATTGAGCTCAAGGTCTGGAAACCAGAATGCAGGTGCTGGGCTGTAACGTATGAAACAGAAGCATAGCACTTTCCCATTTGGGAGCTAGAACTCTGAGCCTCTTGTTCTGTGGTTTTGAGCTGACAGTTGCCTCAGTTAACAGATGGACGCAGTACCCAATTGTTTGCAACAAAAGTCCTGCAAGTCTGTTTCCTCTAAAAGTTTCTTCCGCAACTTCCCTCCCCCATCCGCCCAGGACAGAAGTGAACACACGAGGGAATGTTTCGGTTCCCCTGCTGTGTTGTGTGTCTTCCCCTCACACCCTTGTCCTGAACGTGTAGGGGAAAATTTTTATTTTCCAAAGGTGCATACCAGAAACAAGTTGGCAGAGCACAGTTTGGGTGAGGAGACTCTAGTTAAACAAGCACAAAAGCACATGTCCCTGTGGTGAATGCTCAACATGTGTGAAGAGGGACGGGGCAGAGGAGCTCCACAGTACAACTGCGGTTCAAGCCGAATCAGTAATGGACATGAGGAACAGGCAAAAACTCTACTACATGCGTTAGTGTGTTTAACCCCTGACTCTCAATAACACACACCCAGGATTTTGACAGAATTTCAGCGTATTTGTATATGCTTTTTAAAAGTTTTTATTCCATATTATGGTTTATACTGATACAATGAAAAGCTGCCTGTTTTTGTAGAACAGATTTCAGAAAGTAAAGCTTGGCTGCTGGAGAATAAACAGGCAGCTGAGCAAAAAGGAAGTGCACGAGTATCTTGAGGGTTTGGGGGAGACATTATTTTTGGTTATAAAGGGAGGACCTTTGTTAAAAGTTGAAAAACATGATCAGTGCAATCTTCTGAGGCTCAGATAGGAAAGGCGGCTTGCCAAGGCCTCACAGATGACTAGACAAAGTTAATCCTAGACCCAGGTCGCTCTATTCTTTGTCCACAGGATCAGCCCCATCCTGAACTACCCCTCCAGATCCAAGTTTCCCATGGTTCCTCCCTGCGACCCACTTTCTGCAGCTCAAGCCACCTTCTCTTTGATCTGTTGGTCTGGCTTCAGGGGAGATGGGCTACAGCTGGTCTAAAATAGGAAGACCATAAATTTATTTAGACGTTCAGAATGACCCACTTGCCTTACATTTTCCACTGCAATAGCGAAAATGTATACAACAGAACATTTCACAAGACGGACAACTCAAAGACAATAAGGAAAACCCAGAACAAGGAAGTGTGCAATTTGTTTTTGCTTTAAAAAAGAAGCATATTACAAGAACTTCTTGGGTGTTTTGTTTTTTGGTGTTTTTTTTTTTTTACCTCTGTCATCTGTGACCCATTTGCCTCTTCAGCCAAGATATTTCGGCATCTTTTTCTCTGGGAAACCAGTGGGTGGGTGAGTATGGAAAAGCCAGGAGTTAACAAAATACCAGCAGATGCTGGGGTCAAGTGAGAGGATTCTCCTCAGCCTCACAAGCAGAGGCATATACCACCCCCGACCCTCCAGGCTCCTTCCAGAAGGAAGGCTGCAACTCTCCTGCTTAAGAGGACTTCCCGGTCCTGATGAAGGAAATCTCCAGGAAGTCTTCCTGTCAGTATCCTCTCAGGACTTTGCTTTTCTTAGGATGCCCCAAGCCCTGTAGGAAGTAATAGCATTGTTTCGGAGGTCAGGCTTACCTGGTTTGATTCCAGATCTATCAGAGAATCCCAGTCAACCGTTTACCATCTGGTGGCTTTGGATGAGTTCCTTAAGCTTTCAGAGCCTGTTTCCTCTTCTGTGATAGAGATAATAGTGCCTACCTCATTAAATTTGTTAGAATTAAATACGATAACATGTATAAAGTACCAGCCACATTGCCAAACACCTGAGTGACACCCTATAAATTCAAAAGTTTTTGCAATAGCACCCCTTTCCTCACCACTTAAAACACAGCTTCCTCTTTTCCCTGTGACCCTGAGGTGAGGAATAGCAGCTTTTGAACTTGCCTGTAGTGGCGGGGGGTGTGATTATTCTCCTTGTCGACTTTAAGGAAAATATACATGCAATAAACTGCACCTTTTTAAATTCAGTGAGTTTGACAGTTGTCGGTACTTGTGAAACAGGCAGAACATTTGTATCAGCCCCAAAAGACCCTTCTGTCCCTTTGCAGTCTGTCCCTTCTCCTCTGCCCTTAGCCCCAGGCAAGCACTCAACTGTTGTCACTATAAATTAATTTGTACTTTATATCAATAGAATCATATAGTACGTACATTTTTATTTTGCTTCTTTCACTCAGCATACTGGTTTTTAAAGGCGCCCATGATGCATCTACCCTTTTGATCATTGTAAGGATATACTACTATCTGTTGATGGACATTTGGGTTGTTTCCAGATTCTGGCTATTGTAAATGAAGCTGATTTGAACATTCATTTGCATGTCTTTGTATGGGACTAGGTTTTCATTTCTCCTGGGTAAACATGCTGCAGCTGAATGGCTGTGTCATCTGGTAGTTGTCTGTTAAACTGTTTAAGAAACTGCCACACTGCTTTCCAAACTGGCTGTCTGTGCCCTTCTACATCCCCACCAGTAGTGGATGCAGTGTTCGGTTGCTGCACATACTCACGGACACTTACTACAATCAGTCTTTTCAATCTGAGTCATTTTAATGGTTTTACAGGTAATAGTATCTCACTGTGGTTTTAATTTGTGTTTCCTTAATGTCTAATGATGTTGAACATCTTTTCATGGCCTTTTATAAATCTCTTGTGTAGTCTCTGTTCAAACCTTTTTGCACCTTTAAAAATCTGTAGTTTATGTTCCTGTTACTAAGTTGTTAGAGTTCTTTACTGGGTGTGGAT
>CM052543.1:44438148-44501709 GCA_028533065.1 Trachops cirrhosus | reverse complement strand
TTTCTGATTGTATGTTTTTTTCTTCCTTCTGGTCCACTCCAATGATGTAAGACCCATCTTTCATTCCATCACTATTGGTTCCCTGTGCATCTTTCTTCATTAAACTTATTGTAGCCTGCATTTTTTCATCTAATTTGCGACCAAAATCAACCAGTTCTGTGAGTATCCTGATCACCAGTGCTTTGAACTGTGCATCTGATAGGTTGGCTATCTCTTGGTCGCTTAAAAGGATGGGTTCTGGGGCTTTCAATTCTTCCTCTGTTTGAGCCATCTTTTTGCTGGTTTTTTTTGTTTTTGTTTTTGTTTTTTTTTGGTTTTGTCAGGCTCCTGTAGTGAGGGGCGGGGCCTTAGGAGTTCACCAGGGCGGGGCACCCCAGTTGCTGGGTTGTGAAGCTGTATGTGGGGGCAGGGTCCGAGAAGGAACAATGGAGCTTGCTCTGTTCTCTGTAGGACCTCAGACCCTTCCGCTGCTTTCTGCAAGCTAGCTGGGCCCCTCTGGCACCAGCTCCGGTGTGGGTGGGCCTGTGCACCCCGTGGGACCTTCCTTTTCAGTCAGTGATCCAAAGCTCTATTTCCCGATGCTGGGACCCTGAGTTGTGTGCTGTGCCTTTTTTCACAATGGCCGTCTTGCTGGGTCTGCTGGTCGCCACCCCCTGGCCTGGGCCCACCAGCCACTGCTGCTTGTACGCCCAGGGTCTGCCTGCTGCGGACTTGCCCGCCGCCCCTGTTGCTCAGGTCTCCGCTCCACGTCCCCCGCCCGGCCCGACTCCGCCCCTCCTACCGGTGTGGATGAACATGTCTATTTTTAACTCCTTGGGTGTCCGACTTCCATACACTTCAATTTTCTGTCAGTTCTGGTTGTTATTTTGTTTCTGTATTGTTGTTGTTCCTGTCTTGGTTGTGCGAGGAGGCACAGTGAGTGCATCTACCTATGCCTCCATCTTGGCCAGAAGTCCGCATTCTTATTTTCTTAATGGGGCCATTTGAGGGGCACTTTTTTCATTTTTCTTTTATGATTTATGCATTTTGTTTACTTGTGTCAGGGTCCAAAAGATTTTTCTCATATATTCTGTGAGCTTTTAGTTTTAGCTTTTATACTTGGATCCATTGTCCATTTCAAGTTAATTTTACATATGTTGTGAAGGAAGGGTTAATATAGAAATTATTTGAGTGTCTATTGCATTTCAGGAAATTTATTTAATTCTCAATAAATAAATGTTCCAAGATATATAATTATTGCCATTTTAATAATGAGGAGAACAAATCTCAGAAAGATTAAATCACTTGCCCAAGTCATATAACCAAGATTCGAGCCCATGATGCCCCATAACAGGAGCAAAAGCCTCTGTTTTTCCCACCCCATTATGCCAGCACTGTGTTTTCAACATTGAATTAGGATCTATATTAAAAATGTCCAGCTGTAACCTGTGAGGAGGATATAAAAATATGAGATGGTACTGCCATTCTGAGGACATTCATATATCAAACCCCACCTCATGATATTAACCACAGGGATGCTGAGAGGGAGGGCCAGGGGTTCCGTGTCTGTATCTCAGAAGCTACTGATACAACTCTTTGGGTGCTCTCTTGGCAAGGAGCTTTGTTCTGAATCCTTTTTCCATTTTACAGCTGGTCCATCAGAAATAGGAAGTTAAGTGCCTGTTTGTGTAGACAGTTAATTAATCCTTAGAGCACCAGGCTGGATGGCTAAGTCCCCACTGTGTTTGGCTGAGTTTTTATTTTTGGGAAACGAACAGTGAGTCGGCCTCCCTTCTCTCCCTCTCTCTTCCTTACTACCCCTTCTGGATTTTCTTAGGTGCTGTGGTCACACTAGGTGAAAGCCTTTTCCCTAAAACTTCCTTTGAACCATGACAGAATAATTCCAGAGTGGTCCCCTGCCCTCTGACCCTTAATGTGCCCCACTCCCTTTAAAAGAAAGATCTCTTTAAGGCTATTCCTTTTTGTCATCTTTGAGGAGTCTCTGAGTCTTACTTAGCCAGGATTATATTGCTTCTTTTTAAAATAATGTGGGAGGGAATGTGAAGATAACAGCTGTATCTCTCTGTTCTTGTTTTTCAGCAATGCAGCTTTGGTAAATTCACTCCATCTCCTTCCTTTCTTTTTGTGAGGCAGTGCAGTGTAGAGGGAAGAACGTGGGGCTTTGGAGGAAGAAGTTCGTAGGGTTGAACCCGGCTCCCATATTCACATAGCCACTCAGTCCCTATGAGGTTCAACTTCTGTTTCCTTCCTGTAAAATCAGGATTACATGTACCTTAACGGCTTGTCATAGAATGTCTATACAGTGTCTGGCAAATGGTGTGCTCTCAGTATCTCTTCCTGTTCTCCTCTTTTGTTCTCTTCCTGAGGAGAGAGGATGTGGGATACTCGTGAAAAGTCTGAGTAGGGGGGGTTGAAATTTTGAGTACAGAGCCCTATTTAAGGTGCCCTTAAAAAGAGAAATACTACTTTCCCTTCAGCCTAATTAGACTACACAGTCTAATTTCAAAGTCCAGCTGTGGAGGGTGAAACACAGGCGTCCTCCTGCCTGTTGTTTTCCTTGCAGCTGCCAAGCCAATTGTCTTCAGTCTCTTGAAGCAGACTCCTCTGTGATGTGATTATTTGCTAGTGAGAAGCTTATCTTATGGGCAGAAGTATGAGTTGGGAAAGGGGTGGAGCACAAAAGACAGTCTATCTGTCTAGTACAGACAAGGTCAAGTATAGGTTGATGGGGAGAAGGAAACCCAGCTTTCACATTTGAGAGAGTTAAACCTCCCTCTTCTGAAGTACAGCCCTGACAAAATGTCAGTCTCCATCAGTGGCGGGAGGAGGACCAGTCAGTGTCTCTCAGTACCTCTGGCCTCATTTTCTTCTTTTCCATAAGCGTCTCCTTTGCATTTCAGGCTGGGGGTGGGGGGCTGCCCTCCGCTTCCCCTTTGCCCACTAAGGATTCTGTGGTCTCCCCAGTCACCATGTTCAAACCTGTACACCCTTTGAGAAACAGTTCGGAGCTTAGCTCTTCCAAGACACCCCTCTTGCCTACTCTGCCCAGTGTGATGGTTCCTTGGCCATCCTGAATCATTCAAGGAGCCTTGAGAATCTAAATCTGTGAATATGTAATGAGTACAAACTGTGTGTGTTGGGGAAGAGGGATTGATTACAGAAACAGATCAGAGGTAGTACCGGTGACTGGCCTTAGACTTGACTGTTCCTCGTGCCACTTCCCTCTCCTCAGCGAGATTCCCAAAGCTCTTCAGGATTGCCTGGGAAGTTTGGTGACTTAATCTGAATCTTTCCCCTAAGTCTCTTCTGACACATAAATGTAGTTCAACTTTTATTTCATTTTCCCAGGCTTCATACTGTCTCTACCATTTTGGATGTAATTTATTTCACTTAACATTGCAAATTTTAAAGTGCTTATTATAAACTTCAAGGATAATTTAAAGGCTGTGACGTGACTCACTCATTGAAGCACTTCATACCATGGGACCCTGGAGCCTTAGTGTTCCCAGGGAAGGAAGTGGGCATCGTCGAAACGTTAACACCCCGTAGTCAGACTTGTTTTATGCAGCCCACCACTTATGCCTAAAATTCTGTTCACCGCGCCCCCTCCAGCCATAAACAGAATATTTTGACTCTTCAACAAATAAGGGGAGAAAATTAGTCCCTTCTATCTTAAGGTATGTATTGTATGGCTAAATAACATTTACATTCAGATCTATAAAATAAGGTCTTACCTGTGGGTTGATTCTAAAGAATAAAAAACTAAGGTGTCTTTGCAATATTACAATTACATAAATATTCACAGCAGAGTTGAGCTGCATAATTTGACCCAGAGGAAGAAAATGAAACTCTATTATACTAGACCTGTGACATTTAAGGAGAATGTTCCAAACATCAAGATCAGGTAGGAAATTCACTTTCTAAAATCTGTCACTTGCTACACATGCTTTGCTCCATATTTATACCTTGTCTTTGCTTTTTTTCCCCTGGAGTTTGTAATTATCTTTTTTCCTGATGAAAGAAAGAAGCACCTATTTTTACCTTATGACCGACTTCATTTAGCCTCTTACTCGTAATGTTTATTGTAGGGAAATGGCTTTCATCTTGACATCTTCTCTAAGTCCACAGAGTTCCTGTTCTAATCTACAGTCCTGCTACTATTTCATTGAAGTCCTGAGTTAAACTTCCTTTCTTGTACCCCATGTTGTCATCTTTCTTAAAATTCTTGTAATTTTGCTGTAAAGCATCCTTGGTAATTTTTTCAAAATGAATGCTTAGAAGTCAAACTAAGTCCTTGTGTATCTAAAATGTTTAGCCTGCTGTTTTGTTAGACAGTCCTTCAATTAATCGCCTTGACTTCTGCTCCTCTTTCTGACCTTGCTCTCATCCTCTAATTCTGTGCTATCGATTACAATAGCCACTAGCCCCATGTGAGCTATTGAGCACTAGAAATCTGTCTCTTCTTGTTGATACGTGCTATAAATGTAAAATACACACCAGATTTTAAAAAAGAAAGAAAATATTTATATATTGATTATATGTTGAAATGATAATATTTTGGATATATTAAAATTAATTTCACCTGCCCTAGCTGGTGTGGCTCAGTTGGTTGGGCATTGTCCTGCAAACTGAAAGGTTACTGGTTTGATTCCTGGTCAGGGCACATGCCTGGGTTGCGGGTGTGGTCTCTGGTCAGGGCAAGTCAGAAGGCAATCGATCAATGTTTCTCTCTCACATCAATGCTTTCTCCCTCTTCTTCTCCCTCCCTTCCCGTCTCTCTAAATAAAAATAAAGTTTTTTTAAAAAAACTAAATTAATTTCACCCGTTACTTTTTAAATGTAAAAAAAAATTTTAGAATTACATGTGTGACTCATATTACATATTACATGTGTGACTCATATTACATATTACAGCACGACACCTTTCCAGGCCTTATCAAGGAGCAGCACTGGCTACTGCACACAGCTTTCCGTGTGTCCTTTTACCCAGCTCCCTTCACGGGGGTCATCTGTAGATACGGCTGCATTGTAGTGCAACCTCAATACAGTGCACAGACCAGTGTAATCTCATCTACTTTTCCATGTTTTGAAGAGTGTTTAAATTTCTGGTCTATTCCTTTTCTCCCTTCTCCCCACCCTAAGCACAGGTACTAACTTATTATCTCTTTTACTGCTTTGTCTCATCTTTGGGATTTAGGAGGGAAGAGAAAGTAAACAGTTTCATTCTGTCAATTGGGAAACAGAAATTGACTGATTTTATCATTATTTTGAGCAACAGTGCAGTGGTCCTCTTTATGCATAAGTCTGTCTGTATCTCTAGATATTTTTGTAAGATGGATTTCTGGAAGTAGATATACTGGTTCAGATTATATGAATTTCTTTATGGCTCTTGGTATACATATTGACAAATTTATTTTTTAAAAAGGTACCAATTTATGTTCTCAGTGGGTTATTCAATAAAAGACAGGAGCAGTTATCCAAACAGTGCCAGATTCAATCTGAATCCTTTCGTGTGGTCCTTTTAGCTCAGCTTCTGTGGAAAACATGTCTTCTTTTCTGAATCACTTAACTTTTATGTGTCTTCATTTTCTTATTTGTAAAATAGCGATAATCATGTCCTGAAGTAATGTACGTGAAAGCTCACCAAAGGTAGTATTTTCATTAATTCATTTTGGCAAGAGTTTGAGAGCCTCCTACTTGTATAAAGTACACGTGCTACACGAGGAACTGGGGGGGATGTCCGAATGATACAGACCCTCCCTGGCCTCAGAATGAATTTCTATTGAAGAGACTAGAGTGGAAGATAAGATACACTCATAAGAAACCGTCTCTCTGTGATTTTTAATGAGGTACAAACACGGTGTTAGAAAGGGTTTAGATGGGGAAGGTTTTGCATTCCATTTAAAAGATTAAAGAAGACAGCCTAGAGAAGTGGGCATTTAAGGTAGGCCTTAAAGGAGGAGTATAATTTCCACATAGTCAGGGAGTAGGATGTAGTGTGCATGATGTGTGAGGATGGGCCTGACCAGGGTGCAAGAGTGAGTTCTAGACAGATCAGTTGATAGTGTTCACTAGAGCATCAGGAGAAGCTAAGGAAAACGAGCTGTAGGTGAAATTTTTCATTTCTGCGTATGCTTATTTTCATGTGCCACAGAATGAGGTATCTTCTGTAGTTATTTCTGCTGTGCTTCAGTAGGGAAGGAGAGGAATTTTACTCAGTTTTGGCTCTGTCCAGAACTGAGTAGGCGAAGCTCGTCTTGTCCATAGGGACAAGAACATAATATATTTACACTGGCCTTTCTCTCCCACAGAGGTTGGAAATTCTGAAGCTGTTAAAACAGTTCTGAGGCTGTGACACATTACACTTATCCCACCAGAAATACTGAGGTGTGGTCAGAGGAAGAAGATTCCTAAAGATAAGAATAACTTAGTCAAAGGATAGGCTACAAACAGAGAGAGAAAAGCGAGGGAATTAGACCTTCGGTGTCATCATGAAAAGGTCAGGGATTTTGTGATACAAAGATAAGGATTATGCTTTGATCCATCTTTCTGGCCCTCTCTTTCTGGGAGTTCACTGTCTTCCAAACAGTCATTTGGTATCTTCATGCTGTTCCCTGACAATCTAGAACAGTTCTGGTCATCGTCCACTTCCCTCCCAACCAGTATGCCCAAGATTTTTTTTTTTCAGCAATATTTAGGATTCTCTTTTTTGTTGCCTTTAAGATGAAGTGAAATTCCTATGCCTGACATTCAGGGTACTCCCAGTACATCTAGCAGCTATAGCCTTAGTTACCATCTTACTTTACACGACACCCCAATACTCTAACCTTGAGTCTATAGCTTAACATCTCTCATCCACTTCTTCCAACAGGAGCATCTCATTTATTTATTTATTCAACAAAAATCATATTGAATACCTATTATGTACCATTTCTTCAGTGAACTTTTATGAAGCAACTCAAATGTTCTTGGCCTTATCTTAGAGCCTGTGAGTAGAGTAATAGGGAAGGGGATAATGTTGGTAAATGGGAAAAGGCCATGAGAAAGGTTTGGATAAATCATAGAATATACTAAATTAAATGTGACAGGAGATGCCCATGTAGACCCCTCAAATAATCCTTGTCTTTTGTCTATGTTTGGCTATATTACTAGTAACTAGTAATAAGACTAGTTAAGATAAACAATACCTGGATTAAGACTCAGGTATTGTTTAGGTTCAATTAAAATATATTACCAAATGGAGATGGTGGAAGAAGCAACCATGATGGTCCTGAACTACAGTCATCAGCTGCAGACTGCTATGGTTTTGTTGGTGGCAGTGAAAAGGCACCAGGAGTTAGACTGATGGGGTCAAACCAGACCTTGGTTCAGCAACCCCAGTACTTGAGTTCTGGCTCAGAAGGAATTCAGAACCAAAACTCAAACTAAAAGAGAAAGTTTATTTAGAAAGTCATAGAGGTAGAAGTGAGCAGTAGAAGAAATGGGCTCAGGAAACAAGTTACAGAGGCAAAAGAAGGGTCCTTGGACCTCAGTAGAGAAGATACAGGTAATGCCTCTGGAGGGAAGAAGGTGGAGGGGAGGCACAGGAGCACACCCAGGAGGGAGAGTGCACTGGTCCTCCATTCTAAGAACTTTTAAGGATGGAGATCTTAGGGGAGTCCGCAGGGAAAGGATCTCAGTAGAGTATTTATCAGCTTTCCAGGTGTGTTCTTTCAGGATCATGGTCTCCACAGATTGGTCACCACCAGGGCAGGGGGCCCTGAGGTCAGCCTTGTTGCTGGCCAGTGAGGTTAGAACCTCATTGTCCTGGGGGCTTAATGATTACGGGCTATTCTCCAGCCCCTCTGTTTGCTCCCACTCTAAGGGGGTCTAACCCACATGACCAGCAACATGCCAGGAAAGGAAAGTTCAGGGGAGGGTCTGAACCACATGACCAGTGATGCGCTAGGGAAAAAAGGGTTACCATGGGGACAAGGTCCTTGTTTTCCCAGTTTTGCCCATTGCTAGGCATCCAGGGCTTTCCACCCTGGTGACCTTCTGTACCTGGCTCATCATCCTTGCTCTGCTCATGTCTGTCTGTCTACCACAGTTTCTTAAAAGATAGGACTTACTGACTCTTCTGATTCATCTTGTCAAAATGGTCAACAATTTCACTCTGCTTATACCTAATAACTCTATTGGAGTCTGTTTGGGCTCTTTAGTTTTAAATGGTGACTTCCAAAGAGCAGATACTCCAAATCTGCTGCACATTTACCAACCATATTGGTTCAGTTCCTGTTCCCTACATGACCGTGTCCTTTACTGCCTCTGTGCCATTCATTGCTTATCAGTGTGGTGGGGACAGGGATGGTTTGGAGCTAGATCTGGGTTTGAGACTTAGATTCACCTCTTGTTGGTATGTACGTTGGACAACTTTATTAGTCTGGTTAAAGGTTTTGCAAGAATAATAACACCTGCCTTTCTCTGCATGGTTTGTTTGTGTACAAGGTATAAATGACAATTTGTGCTAAAGTAAATACTTAGCATGGTAACTGTCACATAGTGAGCACTCTTTTCTTCCTTTCCTGGGAATTTCTTCTTCATCCTTCCCCCATCTGTATTTATTAAAATTGTCCACCCTTATTTAGCTTTTATATCATCCACAGTAAAGCTTTTTCTGTGTCCCCAGATGCAAGAGATTTGGGTTTTCCCTTTTGTGTATGCTTCATTTATAGAATTTTAGACTTTTGAAGAAAGGGGTCTAAGTATTGGGTTGGTTGAAAAGTCTGTATGTTTTTTCCATAAATTAAAAAACACATTTTTCATTTTCACCAATAACTATTGATTTGGATATTTTGAGTATGCTAGCTTTCTCCCGCATGGTCTCATGTTGATTATTTTCAACTAATGTCTTGATTTGTTCGCTACCAACTTCAACTGGTCTACCCATCTGTGGAGCATCATCCAGTGAAAAATCTCCAGCAGAAAACTTCACAAGCCACTTTTCACATGTTCAGTCAGTCACAGCACCTTCTCTATACACTGCACCAGTCTTTTTTTTTTTTTTTGCATTTTGTTTGCATTTTTACCTTTCTTGAAAAAATAAAGCATCATATGCCAAAAATGTTGCATATTTTCTTCCATCTTCAACATTAAAATGGCTATACAAAAATTCACTAATTTTGATAAGTTTTTTTAACACACACTGATGCGACAGTTGTCACAATACAATCTAACTTCAAATGAAGTTAAAGACTGCTAAGTAGTACTAGAGCCATCTTACAAAAAAAACAAATGAACTTTTTGGCTAATCCAATAGTAGGGTGAATGGCACAGGAAAGTGTAAAAATCTGAACAAAATAGCACTGTATTTGGGAGCAGGAAAATAAGGGTCAGTGAAAGACAGTATGCAAATGGTATAAATAAGGGTGTCTTGTCATTCAATGCAAGATGATTCTTGTCCCATCTTTCCAGTAGGCCAAACAGGAAAGTTGTCTCACTGGAGATATTAACTGTATTTTCTCCAGTTTATACACGGTACCTGCTATTAACTGTAAAAAGGGGGCCACTCAACTCCTCTTCATGCAGTGAGAGCCAGGTACCAATCTTCTAGACAGCTCTGAACTTTTAGAATTTGTTGCTCTGTTTTGATTAGAATTGGGAAGTTTGTCTATAGATTTTTCTAGGAAGACCTAGCTTGGTCAGCAGAATAGAACACATCCAGGATGACATCAGCTTGGCAAGCTGTGAAGGAAACAGCCAAAGATAGCCAGCACAACTGCTGCTTCTCCTTTCTGCCATTTCACACCTGGTACAGCCAGGAAGCCACATTTAAAAAACAATTTACTCTTAAAAAAAAAAGTAGCCAAAAAAGCACTCATTCACTGTAAAGCCGGAAGGATTTATTCATGGCAGGTGATTGTTCATATTTGTAAGATTTAGAATTTTGAGACGGAAGGGACCTTGGAGTTGAATAAGGAAACAAAAGGCTCTTGCTCTACGCATGAACAGAGTTCATTCACGAGACAGTTTTCCTTGATCTATGAGGAATGATTTCAGACAATTAGCTAATTGGTCAAGGGAGGTGACCTATCTGCTCTGCAGAGAGGATGTCTGCTCTTAGGGATCCGCATAAAGAACATATCTTAAGCTTTCCATGTCAGCCAAAGCAGCCCCATTAATCCTCCTATGTAATGGCCCGTCATAGCCACAGATAAGGAATACATTTCACTTGAGTAAAGCTATGAAAACCCTAACAGCTGCCAGCAGCCGATCACTGTCACCATTAGCTCAATGTTGTTTTAGGCTTTGAAATATTTCTGAATGATCTTCCCAATTTGCTCTATTTTAAGGGGATAAGTGACCCTCCAAAAACAGTCTGCTGTTTATTTTCAAGTGTTATCAGATGCTTAGTTTGTTGAAATGATACTTGTCTATTGTATGGAAAACAAGAGCAGAACTCATTTGTGGCCGTCTTGAAAACCCAAATGGATGCAAAAGAAAAAGGTGGAGGGAATGGAAAGTTTCTGTAGGCAAATGCTAATATTTTCTGGATTTCAAGTGTGAAAGAGATTTGAAATGAAAGAAGAAAGTCATAGAGTTGTCAAGAAGGGAATCAGAAGATAATTGACATGGCAAAAGGTTGAATCTTTTTGCCCCTAGACTCAGAGCCAATGCAATTGGTGTCCTTGTTTTTTGGAACATATTATTGAGATGCACTCAGAACATAAAGTTTTGTGATAAGAATGGCTGTGACCATCATGGGATGTCCAGTTCCTACAACCAAAACCGCCACAGGACTGCTTGTTAAAAGACTCAGATTTTCATAGCACAGTGCACCTGATTACGATAGTGGTTAAGAGTTGGGGCTTTGGATCTGTCAGACATGGGCTTGAATTCTGCTTCTGTCACGTACATACTTTATAACCTTGGCTAAGCACATGGTACGTATCTATATCAGGAATTTACAGTGCTTTTAATACCTTGTATTACAAGAAGTCTAGAATATTACAAGCAGTCATTGCCTTTGTTTTAGAGACTCAGCATTGCAGTCAAGGATGCTTATTTTTTGTCTTCCCATTCAACCATCTATAATGCACTGACTTTCAACTCATGGTAACAAGAAAATCAAAAGCTTTCCCAGGAGCCCCCAGCACACTTCTGCTTGTGTTTGTCCAGAACTGTGACACATTGTTGGATACTTCCAGTTTGAAGGAAGGCTAAGATAGCAAATGTTCCGGTTTTCTAGATTCTATAATAAAGGCATATTGGCACAACATTAGGTTAATGTTAAATGCTGTTACGGTGATGGTGGTGACAAATAACCTACCTTGTGCTCTTCTCAAAATTCAAGCGACATGGCTGATATTTAACATATTGTACTTTACGAAGTACTTTGACTTACCTGTGTAAGCAGTTTGTTGGTGGTTACAGTTGTTGCATGTCTAGAAGTCCCTTGATGATCAATCCAAAGAAGAAAGATCAACCAGGAAGGATAGATAGCATAGTTCAAGCCTTCTTATTGACCTGGCTTAGCTCTAGGTCTGTTGCTTACAAAACCTTCCTGGACCACCTAGAACCACAGTAGTTACTCACTGCTCTAAACTCCTAATATCACTTATCACTTATGTTTATTGGCTACGTGATGTTTTAAAAATACCCATGGCTTCTTAGCTAAGTTTGGGGAACCTTAATTTGGGGCTCTCCATAGAATATGCCCTCTGGAATCTAGAGAACTCATTGTTATTCATTTCCTGACAGAACATTTTCTGTTTCTCATTATTAGCTGAAATTGCAGTAGCATGGGGTTTGGGGGTGATTACAGTGATGCTTTTTTATGGGGGGAGAATTTTGTTTTCTTTTGTTTAAACCTTCACGATTTTTCCCAACTTCCCCTTTCTGGCTCTTTTCCTTCCAAGAGAGTAAGATGTCAAGGGGTGAAGTGTATCATTCCTTTTTTATTATTCTCCAGCCTCTTCTTAACTAAGTCTTATTTAAGACTTAGCTGCGAGGAATTTTGCTGTAATTTCTCATAGGGTAAAAACTCCTGCCCACTGTAAGACGTCGGTCAAAACGAAAACCTTGCATTGTAGCTTCTTTGATGCCTTTTGGACACTCTACCACTCTACTTATGTCTCGTTGGAGGTTGACTTAAGATTCCCTTAAGATGCCAATAGTATTGCATTAGAAAATCAAACCCATTGACTGAAATCTACAATGAGCTGTGAATGATTATAGTTTGCTGAGACCAAATGCTAAGAATGTGTAAGGATTTTGGAACTTGAAGGTAGTAGATGAACATTTACAAGGAGTCTTTAGTAGCAAGGTGAGTTAGAGAATCCTATTGCCCAGTCTAAGGTTCTTTCAACATCATTCTCTGCTAGTGTTTTAGCCTTCAGAAGTCCATAGTGGAATGTAGACACCAGAGTAATCACAGCCAGATTTCTGAGCAGCTGAATCTAGTAGGTCTCTTCTCTTTACCATGACTCTGCAACTTTAAAACGAGAGATGAGAGTAATTGCTAACATATTTTACTATAATGTATATCCCTTCTGGAGTGACTAGTCGAGTTTGTTTGTTTTGTTTCTAACTGCACAAAACCCAAGAATTTCCTAGCATCGTGTTTCTCATACCCTTTGGCCACTTAGTTTTTCCACACGTTTTATTCCAGTTTTCACTGTTTGATGATGGTTGCTTAGATGTAGCAAATGTGGTACCTGAATTTCCAGGTTCTAAAGTATACTTAATGTACAGACATTCGTAGACAAAACAAAACACAAAATTCTAATTATTAACTATTTACATTATAGAGCAGTTCACCAAGGCTTGGGAGATTTGGGGTGCCAGTTAATTACACCCCCTTCCTTTTGATCTCGACAGTAGAGCCAAAACGGAGGTGAAGGTATCAACTCTACTCATGGCTGCCCTGTAGCTCCTAAAGTGTAGTGTAGAAATGTGAGTCTAGGAGTGCTCCCTGCACTGAGAGAAATCTAAATCACTTAGGACTATATTGAGTAAGAAAAGAGGAAACTGCCCTGACTGGTGTGGCTCAGTGAATTGAGTGCTGGCCTGCAAACTGAAGGGCCATAGGTTTGATTCCCCATCAGGGCAAATGCCTGAGTTGCAGACCAGGCCCCTATTTTGGGGCACGTGAGAGGCAATCACACATTGATGTTTCTCTCCCTCTTTTTCTCCCTCCCTTTCTCTAAAAATAAATAAATAAAATTTTTTAAAAAAAGAAAAGAGGAAGCTAAAGACGAAATCTTGAGGATTGTAAACCTTGAAAAGGATCCTCATGAAGACTGAAAAGGAGCACAGAGTTGCAGAAACTTGTGACGTCAGAAAATCCAAAGGATTTGGGAACAACACTTAGGAAAGAAGGAATGTTGCTCACCTGCCTCAAATGCTGCCACGAACTCAGTGGTCTGAGCAGCAGCAGCAACAAACACATCCATGGGATGTTACAACAAAATGTCTTACAAAAACAATTTGCTGTTCTCCCAGCCCAGCCACCCTAGACCAATCACTTAGGACCATCGACGTTTGTTTTCCAGTGTTCCTTCACATCTGGCTCCCACTGGGTATAAAAATGTGCCACTGAAACATCTTGGCCCCCAGTTGTTTATTATAAACCTTGAGGAAGGACTAATGGTATGTGTCTGTGTGTTTGAAGGACGATTGGCGATAAGATTTTCCTTTGTAACTGGGGCCCAAAATTTCTGGCTGTGAGGATTGTAAATTGCTGGATTAGGAGGAGATACTGATGGGGTGGCAGGGTGATGAGCCCTTCAGAAGTTATGCCAGGATCCCAGGCAGCCCAGCACTGCCCTTCTCCCTTTTTTTTTTTTTTTTTTTTTTGTAGGACACGTCTTTGCTCTGTGAGGCTCTTGATCCATTTTTGTTCAGTGCTGTAGGAGGAGGTATTCAGATGTTGGGGCTCATTAAATGCCTGGCAAAGTGCTTCTGGAAGTAGAAGAGAAGGGAAAGGAGAAGACTCTGAAAACAAACTCTCATCTTCAAATTTCTGCTTAGGCCCTATGGCATGGAGGAAAGAGCATGAGCTGACTTCTGCCTCTAAGCACCTACAGAAAGAGTTTCAAAATCAAACAAATGACACGCCCTAACAAATACTTTTTTGGTCTCCTAACATTGCACTTTAATTTCCTTAATGTTCAAGCCAAGCTTTTGTCATTACAAATGCCTTCAAGTGCAAATAAATTTCCTGTATTCCATTGCCACCTCTATGCAGGTTTTCTAACCCTTTAAATCATCCCAGCTATTAAATTGTGAGGTTTATTCCTGGATAATCAGAATTCACGTAAATATAGGATATAATTTGTAGCACCCCTCCACTTCTCCCGTCATTTGAATCAAGCCATGTGTATAAGGCACTAAGGCTCATACCTTCTGTGCTATAATGACTTAGATGAATAGAAAGCCTAGAACACAGTGAGGACTTGATTGAGGTTAAATTGAAATTTAAATCACACCAGGTGCCTGATGAGCTAGCTTTTTCTGGGGAAATAAAGCAGTGCTGAATTGAGCTCACTGGGTTAGAGGGTGGGGAGAGTTCCAAGCCCTGTAGCTAGCTTCCTCAGACAGTTCTTGAAGAACTAGGGGCCTCACCACGAGCTCCCAATAGCCTGTGTATTTTTAGTCCTCGCTTTTCATGTAAGTTTCCTGTTAACTGCTTGCAGGAAATCTTTTCTTGGACATAATCTGCCCATTTCCTGAAGTCTTCCTCTCCGCATTGTGTCAGTTTGGGGATGAATCAAGTCAGCAGATCTAGAGAGTGTGTGTTCTCTTCCCTGCCACAGCCTCCCCTCTTTGTGGAATACCAGAAAGCTGCCTTTCTTGTCTGTTTCCAGGGGTGGAGGAGGAGGGGCGAGTCCTTGGTGTGTGTCAGCCTCTTAGGCAGCCTGACACAAGTGTCCTTTTGTATGTGGAGGGGGCATGTGTGTGTTTTGCCCCTTCCCAATGGACACTTTCATTTATTAGGTCCGGATGGTGTCCTCTGAGCTGTAAACAATGGTGTAGGAGATAAAGAGCTGCCTTAGTGAGGAGGCTGTGGTGGCAGCAATTGGTTTCCCTTCTCTGCCCCTGCCCCTGCCTCCTTTGTCCATTGTGAGCTGGTCTGATGTGAGCTAGCCTAGGGCCGCCATCATCCCTTCCTAGGGCCTGAGCAGCAAGGACGACACCGTTTCCCAACCTTGAGGACTCCCAGAGGCTTTCCATGATAAGGATAACAATTTCTCATGTTTGTAACAGTGTTAGTCTTTAAATGTTTCTTTTGAGGCACTAAAATTGTGGCTTTGAATGTAGGATTTAGATCAAAAGATATGAGTTTGAGTGCTGGCCTTGGCCCTTTAATAACTGTGAGACCTCAGGCAAGTTATGAAGCTAATAACAGTTTCTAGTTCACGTGGTGTTCCAAAGTTTAAATAAGAAAAAATATATAACATGCCTGCCACATAAGAAGCCCTCAAACATTAACCTGAATAAAAGGGGAGATAGGAAGGGGTATTAAAGGAGATAATTTAGATGAATATACAATACATGAAATGCTAAGTGCTTTAGTTATATTTGGCATGAGGTCCGAGAATAAGTGCTGTCTCTCACCTATGAAGCTGTCCCTTTCCCTGGACTCTCATCCTGACCATTCCCTCCTTGTCTCAGACATCCATCACTATGGGCTCTTCTTTCACATGTTAACATGCTTCTCTTTCCTGAAAGCAGACCACTCTCTCTCAAGGCCAGCTCCTAGCCCAGGGCTTGGCATAAAGTAGGATTCAACAGTTTATTGAATAGGTACTCACTGTGAAAAACTTCAAACTGCAACCCCTTTCCCATCCACAGGGGCTTGCTCCCCTAGTCACTCAAGCTTCTTTCTTGATTTTTATACCCAGGGATAGTGTAAGAAATGGAAACCAATCCATATGCTCTCAATAGAAAAGAATTTAATACAGTACAAGGAATTAGATGCTTACCAAATGGTAGGAAGAACTAAAGCTAGGTTTTCTCTACAAATGACAGCCCCCATGCCCTCAGAATAGCACCAGAGTGGTCAGTCTAATACCTCTCCCCCACTGTGAGCTGTGATACAGTGATTGGGAGGTCAGGTTTGAGAAGCTCCAGCCACAGCTGCCCTGTGGCACCCAGGAAGCTGGAAAATGCCTCAGCTGCATGAAAAACCCTTTCATGTCTACACTCTTGCTTGCCAGAAGAATCAAGATGCAGCCACGAGAGCCGGAAAAATGGACTTTGCCTCGATTCCAACTTACCCGTCTTGTGTGAATGCAAATAATTACAAATTAACTGCAAGCAAATCTGGTAAAGGTGGTATATTAGTTTTCTAACATTTCCTGCAGAGGGAAGTAGGTGGTGTTTGAGGGAGCCAACCTACAGTATATATCCCACCAGCTTCACCTAGAAAGTACTTCGGGGTGCATGCAACATGACAGGATAAAAACCAGATGAGGAAATACGGACAGGTTGCTCTGCACCCAGTTGTAACCTTCCAAGTGCAGAATCATTTCCATAGAGTGTGGTTAGGATTGTATGTCTCTATGGGAAATCTTCCATATTTCCCCATGGCCTTGAAAAGAGTCTGATTACCCCAGACTCCAGACTTCTCCCCTCGTAACCCATGGGATGTACTCAACAAGCGTTTGAACGAGTGTTCTCTGCGTATGTCAGGAACTGTGCTAGGCAATGGGAACACAAGGTCAAGAAAAGAGAGACAAGACCCCACCTTCAAGTTCTTGGTAGTCTAATAGTGTGATGCAGAGTTGAAAGCAGTTACAAAATGATATTATAAATGCTAAAATGGAGGTATACTCAAGAACATAGATGAGAGGTACATAAACTGGGAGATAAAATGAAGATAAATATGAAAAGGCTGTCTGTATTCATGTAAAGAGTTAAAGGTAAAACATTTATATTAATATTAGGAGCCTATGAGCCTAGCCTTATGAGCTTAAATATAATCTCTTTCTCTTAATCACCCAACCTGGACACAACACCCAAAATTTGTTTTTTAATTTTTCTCAACAGTTTTAATGAAAAGGTTCAACTATATAGCAAAACTGAACAAATTATACAGTATATATTCATACATCCACCATCTAGATTCTGCCATTAATATTTTGTGATATTTGCTGTATCACATACCTCTCCACCTATCCATCCCTTTGTCCATCCATTATCCATCTTATTTTTTACAGCATTTAAAGTAAATTTCATATTTCACTATGTTTCTCCTTAAATACTTCAGAGTACATATCATTAACTCATTAACTAGAGTCCAGTATTTGTTTGTATTTTTCTTTAAGGTAAAATGTACATGGAATAAAATGCCCAAATCTTAAGTGAGCTTTCTCTTAACCTGTATAACTCAAGCATTATAAGCTATAAAACGTTATCAGCATCCCAGGAAGTTTCCATGCCACTTCCTAGACAGCTCCCACCCTCGCCCTCCAGGAGCAGCCACCGTTCTGATTCATTCCCACCATAGGTTACTTTTGTCTGTTTTAGAATTTCATCCACATGAAATCTTGTAGTGTGTGCTCTTCTGGGTAAGGGTTCTTTCACTCATATTTTGAGATCCATCCCTGTTGTTGATTGTGTTATTAAGACCCTCTGTTATTAGGACTCAACCTAGTCATTTTTAGTTTTAAAATTTTATTAATTTATTGGGGTGACATCAGTAAGATTATGCAAGTTTCAAGTGTACAGTTCTGTAATACATCATCTGTGTATTGCATTGTGTGTTCACCCACCAAAGTCAAGTCTCCTTCTGTTACCATGTATCTGACCCCCTTGCCCTCTTCTACCGCCCCCACTCCGTTCCCCTCTGGTAATCACCGTACTGTGTTCTGTGTTTGAGTTTGGTTGTTCGGTTTGTTCATTTGTCGCTTTCTGTTTTATATCCCACACATGAGTGAAGTCACATGTCAGCTTTTTCATTTTTGTCTCCTCCTGGAGCCCTCCAGGCTCTAGAGACACTAGGTTGCCTGTTGCTTCCTGAACATTTCATGAATGTTGCTACTTCCTTGCATTTTGATGGTGATGTCTTCCCTTTTACATTCAGAGTATTTTTTCTTTCTCCCATCCTTCATCTCTTGTCCCCAGAATTTGATTCTGGAAATATTTTTCATCCTTCAAAGCTCATCTCATATTATTACTTTTATATGAAGTACTCCTTGATCACTTACCTGCCCCCACCAATCCCCTCCTCCCAGTGATTCCCAGAATGGGTCTTTAATCTGTTAATATATTAGACTTTGTGTGTCCATCATACCTATTGCATCTTCAGGCACAAAGATAATTGAAACATGATCCCTTGAAGTTGTTTACAGTCTATTAGGAGAATTAGACATGTACAGAAATGATGATTAATATAACATAGGGATTAAAAATTGAACCAGATATAGATTTATTGAGTTCCCACTGTGTACCCAGCACAACTCAGTACTTATTTGTGGAACTGTATTGAATAATAGACAAGATACATCTGGGCTAAGTAATAGTGATCTTCAGCGTAGGCAAAAATGAGCCTTACCTGCGGCGGCTAAAGAGCATAGAGGCCATCTCTGCCCTGGTAAATTTCTGTCCAATTCTTCCCAGCCTTCCTCCCACTGGGTCAGAACTACATATTCTTCGGACATATTTGAAGGCACCAAACTGAAAACTGCATTCTCATGATCTAAACATTCCCTATGATATCATTTCACCTACTCTGCAGAAGTCACTGAGTTCCCAGTCCATGCCTTTACCGCTGTCTGAGAGTGCAAAGAGGAACACGTTGTTACTTTCAAGAAGCTCACAGCAAAATGAAGACACCTTTACAGACAAATAATAATAAGTAACTGAAATCTTTTTTGAAATAAGACAGAACTGATTTGAAGTAACAATTTCCTATAGGAAAGCCCTTCAAAATGCTTTCATGACCATAATTTGTTATTTGTTCTTCATATAGATGTTTTTTGAACCCACAGGAAAAAATAGTACAAATTTTATTCAAGACTTTACTACTCTAATCTTACTGACCTGTGGCCACTATATCTCATTTTATTTTGTAAGGAAAATCAAATAACTGCAAAAACAAAATCCACTAACATCTATCCACATGAGCCTAAGCGATTTTCTCATGTGAATGGTGCTTGTGTCTGCTCGCTCTCCTCTGGTACCACATGTGGTGACGATTTTCAATAGGACATTTATCTGAAAATAACCCCTGTTCCGACTATCTCACAAGGTTGAAAGTGTCTTCCAAAAAAAAGTCATGAACAAATGTTTTAGGTACGATATGGAATAAGCTCCAAGGTATAATTTAAAGAAAAAAAATGAGCCTCAGTTACACTATCTACAATGATACTAGATCATGCTATATGATTATTTGTATAAAAACAAAGGCAATATTATATATATTTCCTTTTGTACACATAAAACCATCTCTGAATTGAAACACAAGAAACTCATAACTATGATTATCTCTACGAAGCAGAAGGGTATCGCTGGGGTTAGGGTGGAAGGAGACTTTTTACTGTTTGCCATTTTTACCTCTTGCTTCTTGAGCCATATAACTTCTTCAAAAATATAGTGTTTAAGAAATAAGCAAAAGTGGTGTGGGGATAATTTATCACTAAAGTGCAGCAAATAAGTGCACAAATAAGCTATGTGAATTTTCTTTTTTAGTCACAGTATTATTCATTTCATGTTTTCTGGTCAAATCACCCTCTAAGATAAACAATCTCTATCTCTTGCCTACTGATAGCATAGTGGTTGTCAGGGTGTTGCTAAGTCACATAAGGTTCTTAGAAATCGCACGCTTTAGGTTGGCAGTAGTTTCTGTGGTCAGGAAGACGGCACATATGCGCATAGATAGAGTTCTTGGAATCCTAGCATTAAAAACTTTCAGGGCAGAAAGCACCAGAAGGTCAGCCTAGTCCGTGCCTCATTATGTGCTTGGATGCCCTCTGCAGCATTCTCGCCTTGTGATTATTGTCACTACAATGTTGCTAGTTTTTATCAACAAAGATGCCAGCTAAGTCAAGAGGCCCTCAACTCCCTGGTCTCTGTGCCGCCCTGGAAAGATCACTGGATGAGAAGTCAGATTACTGGCCGCTAATTCACTATTTGGCTTCAGGCAAATTGCCTAATCTCTCTGCATCTCTTTCTTCATCTCCAAAATTTGGGCATTCGACTGTGCCAGGGACGTGGCAGGGACATGGGGTGGCTGCTGCCACTCTCCCTTCCTTCCATGACAGATGTCACTTCACATTTTGGGCAGGTTTTTATGATAGATAACCACAGATGAAGCTTTAGAATCCTTCTCAGCACCATCTTCCAAGCAACTAGAACCAGTAGGTGGGACCTGGGTGGTACTTGACAGTGAGATGAAACACATTCCCTGTCATAAGCTCTAAGGTTCTCAAGTGGCATTGTGCCGGTAAATGTTTAACAACAGGTTCTCAGAAAAGAAAAAAAAGATGCCCTGATTTGCAGTCTTTGCCAATTTCAGTGATATAAATACTCCCACCATAGCTGATTTCAAATCACTAAGATGAGGTCAACTGGATTGCAAACTTCCTGAAAATTTAATCATCTTCTTTTATGAGCTGATAGAAGCTGACTCCAGCACATCACTGTAAAATCGATGACTTTGGATTAACAGGCCACAGCCATAACTGAACATGGCCATCCTCCCCAGGGAACTTGATCCAGAGGCATAATTCTTACCTTACAGGCTTTTGGAATTTGGGAATACTTGAGAATCATAAGGGTTTGGTAAACTTACTCTACATCCCTGCGCCTCGGCTACACTGTCTGTAAAATGGGACTGAGATTCCTATCTCACAGGATTGATTATAGTCAGGAATGAGAGATTGCAGCTAAACCGCCTGACACAGGTGCCTAACACATCGTGTGACCTCTCGAATACTCCCCTTCCCTTGCCAATGTGGGAGGCTGTTATACTCGTGTGTCTTTACCTTTTCCAGACTCATAAAAGCCAATTGTCGCTTTTCCTCCAGCCTTTCTCTTTCTTCAACCATTATACATTCCCTTTTCTTCTGTGTCTGTCCTCTGCTCTACCGTACTTCCTCTGTCTAAATGGAATATAAGCATTTAACCCCACCTATTCCTAATGTTTTATCTGTATTCTCTGTCCAGTCCTCTTGGTAGTCTGTGCTGTCAGACACTGCAGGCACACTTGTGTGGAGAGACCATCCCTGTGTAAGTTTCTTGGACTATCCTCCATCACAACACTATAAGCAAGTAAGTGCTAATGAGTCACCACTCTTGGGATCAAACTTATATCTAGTCTTTTGCCAGAAGGAGCTTCTCTTCCATGAGTACCAGAGAAGGCTGCTGAAGATCAGCCTAAAGCTTAGTGGCAGACACCTAGTCTGTGCTCATGACCAAAGACCTGACAGCAGGCAAAAATGATGTCATAATTCAAGAACATATTATTTCTTTCCATAGGTGGAGTACTTTTGAAAACTTGTCCAAAAAACAAAAGTTTGGTTAAAGCATACATATAGTCTTCTTCCTCCTCTAGTACAGTGTTTATAAGACAAGGGGTATTGGAGGAAATGTAGTGTAATCTGTGTTGTAGCTCCTACTTACAGCCCCAGTTCTCCAAACACTGAACACACATTTTGCCCCAGATACTGCTGTGGGTGGGGAGTGAAAAGATGTGAGCCATGGTTCCTACCTCAAGGAACTTACAATCCCAAGCAAGAGATAAGTCAGCCAACAAGTATAACGTAGGGTCATAAGTACAGGAGGTATAGTGAGTTTCATTAACCCAGGATTGTGGGAAGGCATCCTGGCAGGAGTGATCTGGGAAAACTCTCTTCCCCCTTTTTCCTCTCTCACAGCATTTAGTACTGTGCTAAGATCAATAAATTCGTGCTACAGCAGTGATCATATCCACCCCCACTGCCTCAGTTACCATCCCTATATGCTAATGACTCCTTTTTTCTGGTAAAGATTTTATTTATTTTTAAAGATAGGGGAAGGAAGGGAGAAAGAGAGGGAGAGAAACATGATGTGAGACAGAAACATCTATTGGTTGCCTCTAGCATGCCCCCCACCGGGGACCTGGTCTGCAACCCAGGCATGTGTCCTGATCAGAAAGCAAACTGGTAACCTTTCGGTTCATGGGCCAGTGTGCTCAGTCCACTGAGCCACACCAGCCAGGGCTATGTTGATGACTTGTAAATCTATATCTTCAGCCCACATATGCATTTTGAGGACCAAATCTGTTTTCTGCAGTTCAGCTCCTCAAGGGTGTCAGAAGACCTTCCAATTCTAACTGTCTAAAATTGAATTCAGTGTCATCTACCCTGTACCAAAATTTCTAGGGCTCCAGGAAATCAGTAGATGTCACAGATCACTCAAGCCAGAAGCCTAGAAGTCATTCTTCTCTGTCACGCAGCAATCACTGAGAAGTTGATTCTAGGTATTGAGTATCTCTTTTGCATTACCTCTTCTTTCCATTGCCTCACTGTGGTCTGAGCCACCACCATTTCTCACTGGGACGTGCCTGATCCTAATCTCGCTCTGCTCCAACTTTTCACATAGCAGCCAGAGTGACCTTTCCAGAACACAAGTCCAGCCATGGCAATCCCCTTTAAAAAATTCTAGTGTTTTCTGTTGTCCTTAGGATGAAGTCCAAATTCCTTAACTTCTTTCCACTGGCTTTTTCTGACCCCTTCAATAAGATTAATTCATCCCGCTAGCACACTACATTTCCCTTTATCCTAATATTGATCATGCTATGTTGTAACTATTTGTTCCTTGTTGACATCTCTGCTAGACACAAGGCTCTGAGATCAAGACCCTGCCTGTATTGTTTACTCCCCTACCACAGTGCCTGGTATGCAGTAGAATACTGAATGGGTATATGAGTTCATTATTTAAAAAATTTTAAATAATAATTTGCTATCCTGCAAAATGAGTAGAAGGCTTTTACTATCACTCATTAGCAAGTTTGGTGAGTCATGTAGTAACTTTTCTTCCAGCAGAGAGAGTCCAGTGCCTGCCACTGTATCTGGTGCTGTCCAGAGCCACGGAGATCAACGTTTCAAAGCCTAGAGAGGAAGACAGGAAGGAAAAAATCTAAAGAACTGAAATGTCACTACCTCTTTTTCCTTCTAGTGCTATAATATATATAATATATTATAATATATAATATATAAATATAATAACTTCATGCATATATTATTTCTTTACTTTGAATTATTCCTTTAGTCAGCTGCCAGAAAATGAGAATTATTAGATAAAAGGGGATGAACATTTTTAAGGCTCTTGAATGCTGCCAGATTGTTTTCCAAAGGCATCATCCCAATAAGTAACTTTGAGCTATGGACAAGGGTGCCTATTTAATCACTCTCTCACTGCCCATGGGAAATGTCAATTAAAATCTTTTTTTGTTGTTGTTTTGCTAGTTTAGTAGAGGAAGGGAAGTGACCATCCCCATTCCCTTCAGTTAATGTGGGTTTTTTAATTTGAGTCTGGATACATCTCCTTTGGGAGGAGCATCCCACCCCTCAAAGGCTTGTGCAGAGGCGGTGGGGCTCTACCTCTTCGGCCCCTGGGGCACAGCATCTGCCTTGTGCCACGGTGGGGAGGGGCAGCGATGGAGGGAAAACGTCACACAAACCACACCACTGTTAGGGGATGAGGCCTCTGGGATAATGCTGTGAGAAGGATGAAAAGAACGATTCTCCATTCTCCATTGTTGTGATCCCCAAGGATGAGCCAACAGCTCCAACCCAGCAAGGACTGGGTCTTCACTGCAGCCAGATGCTCCCTTTTCCAGTGCTGCCTTCCATTATTTCTGGTGAGAAGGGGCGGAGGTAGCCTAGCAGCTGAAACAGATTAACTTTTATGCCAGTTTCCTCCCTTTGAGTGATTGCCCTGGACCTGGGGACATTCAGTATTAGAAACTGTTTAGAAAAAAGAATGTAGTTCAAGGTCCACAGTGTGTAAGAGCCAACCTCTGGAGTTTGTGCACCATTCCTGCCTTGATCTGTGGGAGCTGCGTGAGGCACATAGCGCTTTCTTTCCTCTCCTTCCCCGTGGCCACTGCCTTCTCCAGGCCCTCGTCCTGTTTTGTCTGGGTCCTGGCAATAGCTTCCTGTTTCCCTTAATCTGTCCTCTTGCACACTGTTGCCAAAGTGATATTTCTACCATGCACGTCGGATCTGGTCATTCTCCAGTTTCAACAGTCAGTGGATAAGATCCAAGCTGCTTCCCCTAGCTTATTGGACATTTAGCAATTAGAACCCAAACTGCTTTTCCAGACTGGCCTCCACCTCTCCTCTGGCCTGTACCCGGACTGGTGCGTTCATTCCCCATAAGCTGCTCCTGTCGGCCCTTCTTCCACATGTGCCCTTCTGCCTCTGTCTACCTGATTAACTCTTTCTGATCCCTCACATGCCCCTCAGAAAGCAGGACCCCCCTCAATATCACCTCTTTGGTGGATTTTTCCTGGATTTCCCCTAACAGTTCATCACTCTCTTCTGGAACCTACACACAAACTTTGAATTCTGTTTGTTTTCCTCAAATTACGACCTAGCACCTTTCTTTCGTATATTTATATTTGTGAATCCCCAGCCCCTGCCACAATATTTTGCACATAATAAATGCTAAAAATGTCTCCTTTCCTTCCTTTCTGCTAGCCTATTCTTAATCTATTTAACCTGCAATGAGTTCTTATTTTTAGAGCTGACAAGGAATGCAATATAGTTTAATCTTTTTTTTCCTTTAAAAAAGCAATGGCTATGAAAACTAAAGCCCAGTGAGAGAAGGAGTTGACTCTGGGCTACACAGCCAGATTTGATGGCAGAGCTGGGGAACCTAGTTGGGGCTGAACTCCTTCGGTAACTTGAAAAGAACCTTGAAATAAAGGATTGTTTTGGGAGGAGAAGAAGGAACTAGGTTCATTGCCAGGTTTTTTGCTAGATGCTTTATTTATATATGTTAATTTTTATTTTTGGAAACTTACTTTTTAAAAAAAAATTATTAATGAGAGAGAGAGACATTGATTTGTTGTTCCACTTATATATGCATTCATTGATTGAGTCTTGTATGTAACCTGACTGGGAATTGGACCTGTAACCTCCGTGTGTCGGATAATGCTCTAACCAACTGAGCTACCTGGCCAGGGCCTCTTTCTAAAAATTGCAGTAAAATACACATAACATAAAGCTTACCGTCTTGACCATTTCTGAGTGTACAGTTCAGCAGCATTAACACTGCATGCACACTGTTGTGCAACCGCCACCACCGCCCATCTCCAGAACTCTTTTCACGTAAGGTAAGGAGAAGAGAGGAATGGAGAAGGGGGGTGGACAGTTGCAGTGGCAGCTAGCCCTGGGCAGAACTGTGAAGGAATCGTGCTGAGAGTTCACCGGAGAGCCCTTATTCTTCTGCCCTGTTACTCTCCTCCTCCCTCCTCTGATTGTGCTCCTCTCACTGTCAAAGTAGCTCCTTTAGTTTGCCGTCTCTCTTGAAATTCTTTGAAGAGGGTCATTTAAAGCTTTTCCACAATCTGTGCCCAACGCATTTTCTCCACCTTATCTGTGTCATTCCCTTCCTCCCACTCTACAACCCCAAACTTGAGCTGTGTTAGTTCCTACTGCACCAGGAACAAGCCCTGTCTCTGTACGCACATGCCATGGTCATTTTGTTCACTCTGCCTGTAGTGCACTGCTCTGTCTCTAGGCCTCTTGAGGGAGGGGCACATATTCATCCCTGTGCCTCCGTGGCATGCGGCACAGAGCCAGCTACATAGGTGCCTGCTCAGTAGACGTGTTGATAGTAGACGTGTTGATGGTTAAACAGATTCTCTTCATCTTTAATGATGAGTACCTAATCATATCATTATATTCATATAAATATCATATATTAATAATGATTATGAAAGCACAATCACGCAGTATATGCAATATGGTCTTACTCTTAGTGATTAGAAAAGATCATGTGACCTGAGCTCTGCCTACCAGTGAGTGCAGTCTAGCTGGGAGAAGACAGGATACTTTCAAATGTGTTTTACAGTCTACTGGTCCGTATTACATGTAGTCCTTGCAACATTCATGAATGGCAGGGAGAACAGGTTTTATCTCCACTATTAGGATACTAAAGCACAGCAAATTTGAGGGATTTGATTCCAGTCCCATGGATAGAAGATTGAGGTGGGGTTGGAACATAGGTAACTGACTTCAGGCAAGATGCTTAACCACTTTAAGCAACTCAGTTTGTTCATCTACAAAATAAAGACAATAGCATCTACTTCCTAGGTCATTGTGAATAATGAAAATCAGATAGTATATGTGAGTAAAGAGTTTAGCACAGTAGGTGAGCAAATGCTATTATTATTTGTCTCTGTATCTGGTGTTTTGTCCCTGTTGCAACACTGTGTATTACTTTGGAGAAGAGGCAAGTACGCTCACAATGGTTTTGCCTTGGATTGTAGGCAATATTAATAGACACTCCTGCTTTACATATGAGTCCTATGAAAAGCACCTCATGTGATTCCTGTCTGACTTGGACACTCAGTGAATGGTTCCCATACTTCCCCTCCTGGCTTTGTGCTTGTATGGGTGAATTACATAGGGCTTGGTATTTCTAAGTCTAGAGGCTAAGGAATAAATCCAGCTAGAAATAAAATACACAGTGCTATCATATTTTCCAGACTGTGAGTTCTTTTCATTTACTCTCTCTGCAGTCTTTCCTGTGTTCTCTTCATGTTTTTTTGTGGTGGGTGGATTTAAGTAGGTAAGATCACTGAGGCATAGTAGAAGCTAATCGGTACTGATATCTTATTTTCAGTTGTACAGGCCCCAGAGCACTTGTGTGATAAATAGTGCTGTGTAAATTAAAATGCAACTAAGGGTCTCTTCAGTGTTTCTTGAATTAAGTTTATTATGTGTGGTAATTTGCACCTAGAGGCTATTGTTGTTATTTGTTGTAGGGGCTGAGGCAGTAATGAGCCTACTTCCAACATAGTTTGGCGCGTGCCCTATAGACAGTTTATTTGCATTTGGCAGGACTCCATGGTTTACCCTGAGCAAATGAATCAGCCTACTTGGGTGGTGGGACAGCTGAATCATACGGAGGCTGTGAGTCTTGCTCATGATCCACAGTGATTCTGGGATGGGGGAATACCAGAGAGTTTTTGTTCTGTTCCTGACAGGATTATTCCTTAGCCTATGGAGCATCAAGTGCCATGTACCTCACTCATTACAGCACAAAGCCAGGGAAGGGAAGTACAGGAGCCATTCCCTGAACGCTGGAGCCAGACAGGAGTCACATGAGGTGGGTTAATATGACTCACATGTAAAGCAGGGGTGGCTGTCAACACTCCCGACAATCTAGGACTCTGATCTAGTCTCGGAACTGCTTGCTTCATTGTAATAGGTAACACTTTGTTCATCAGCCACTGCATTGATCCAAACCATTTGAAGAACTAAAAACAAAAAATCTTCAGACTGGTCCCAAAGCCGGCACACTAAAGTTTTCACACCACTGTCTCATATGACAACCTTAGAAGGTAAATAGAGCAGGCAATACTTTCTTCATGAGTCCTAGACAGGTCGTGGAGCTTTCCTGGGGCCATACAATAAATAGCAGACTGAGCATTGAACCCAGGCTTTCTAATGAATCAACACTTAGAGATTCTCTCATTCTAGATTCAACAAAAAATAACATATAATGTCTTATTTTCAGTTCCTGCTTCTACCACCCTCGATGAGAGTCTTAATACTTCAGACCTGGAAAGTTGCAGAAATTCCTAGCTGAGGGAGGTAAGGCAGGTCGAGTTTGAGAGAGGAAGTCTTGGTTAGCAAGAGATGCCCAGAAGAGATGGGCAGAAGTCCTTGCTTTGCTACTTCATAGCTTTATATCTGCAGTTAAGTTACTTAGCTGCTCCATGACCCAGTTTCCTCATCTCTAAAATGGGATAATAACAGTAACTACTCATAGGATGGTTGTAAAGATGGAAAGAGCTAATTAATGTACATGAAGTGCTTAGTTCAATACCTGGCAGGGAGTAAATGTATTTAGTTGTTATTCTTACAATAAATACCACACGCATGGGAAAACTTCAAAATAATCTCCCTCTTCCCTCATACTTTCTTTTTGAAGACTTACAGGGAAATAATCTATGTTTTCTCCTCCTCCTTTTCCTCTTCCTCTTCCTCCCCATTCCTCTTCCCCTCCACAGAACAGGCTGGCTCAGAGCTTCCAGTAAACACTAGGGGGCATTCAGAGGATCATGGCATTCATTTGGTTTGGGGCACCTTATAGAATGATCTGCCTTGTGACATAGATATGGGGAAATAATTGTTTCCATGCCCAGAATTGGCAGGGAGGTTGGTATACTTAGTCATTTGTAAAAAGGCATGAAGCTGATTTCTATCAACAGATCTAGCACTGGACAGCATTATTTATTAGAGAAAGTTGTGTCAGTAGAACTCTCCTGTGCTTCTTGCCTTGTGTCTTCCACCCCTTCTCAGGGTCTCAGGTGTCTGGTCTCCACAGGACCTGGGCCAGCTGAGTTGCTGGCAGGTGCCTCTCTCAGGACCCACCATCCCATCTGATTGCCACCTCTCCCTGAGTCCAGCTGCCTCAGTCTTTCTCTGTGTCCAGCTACTCTGGTAAACTAATTGCATTTTAGGCATTTGTGGAAAGAACTAGTGAATAAACAAACATATTGAGATAATATAAAAGCAATGTAATAAGCAGCACTGAATCATTAACACCCACTGCCTGGCCCAGGTCCTGGCACAAAGCAGCGGCTCAGTGAAGATTTGTCCAATAAATTAATATGTTTGGTGTAACACATGTATTGGGTTGGCCAAAAAGTTCATTGCATTGTGACAGCTGTCATATCGGCATGCACTTAAAAAAACATATCAAATTTGGTGGATTTTTGTGCAGCCATTTTAATATTGAAGTTGGAAGAAGATATGCAACATTTTTGGTGTATTGTGCTTTATTGTTTCAAGAAAGGTAAAAGTGCAATTGAAATGCAAACAAAGATTTGTGCAGTATATGGATAAGGTCCTATGAATGATCGAACATGTCAAAAGTGGTTTGTGAAGTTTCTTGTGCTGTTGACATTTTGGCCAAATAATTCTTTGCTGTGGGACTGTCCTACACACTGGAAGATGTTTAGCAGCACCCCTGGCCTGTACCTACTAGAAGCCAATAGCAGGAGATAGCTGACATACTCAAAATATACAAATCAATACAGTTATTGGTAAAAATGAAAAATGCGTCTTTTATTTTATGGAAAAAAACATATCGAACTTTGTGACCAACCCAGTATTATCATAACCACGTGTTTTTAGGGAAATAAAAAACCAGCCTTTTGCCTCTGAGTCTCACAACAACCCTGTCAGGATTATCATCTTCATTTCATAGGTGATGAAACTGAAGCTCAGGTGACAGGAAAGACCCCAAGTCCATGCAGTTCATAGGTAGCAAAGCAGATCCCAGTCCTTACTTTCAGCCATCAAGTGATCTCTGTTGTGATATGTTATACAGGCCAATGCACGTTTTATTTAGTTGTGCTCATGTTTTAACTTCCCCTCTAGAATGGGAGCTCTTTTAATCTAAGGACTGGCTCATACCGCTGCTTGCCTCCCAGAGCTTCACACATAGTAAACGTTTGAAAGTAAAATGCCAATTTTTACAGGGCTCTTTGATGCTAGAATCAAAGGGGTGAATTGCAGAATTTCATACAAAATCAGTGCAGAGAGAAATAGTTTTGGGGGAAAAACAAACCAAACGGTTTCCCCTGTGTAGAGCTCCCTAATGGGCCTTCATCGCTGTGGGACTGTAGCATATACCCCCCTGCGGGTCCACTTTGTAGTGGTTTGTACCATTGAGTACAGCCTTTACCCTCTCCCATAGCCCAAGCCACAGCTCCAACTCACAACATAGACTCAAGAGAATAGTGATGGCTGGACACTGCAAGTTCTGGGCCAAGGTCCTCCTTGGCTAATTGAGACTCATCACTATTAATATCTGGATTTCTATTAATACTCTCTTCCCACTGTGAGCTAATTTAAATCTGTTCTCTAAGCTATTCTTAACCACACAGTCTTGGGCCTGGGCCTGGTTCCCATTTACAGATCATAACTCTCCATTTTGGTTTTTGCACTTGAGGAAATAACAGGAATTCTGCCTCCACTGATTCTCAGAGGAGAGAGAACTCTGCTGGAATTTGGGGTGGGATAATTCTTTGTTACTCAGGGTTGTTACATGCATTGTTTGAGGTTAGTATTTCTGTCCCCTGCTGTCTAATGCCTGTAGTGCTCCCCAGTCAGTGTGACAGCTTACCGCGCCCCCCCACCCCGTCACACACACACACACATTTCCAAACCCCAGAGGGTGGCAGTACTGCCATTGGTGAAAGTCACTGTAACCTGGCCTCTCTCTGCTACCTTCATCCCTGTTGACGTCAGTTCCTGTCCATGTTGGAACTAGGAAAGGGGATGTTCCCCTCTACATCTTGAAAAAGAAAGGTTTTCAGCTTCTCTAGAGTTCTCATCCTTGTGGACAGACAAATGAAGGTTCTACAATAGGATCTCCTTGGGGATTGGACTGCTGAGACCAGCTGAATGCCATTGTTACTCTGTCAAGACAGGTTCTAACCACAAGATTTTATTCTCATAAAATTACATGAGGACTTGGGGGGTGGGCAGAGAGTGAGGAGTGACTGTTAATGAGTATGAGGTTTCTTTGTGGGTGGTGAGAATACTCTGGAGTTAGATAGTGATGATGGTTGCACAACCTTGTAAGCAAAAGTCACTGAATTGTATACTTGAAAGCAGCGGTCCCCAACCTTTTTGGCTCCACCAGGGACTGGTTTTATGGAAGACAATTTTCCATGGAAGGCGGGGGGCGGGGGGCAGGGAGAACAGGAGGTGGAGCTCAGGCAGTAATGTGGGCAAAGGTTTGCCCACTCGCCCACCTCCCACAGACCAGTACCAGTCCGTGGCCCAGGGGTTTGGGACCCCTGCTTTAAACCACAAATTGTACAAGACCTGAAACAATAAATTACACAGAAGAAAACATAGGTATTAAATTTATAGATATTGGTCTTAGAGAGGAAATTATAAATTTGACCTGAAAAGCAAGGAAAGTAAATGCAAAAATAAATGAAGGGACTTTATCAAACTAAAATCTTTTGCACAGCAAAAGGAACCACCAACAAAACAAAAAGGTAACCAACCGAATGGGAGATGATATTTGCAACAACATCTCTGACAAGGGGTTAATATCCAAAATATAAAAAGGACACATATAACTCAACACCAAACAAACAGACAATCCAGTTTTTAAAAATGGGCAGAAGACTTAAACACTTCTTGCAGAAGATATACAAATGGCCAACAGATATATGAAAAAATGCTCAATTTCACTAGCTATTAGGGAAATGTAAATCAAAACCACAGTGAGATACCACCTCACACCTGTGAGAATGGCTGTTATCAACAGGACAAGTGATAACAAGTGCTGGAGAGGCTGTGGAGAAACAGGAGCCCTCCTCATTCACCACTGGTAGGAATGTGAAATGGTACAGCCCCTACAGAAAACAGTATGAAGGTTTCTAAAAAAAAAAAAAAAATAGTTACCATATCATCCAGCATTCCCTTCTGGGATCGACCTGAAAATTTTACAGCATTTATTTGCAAACATATAGGCACCCCTGCATTCATTGTAGCATTATTCACAGTGGCCAATACAGAGAAACAACCTAAGTGTCCTTCAGTAGAGGACTGGGTAAAGATGATGTGGAATATATATACAATGCAGTACTTCTCAGACGTTAAGAAAAGATGGAATACTGCCATTTGTGACAACATGAGTGGATCTTGAGAATATCATGCTAAGCAGATAGGCCAGGCAGAAAAAGTCAAGAAGCATCTAATTTCACTCATATGTGGGATATAAAACTGAAAGCGCCAAGTGAACAAACAAGTAAGGCAAACGACAGCATGGCGGTTACCAGAGAGAAGGGGCTGGGAGGAGAGTAAAGTGTGAAGGGGGTCAAATACATGGCGATGGGAAAGACTGGACCTTGGGTGGTGGGCACACTATGCAGTACGTAGATGACGTGTCACTGAATTGTACACTTGAAACACAATTTTATTAACCGCTGTCACCCCAATAAATTTGTTTTAAAAAGAAAGCAAAAGTATTGGAAAAAGTGAATTTTTATGGTATGAATATCATAACTCAATTTCTTAGTGTTTTCTCTGCCTATCATCCAGTTTCCCAAGCTTGAAACAAAAATTTTTACTGTCACTTTGGACTCTTTCCTTCCCCTCAGTTTACATTTCTAAATGGGTCACTGGGCCCTAATTTCTAAGTAATTCTCAAGTCCCCTTTTTTCTCCATGTTCCTACTATTGATGACCTTACTTGAGCTCTCCTCCCTTGCCTGTACCACCTAATTTCTGTCCCCACCTTCATTACCCTCCCAGGATGCTTCCAGTTATGTCTTCTTTAACGTTTTATTGTGAAATATAATATACATAAAAATGTGCATAGTATTCGGTTCAATAAACACCCCTGTTACTGCTTCCCATATTACGAAAGATTGACAGCACCTCAGAAACCCTTGTATGTCCCTTCCCTCTCGTACTCTTCTTACTCCACCCCATCTCCCCTTCTAAGTATGATTTTTGTGGGAATCACGTCCTTGGTTTTAGTTATAGCTTTACCATGACTGTGTGTATTCTTACGCAACATTGTTAGTTTTGTCTATATTTTAACTTCATGTAAAGAAATCACATTTTCAGCCTTGCTTTCTTCTCTCAGTTTCATGTTTATAAGATTCATTTATGTTGTGTGTAGCTCAGCTGTATTTTCTTAAAACCTAGGCCTGATCTTATCTCTTCTAGTCACCTAGACAGTGAGTCCACACTGCTTGGTGTGCCAGCATCCATACCACAGAACTTGCCGTCTCCAGAAGATGCTGTGTATTTCTGTGCTTCCTCGTGCTTTTAAAATCTACCCTTTCATCCTGGCATATTCTTTGACTCTCTTCTCAAGGTGAAATAAATCAGTCTTTTTTCTGTGTTCCATAATTCTTTATGCCGTTCCCCATTTTTAATACAATAAGTGTGTGTTAGGATAATAGATAATGGTTATTGATCATGCACAGTGAGCCAGGCACTGACATCAGATTGGTGCTATATAGATACTTGATAAATCTTTATGCTCTTCCCCACTTTGTATAGTGGATATTCAATCCTGTAGCTGAATTATTTGGAAGGCAGCTGTGCTCACCACTATACCACCAATGCCACACTGTAGTTGAATACTTTGGGGGTGACAGCACTCCACTTTCACATCAGCAGTATAAGAGGTTGTAAACTCCTTTATCTACTCTAGAGCATCTCTCCATCACCTCTGGATGGCCGAATCTCTGGCTGATGTGAGTAATCAGTCAGGTATTTGGAACTACCAAGAGGCTTATGTACCTAAAAAGGAATAGCGTCACCTGTTTATACTTTGTTTAATGTTCAACTTCAAAACTTTGAAAAATAATTGTTATTGCATATTTAAATATGTTTCAGATTTGTTTAAATTTTTAAAATGTACTCGCAGTTACAAGTTTAATTTGGCTGATTCTCTTGAATACTCCAAAAACCTTAAATAGTAGATAAGACAATGATTACAAATATTATTTGTATACTTATGCTTAATCTTCTAAAATATCAGTACCTTGGGCTTAATTAATTTATTCATTCTGTGCTTATTTGCATAATCTTGCATGAAACAAAATCTTTATCTTGATATTTTCCCAACATTTAAACTGTAATTTTGACTTTCCCATGAAAATAACCTTTGTCATGTAAATAACCAAGGGAATAATAACCAGGACAAAAAAGTAAAAGGAACACCTCAATTTGCAAGGTCCCGATATCTAGTTACAAACCAATTGATCCTTGGTTGGGGCATGTGGCTTGGTTGCTTTCTCAAGGTGTTTCAGGCCCCTGCCACTGGTTCTAAGACTAAGCTTCCTTTTTCTGAATGAACGCCAGTTGTATTAATTTGACTTTTAGTTCATGCCTTTCACATAGGTTTTGGTTATAAAACAATGTCCAGTCATTATGACATAGTTACCTGAATATCACCCATTTGTAGGATTTATCTCAATAATGTCATTATAATTAGTGATGCATGTTGGGCAATGGTTCTCAAAATGTGGTTCCAGGACCAGCAGCATCACCATCTTCTGGCAAATTGTTAGAAATGGACCCCCACATCAGAACTTCTAAATCAGCAACTCTAGGGATGGGACCCAGCAATCTGCACTTTAACATGTCCTGTTGGCAATTCTGATGCATGCTAAAGTTTGAGAGCGCTGCTGGACCATAAGAGAATAGGAGTTCATGAAGGCAGCTTTCCTCTGTAAACTGAAGCATTATCTTGGAACACACTGTTGAACATGTTCTACTTAGTCAACATACATGCTGCCAGTGCTTTCTGACTGTGAAATCCCCCATCTTTTGTTAGCTGTTTCGTGTGACCACCAGTGCTGTGCAGGACTTCCTAATCTTTGTTTAATTTCTGCTTTTTTCCTATACTTCTCACTTACTCATAGCTCCCTGAGTTGATTCTTTCTCTGCTTGTATGGATAGAAACAGGTATACCTCTGTACTTTATATCACATATATTGCTTAATAGGAGAAAGTAAATATTCAATATATTGACTCCCTTTCTTACTAAAGTCAGTAAAAATACAAAACAATTCCCATTGTCAACTTTATTTTTTATTAAAAAACCTTAGTACCCTTTATTCCTTTGAATATCATGAACCTATGTTCTCACAGTCTCAACTTTTAAACTTAAAGTGTTACAGCCTAATCCTTTTGACTTCCCGCATTCTTTGACATTTTTTCTCTGTATATTTTAAAGCACCTTTGCTTTTACTGTTGACTGAAAAGCACATTCACGCATCCCAATTTTATTTTTAATTCCACAACATTCGATCAACCCCTTCCATAGAGTTCTCATTCTTTTGGTGGAGAATAATGCTAAGGACCCATGTCTAGGACTGCAGGTGCCATGAGAGGCTGTCATGTTCACGGGCACTGCGCGGCCATGGGGCTACCCTTAGTGACTGAGTTGGAACTTAATTATTTCAAAGTTATGAGTTTATATCTGGGTGCTGTACCTAACTTTTCTTAGAGTATGTGGTTTTATTGACCACTAAGACTCATTCCAATGTAGATGTCAGGAAGTATTTTTAGTTATCGGTTGTGATCTCATTCCAAATAAGTATGTACTGCATTTCAGCTGAATTATGTCCAAATGCAGGGGGGATAAGAGGCACATGTTCAAAACAATTAGAAGAATAAGTTTATATTTCTACATATACTTTAAAAATATATATGTATATATGGTGGGAGCAGGGCAAAGGGGGGATATAGGGGAAAAATTGGGGCAACTGTAAAACATAATCAATAAAATATACTTAAAAATATATATATATGTGTATATATACTTTATTTTTTCCTGTCTATAATCATGTGAGGTATCTTCACCCCTGATCTTCAGTCTGGTATCAGTCTTTTAAAGTAAATGCAAATTGTTATAGACCACTGCTAGGGAAATTTTTGCAGTTAAAGAGGTAGGATGTATATGTATGTCAAATCACCATCATATATACTTTAAATATTTTATAATTTTATATGTCACTTATACCTCAATAAAGTTGAAAAAATATTTTTCAACACTTTTTAAAAACTGGACTTATTTTAGAGTAAAAGCTTTGGATCCTATTTTCTTTAAAAATCCTAGTATAGCATGTGGCATGGTAAAAAGGAGACTTGGATTCTCGTCCCAGGTCTGTATGAAACTTCCATTTATGAATTTAGTGGGTCATTATTGTTTGCTACATGAATGTTCCTGAATCTACAAAATGACAGTCCCTTTCCCATCCTCTTCATAAGATAATTTCAAAAATACAAAAAGGAGATTTGTATTCTGAGAGCCTGACAGTACTGGGTCCTTAGCCAGCATTCAGTTCAGCTATTGGTTAGTGAAGAGGAGGAGATTGGCATAGTCCCTGCCTTCCCAGAGAGTTCCCCAAGTGCATTTGAATAGAATCTAGAAGGATTAGTCCTAGTCGACAGGGCATCTTGAGTTGAAGGACTTTATGCTGCGTAGAGTCTAGGATATTCATGGGAGAAAGAGTGAGATTGGAGCGAGGGAAGGGTTTAGAAGGCAATTTACAGGAAACGCTTTGGGACAAAACGAAAGAGTTCTTGAATGCTATCCTGGTTAGTTAGGACTTGGTACTATAGGTCAGGGCTTCCCAAACTTTTTCATATCATATCACATTTTTTTAAAAGTATTTTAAATGTCGGACTACAGGTAGCTTATAGCCCCAGGTGACTGGCCCAAGGACTTCAGCTTTCCTTAGAGCTGAAGTCATCAAAAACTTTTAATAACTAGGCACACATTCACTGGTTGAAAAGTGCTGCTAGGAAATGATTCTCCAGACTTCAGGAAAAACCTCTCTTCTTCCATCTCTCCAGAGTCCCAGATTGTAATGTGACTTCAACTCTTTAGATTCCTGCGTAAGACCTGGATCTCTCTGGGAACAGAGCGCACCCAAAATGGATCAGTCCATCACTACAGATCCTACAGACATTAAAATATAATAGAAGATTAGTAGCTTCCAGGGTCTGGGAAGACAGGAGAGTAACCACTAATGGGTACAGGATTTCTTTCTGGGGCCATGAAAATGTTCAGGAATTAGATAGTAGTCATGGTTCCACGACCTTGTGAATATACTAAAAACTATTGAATTGTGTACTCTGAAAGGATGGATTTTTAATGACATAATTTATCTCACAATTTAGTTAAAAAGGGTAATAGGAGAACATTATGAACAGCTTTACCTGAATAAATGTGATAACATATGCATTGGACAAATCTTGTGAAAAACACATATTATCAAACCTGCCATAGAAGGAAGGTAAAAATCTAAATAGCCCTATATCTATTAAATAAATTACATTCTAATTTAAAACCCCCCACAAAGAGAACTTCAGGCCTGATGGCTCCTCTTGTGAATGCTAGCAAATATGTAAAGAAGAAATGATACCACGTCATTTAATTCCAGATTGATTTCTAGATTCAATGCAATCCCAATAAAAAATCCAGTACTTTTTTTTTTGGTAGAAATTGACAAGCTGATTCTAAAATTTTAATGAAAATGCAGAGGAACTAGAATAGCCAAAACAATTTTGAAAAAGAAAAAGACTCGCATCTGATTTCAAGACTTACTGTAAAACTGCAGCAATGAAGATAGTGTGGTTTTGGCATACAAGTGTATATAAAGAAGTCGAATGAACATAATAGAAAGTCCAGAAATGGACCTATATATATTTGGTCACTGACATTCAGCAAATGTCCAAGGTATTTGCTGAGGAAAGTCTATTTCTTTTCAACAAATGCTGCTGGAACAGCTGGATATCTATATGGAAAGCATGGACCATGGTCCTCACCTCGTACTCTTCACTAAAATGGGTCATAGACCTGAACATAAAAACTCAACTTGTAAAACTTGTAGGAGAAAACAAACAGAAAGTCTTTTTGACCTTGGAATAGGTAGAATTTTTTAGAAAAGAAATATAGGACACAAAAAGCCTGAACTATTTAAAACATGATAAATTGGATTTCATCAAATTTAAAGACATTTGTTCTTTAAAAGACATCATTTAAAAAATGAAAGAACAAGCCACAGACTAGGATAAAATATTCTCAACACTTATATCTGATAAAGGACTGTATCCAGAATATATATAAAGAACTCTTACTACTCGATAATGAAGCATTTTTTTTAAAAAAACGCTCAGTTAAAAATGGTCAAAAGATCTGAGTAGACACATCACAAAAGAAAATAAATGACCAATAAGCACATGGGAAATTGCTCAACATTGTTAGTTATCAGGGAAATGAAAATTAAAAAGATAGTGAGATACTGTCAGATAGGACAAGGGCCTCAAGGTCTGGGTGCTTCTTACTAAATGCTGTTCTTGCTCAATGATAACAGGTAGCACAGTATTTCTCAGATGCAGCTGTAAGCAGGGTGAGCTTGACAGGAACCCAACTAGATAAGTGTAATCACAACTGTGAAGAAGAAATAATGTGTTATTAGCCAGAGCTTTGGATGTGAATCCCCTGTCTGCTTCACTTGCTGCAAATAAATAAAACTACCTAACAACAACCACCTTCAAAATGGAACATCCCTATCAGCGATCCCCTCGAGTTCAGTAACAATATTTCTACACACCCACTAGGTTGGCTGTGATTGCTGTGTGCTTTGGAGACTGGAGTTCTCATACATTGCTGGTGGGAATGCAAAAATGGACAACCACTTTGGAAAATTATTTGACAGTTTTTTTATTGAATTAAACATACATCTATCGTGTAACCCAGCCATTCCACTTCTAGGTATATATGTAAGAGAAATGAAAACATGTTCACAAAAAGACATGGACCTGAATGTGCATGGCTGTTTTACTGGTAATAGCTCCAAACGGAAACACCCTAACTGTCCATCTGTAGGTGACTGGATAACCAAATTATGCTACCAACATTTAAATGATATCCTATCAGCAATAGGAGAAGCCACGTTCTGAAAGGGCCCCATGCCTTATGAGTAGCTTTTTACAGTATTTGCTCATGACCAGCAAATTCCAGGAAGCACTAGATTGTGTGCCCTTGTTCATTTACATCCACAACCTGAGTCCCTTGGGGAGAGTCAGTCTTATATAGTGGGGCAAGAAGCCCTACCTGACATTTCCAACCCTTTTGTCCTTTTCTGTGTCTTAAAAGTGTCAGAAATTGAAAGGAAATCCACGAATTCAACACTTGTATTTTATAAATGAGGAAACCATGGCCCCGAGCAGAAAGCATTGTCCCTCAACCCCCTTCCCAGGTTCACATGCCCAGCTAACTGACTAGTGACAGGGCCGGACAAACGACCCAGGTCTTTATGATGCATTTATTCCTCCAGTGCAGCTCACTAAATTGTAGCCACATTTTTACCAACTGTCGTTAAGAGTGGAGTGCAGTGTTTCTCAAAGCGGGGCTCTGGGATGTTCTGTAATAGAGTCACTTGGAGTTTGTATCCCTGGACCCCACTCCAGACCTACTGAATCTGAATCTCTATGGAGGTTCCCTGGGACCTGGGAACATCTGTGTTAGAACAGGTATCTGAGTGATTCTTATGTACACTAAAGTTTTAAATACCTCTGTGGAAGCAAGAAAATCACACCATCAGATGTGTCTTTAAGAAAGTCTGAAATCAGGTCTTCAGGGAAGCGGAAGCCCTGAGTCTTCTCTTCTCCTATTGCTCGGGGTTGGGGCAGCGGATGAGAGAAGCCTCCGTTGTCCTAGAGTAGTGATTTTCAGCCAGCATGATGCGGCAGGCGCAGCGGTGTGCCCCAGGAACTTTTAAAACGTACAATACCTGACTATTTATTTAGTCAGGGGCCCTACCTCTTTTCCCTTACATTGTCAAATAAAAAATGACAACAGTTAACGCAACAATAGCCATCCAGTGTGAATGACTCTAAATTATACCTATCTTCTTTATCAGATTGGCCAAAAATATACTTATTGGTGTGCTACAGAATTTTAGTAATTAGTTTATGTGTGCTGTGAGATGAAAAAGGTTGAAAATCGCTGTCCTAGAGGAAACAGTTTCACTATACTCGTGGTAACAACCTTTGCTTAATTCCATGCTTCAAATACAACTTGAGAGCATTCATGGACATGCAAAGGGTTGACACCAGCTCGTTTGCTTTTTTGTTAATGGGAGAGATAATTCCACTAATTGGTTGCCTGAGTCCTCTGCAGAAAGATCGACCTGGTCTTTGGGGAATTGATCTCATAGAGGTCAGTCAGTGCGATCACCGATACGAGGCTCTTTGGTCTCCCAGACTGACCCTCTCCTCACACATGACAAATTTATTTTCCCCTTTGTTCTTGATGCAGTAAAGGCAAAGAATGGGTAGAGTGCATCGTGATAGGTTTGTCTGAGAGATGTGGCTGTGGCTCTATTCCCCACCATAAGTCATAACATAGCCCACCTGCTTGCTCGAGTGAGAAATCCTGGGAGCCTTCCTTCTTCCTTCTCCCATAGCCCCCATATTCATCCAGTCCATCACCAAAGTCAGTCATTACAGTCTCTGGAATATATCTTGGATATATATGTCCTTTGCCACTCTCCTGGTCCTAATCACCATTATTTCTTGGGCTGCTATCTATCTGGGCTCCCTACTCATGTTCTTCATTGAACACAAGCCAGAAAGATCTTTAACAATGATCTGTTAATATGAAAAAATGTAAAGCCATTCAGTGGTCTGATGTTCTATTTATTTAAAAATACAGAAATAATGGATTAAAGAGTGAAAGAAAAGGCTCCGTATTTCATTTCTCTGTATGCCCACTCTCCTCCACAGGGAGCCATCAGTAATGGTTTTTTTAAAAACCATTTGTAAAATGGTTTGTAAAATGTGTGTGTGCATGTGCACACGTGTGCATACACACACATTTACTATATAAATGCATATGTGTACATAAGTGGTGGTGTGCCCATAACTTGACCCTTGAATAACTGGGGTTAGGCGCACCAATTCCCCCACCCCACTGCTTTCCTCACACAGTAGAACATCTGTATATAACTTGACTCCCCCAAAATACAGTCCTTCCTCAGTGTCTGCAGGGGATTCCAGGTTCCCCATGGATACCAAAATCCAAGGATGCTCAAGTCCCCTGTATAAAATGGCATAGGACAGTGCATAGGACTCAGCCCTCCACATCCATGGATTCCCAAGCATGGATTCAAAATGCTGTCTTGGTTGGTTAAAGCCATGGATGTGAAACCCAGGGATATAGAAGGCCAACTGTATATTTATTGAAAAAATCTGCACATAAGTAGACCTGCACAGTTCAAACCTGTGTTGTTCAAGGGTTAACTGTGTATGTGTCCACAAATATATAGGGATTTTAATATAAATAGGAGCATACTACGCTATTCTCAAGCTTGTTTCTTCAATTGCTGGCATACCAATTTATTTAATTATCCTCCTATTGAGGGATCTTGTTCTGTTTAAGATAAAATCTTAAAATGACCTTCAAGGCTCCATTATGATCTGCCCCTGCCTTCCCCTCATGCTGCTTTCCACTTTGCTCACTACCTCCAGCCTCTGGCCTTCTGTCCAGTCCTCCCATGAACCAAGGCCTCTTCCTTCTCAGGGCCCTTGCACATGTGGCTCCCTCTTCCTGGGCTGCTCACTTAGGCACCTGACAGTGGTTCCCACATGGTGGACTGGGTCCTTGAAACACACACACACATACACACACACGTACACACAAGCATTACTTATATAATTAGTGGTTTGCATTCATACTTTAAAAATGTAGATATTGTGAATAATAAAATAATTGAGTTAATTAATAGTAACTTTTATTTATTAATTATAAATAGTAAAAAGTACATTCTTATTCTATGGGGCAATTCTGTCATTTTTAACTTTACATTAATAATTAAGAACCATTGGTCTCCAGAAAATGCATAAAACCCAAGAGATGAAACCCTTCTTAAAATAGCCTCGGCTCACTCTTCCAGCCTTCCTTTCAGTGATTTCCTTTCCACAATTTTTCATCCTCTCTTTGGCTTCACCAAACTAAGCTTTATTATTTGAACACACCGAGCTCTTCCTTATATAGTTGATACTTCTATTCACAGATTCTGTTTTTTTTTAATTCACCTACTTTCTAAAGCTCATCTGTAACCCCAGATCAGCACTCACAGTGCTGCCATGTCAGTCACAGACATACACATGTGCAGAGCAGAGAAAATTGGAGTAACCCCCACACGCACGGTCCCGGCTGAAGCAGAACAAAGCCACACTTCGCCTTCTTGTTTCAGCTCCCACACTGTAAACTGGTGTGTCCTTTACCAGTCTATTTAATGCCATGTTTTTCATATTTTTTTTTTGCTTTGCATGGTGATTTTGCTGTTTAAAGTGGGCCCCAAGTATAGCCCTGAAGGTCTGTCCAGTGTTCTAGACATGAGAAAACTGTGTTGTGCTTTCTGGAGAAAATATCAGCCAATACATGTGCTAGAGAAACTTCATTCAGACTTGAGTTACAGTGCTGTTGGCTGCGAGTTCAATGTTAATGAATCAACAATATATTGAACATATTAAATAAGGTGCCTTTACACAGAAAAGAAAACATAAAACAAGATTATGTATTGGTTGGTTGACAAAAAAAATAATGTAACCAGAGGCTCGCAGGAACCCCAGCCTGTATCTCTCCTACGAAAAGTGATTCAGTGTTCACTAATTCCGCTCCCCTCATCCTTCAAAATCCAGTCCAAGTGCCGCCTGTACTACACCACACCCCCTGACTTCTCCCAGGCAGGGTGGTCTCTGTTCATACCATTGGTACAGCGTGGCCTCCGTGTGCTGAGTTACCTGTGTACTGTGCCTGACTGTCCTTCCCATAGACCATGAGGTCCTAAAGGACCTGGCACTAATAGGTTTGATAAATGTTGATTGAATGATTAGAAGGAGGAAGGGAGGAAGAGGGGGAGTAGATAGTAATGGAAAATAACTTGAAAGTGAAGGAAGGAAACAGAATGGATTGAATAATGAATGCAACAAGAGCACATGGAAAGGACCTTATAGTTACTCTTGCAGGAACAAGCCGGTTCTGGGTCTCAGTATAGAACACATGCTTAAAACCTGTGTTGATTAGATAGTGGCCTAAATTGCCTTAAGTGAAAAAAGAGTTTGAGTCACCTAAGCCAACACAGGGAAAACCTGGCTTCAGGATCCACTTGTCTGAGGACTTACATTTCATCAGGATCATCTTTTACTTCTGCTCTGCTCTGTCTGCGTTGGCTGTTCTCACACTCCGCATAGTGGTCCCTGCAACCTTAGGTTTGTGTCACTACCGTCTTCTGTCCAGTGAGAGAAAGAGCCTACTCTGAGTAACACAAACAAAAGTCCTAGCATTGAATCTTAATGGCTGAGCTGGCTTGGATCACCTGCCCATCGCTGAACCAGTCGCTGGGTGAAATGCAGTAATTAATTGGCTTGACGTAGGCTCTCATGTCGCATAAAAGGCGTGAGCTTTTCTGAGCGATCTTTTGTGATTATTGTGTCTGTGTACCCTCTCACCCAGGATAGAGATGGTCAAGAATCCTGGAAGTGTTACATTAGGAGGTCATCTGAGAGGTTTTGTTTGTTTTTACCAAAGTAGGAGCAAATATCCTTTCCTTTTGTTCCTTTGGCATAACTGCCATTGCCTTATAAATAGTACATAACATGTATCAAGCACTGTGCTAAATTCTGGAGATAAAAAAGCCCCTGACCTCAGAATATAGCAGTCTTGTGCTCTTAGGAACAAATAAGGTTCACTAGGGTCAGAGATAAACTTTCTTACTCAGATAAATGAGTCGGGAGCTTATAATTATGCTGCCCTCTCTTAGGGGATTTGGATTTGAGAAGTGAAAACAATTTTGGACTAGGAGCTGAGACCTAGATTCTTACACCTCTATTGCCATCACCAGGTAATGGTGAACTTGATGTTTTATAAACATTTTGTCCAGTATTTCTCAGAGTGTAGTCAGTAGTTCATCCATACTAGCTTCTCAAGTTCTTTCTAGACCTTAGCTCTGACCCACTGGACCAGAAGATCTGGGGCTGTGATCTCTGCAAATTGTTTACCCTCGATGAACCTCATTTTTCTCATCTGTAAAAAGAGGATCATATTTCCCCTGCAGCATTGGTTTGAGGATTAAATGTGTTAATGGATAGAAAGCACATGGCATGCAGCGGGAGCTCAGCAAGTGCCCTTCTCTGGCCTCCCTCAGAATATAAAATCACTATGGTCCAGAGCAGTGGAAGGATTCCTAGAGGAAGGACATCAAGAAGCCCTTCCTCACTCAGGGAGTGTTCCTCCAGAAATGTATGACTGCTGCACGATCCACTGGACTCTCTTACTGTTTGCTCTTAACTGTTTGGGACATAAGATCGCCCAGTGTACTTCAGGCTGCGATGTATTAGGATATAGTTGTGTACATTGTATACTCACAAATCAGATCAAACTCTATGTCTTTGTGGTTGTTAGAGCTGGAACTTGAGCCATAACACCACCTGGGAGATTCACTAAGAGAAAGGTGAGTGTGAGTGAGTATATGTGTTTTATAGGTAAATTCTTTTTATATAAAGCAAAGAACTCTTAAAGGTACAAGTATTATATTTTTAATATCCCTGATTAATAAGTTAAGTTTATTGATATCATCTAGTAAACTCAGTTAGGTTCTGATTAATTAACTGTAATCCTCACTTGACAGAATTCTTCTGGTTTGTTGGCAGTTTTTATCACAAAGAGGGAAGTTAAAAAGACACACCCATTTCTAGGAGTTACACAAAACCCTCTTCCAAGAAATGTCTTGATGCTTCTACAACTTTAGCCACAAGGCATGTGAGATTTGATATCTGGAAAGATGATTTGAGGCTGAGAAGTCCTTAGTCAGTAAAATTCTGTTATCTTTGCTATAATACCTAAGGCTGAACAGAAGATTCTGGCATTTTAGAAATGTTTTCAACTGCCAAGACTGAAACTAGGAGGAGGTTCAAATTAATACTTGGTCATTCAGTAAAACACATCCCTCTGTTCTAATAATCTGAGAGATCTGATTAAATGAGGTATTATCACATCTGGTTTTCTTGGTTAAAAACACATACGGCGTTCAAGGTTGAAAGAGACCTTAGTTCCTTGTCTGTCTACTAACCCTCTGCTCGAGCCCCGTTTTCCATCTCCCTCCCCACCCCTAGCCTTGACCAGGGGTCAGCAGGCAAACGTTACCCATCACCTCTTCTTCTAAATAGTTTTATTGGAACATAGCCACAGTCATTTGCTTATAAATTGTCTGTGGCTTCTTCAATCCCACTCTGGATTTGGGTAGTTGTGGCAGATTTAAACCTAAAATATTTACTCTTTAGCCTTTACAGAGAAAGTTGGCTGACCCTGGCCTAGGCTATCTCCTCTTCAGTATCTCCAGTAATGAGTATAGTTCTTCAGTTCCCAGGGCACCAACTTTAGACCACTCTTTTGGAAAATTGCTTATACTGAGCCAAAATCTGCTTGTCTATTGCATGCCCCTGCTGGCACTAGTTCAACTTTAGAATGTGTAATCACTCAAAATAAATCAAACTGCCCTTCCTTGTGCCAGCCTCTTATGTCTTAGAACACTACAGCATGGCTCCAGGCAGAAGCTCACTGAACTCTGGTACCATAGGATCTCAAGTGCCTTCATCACCACAGAACTGAATATAACACTCCCAAATGATCAGCTCTCCCATCTGAAGTTAAATTGGGGCACACCTGAGTTTTCTAGGTGCCAAGAGAAATAGGAAGAAGTCATGACCTCATTCTACACACTAGGAGTGTAATCCACACACTAGGAGTGTAATTAGATTTGTAATCTAATCCAAATAACAGAAACAGGTTCATGTGGGACATGCACTCTTGGCTCAACAACTAGGTGTGATGCAACTTCCGGACCGTATGTACCCATGGCATGTCCTGTGGTCTGGGCGCTTGTGAAATGGTTTGTTTTTGACTGGATTTGGGTACAAAAGGAAAATAGCCACTCCTATTTCATCAGAGAAAGTGGTGGCATTCTCTTAATCATAGACACAAATAGAAGATACTAACTTCAAGAGTAGGCCCCTAGCCAGATACTTACTTCTTTAATCCCCGTTGTTGAGTAAAGTGACTTGTGTTATCTTCTCCCCCCCACCACCCACCCCCCCATCTCCTTGCCATCTTCTCTCACTGTTGCAGACTGTTGCAACGGCTTCCTGAATGGTTTTTCTCCCTCTTAGTTTTCCTCTCTCTGGTTGGTCTTCCTCATTCTGCCAATTAAGAGCACAGCAATCATTACCATTTCTCTGCTGATCTGTACCCTTCAGTGGCTCCCCACTACCAATAAAGATAACACGTCCTCAGATGGCCTCCAAGGCTTTCCTGGACCACCATACTCTTCTTTTCCTCCTTTTCCACGTTCTCCGAATCTGTCTGTCTTTTGTAAATTAATTTTATTGGGGTGATATTAGTTAATAAAATTATATAGGTTTCAAGTGTACAGTCCTATAATATATCATCTGCATATTGCAGTGTGTTCACCACCCAAAGTCAAGTCTCCTTATGTCACCATATATTTGGCTCCTTTTACCTCTTCTACCTCCCACCCAACTCCCTTTCCTCTGGTAACCACCATACTGCTTTCTATGTCTGTGAGGTTTTTGAACGGGTCTTATATTTTTCCATGTGCTGTGTGCTTCATACAAAAGGGTTTTTTTCCTCCTTCCTTCCCAAAACCATATATCAAACCTTACCTTCTTCATTATTCATATTCACTTGTATTTCTCTCTCTCCCCCTCCCTGTACACGACCCCCCACCAAAATTTGATTCCCTGTATCAGTGGTCTAATAGCATATTGTGTCTCTTTTTATGGTACTTCTGAAGAGCTGCCTTTTATTTTAGGGATATGTGCAACATAGATGTTATAAGTTACTTGAAAGGAGCATTTGGGTCTTGCTTCTTTTCTTTATCTTTCACAGCATTTAACAGAATTGGTGCTTGTTTTACAGTGTACTATAGAGGGAGCTCGTCATGGGCAGTGAAGCAGCAGGGTGAGCTGAATGGGAGTATGGGAGTGGATGATTTTGAGTCTGAGAGCCTGAAAGAACAGTGATGCCTTTAACCAAATGAGGCAGAACTCAGAGGAGTGCTGATGTGTGGTATGGGGCAAGAAAAAGGACAAAATAATGCCTCCTTAGTGATGATATAGTAGAAAGAACACTGAATTGGAAATCTGGGAATCTTTTATAACAATAACTCTTCTGCCAATTACATGGTCTCTAGATGTCCTTGGGCAGCTTTCGATTCAACAGCTGTGCACTTGACGCCTGTCATGCAGACTTTGGTCACAGGTGCTTTCACATTTACTAGTTTTCCTTAATTCTCAAAGCAATATTATTAGTTTTGTATTTTCCCCTTTTACCATGTTTTGTCATGTATAATGCACCCCCACGTTTTTGTGTGCATTATACACAGGATTAGTATACCTATACCCATGGTGTATAATCATTGTCCCCATGTATAATGGTTAACCTTATATAATACCCTTATAATTGCTCACCCTTATTTTTCTTTCAAAAATTTGGGCAGAAAATGCACATTATATATGGCAAAATATGGTATGTATCCGGTGATTGAGGCTTAGAGAAGTTAAAAAATTTGTCCAAGTTTATAAAACAGGAACTGGAAATATAATTCAGTCTTTTCACTCTGATTTCAAGCTTTTCCCACCACACTCTGTATCATCTATCTCATCCTGCTCTCCTTATTTCTCTGCATTTGTTCCCCCTGGTTTGAGTTTTTGTTGATCTGAATTCATAGTGTTTCTTCTGCCTGGCTGGATTATACCAGGAACTAGGCAAAAACTGGTACCCTTTTTCCTTTTTCATATTGTCTATTTGACATTTTGAAATAAGTTAATTAGTTTATTATTGAAACTAGGAAAAATAATTTCAAGATTCTCAACTTATTTAAACATAAGTATGCTTGTACTTTAGTGAGATTTGGCTAATTTACTTAGTTCCGTAAATAAGAGTACTTATAATACAGAAGGAAGGTCATGTGCAAGGCTTTGGGAAAGAAGAAGAGCTATATTCTGAGAGAGCACTAGATGGTAGAACACAGGGTGGAGGATGATCAAAACTGATGACATGACACCACAGCATTCACACATGAGCAAAACTGGAGAATTTAGAAGGAAGGAAGAATGGTGTGTCAGACAGAGGAAAGTTGAGTGTGTGGAGGTGGAAGAGCACCGTGTCTGTACCCTTCAGTGGCTCCCCAGACAGCACCAGGCATATTTAAGAAATAGTGAAAATTCTACTTGGTTTGAATAGCAACAGCTTGGTTTGACTATATATATAAATGTCAATATATATATGAGTAGAGGTGAAATGGAAAGGTAGGTTTGAACTAGATTGTGAGAGCCTTAAATCTGAGCCGTCGAACCCAAGAGTCCATCCATCAGCAGATGGATGGATAAACAAAATATGTTATATACATACAGTGGAATATTATTCAGCCTTTAAAGGGAATGAAATTCTGACACACACTACAATGTGGATTAACACTGAAGACACCATGCTAAATGAAATAACACAGTCCAAAAGAACAAATATTATATTATTTCACATATATCAGTAGTCAAGTTCATAGATACCACAAGTAGAATGGTGGATTGCAGGGGCTGGGCATGAGGTGGGGGTGGGGGTGGGGGTGGGGGTGGGGGGTAGCTAGTGACTAATGGTTACCAAATTGCAGTTGGGGAGGATGAAAAAGTTCTGCAGAAGGATGGTGCTGATGGCTATACAACAGTGTGAATGTACTTAATGCCACAGAACTACATACTTAAAATGGTAAATTTTATGTCTGTTTTACCATATTGAAAATAATCTTTAATTAAAAAAACTTAAGCCATAGAATTTGGATTTTGCTATGCAAATGATGGGGAGCCATTAAATTTTTGAATTTTTGGTGGCTGGGATAGTAACATGATGAGAGCTTTCTTTGCTCTGATTAAACTGGAAGCATTTATAAATATTAAATTAGGATAACTGGTTAGGAAGCTATGACAGCAGTCCAGATTCTAAGTAACAAGCACCTGAAGTAGGGAATGTAGAAAGGCTGGAATGATATGGGCTATTATGACTAGTATTATTATGAACATAACTTGTACTTGTATTTTGGTAAATATATGCCCACAATTATTTGGGGTATATACCTGGGAGAATGGCAGGGTCCTGGCCCATATCCTCAGCTTTAGTAGATACTGCCTTAGTTTTTCAAAGTGATTATACCAACTCACACACCTACTAACAGAATATGAGTTGTTCAGATTCTTCATATCCTTCTGAGTACTTATTTCTGTCAATTTTTTCATTATAACCATTCTCATGGCTGTGTAGTGGTGTTAATTTGTACTTCCCTAATGACTAATGGAGATAAGATCTTTTTATATGCTTATTGCCATTTGGATGTCTACTTTTGTGTAGTGCCTAATGAAATCTTTTGCCATTTTTCTCTTGAGTAGTCTGCCTTATTTGTAAGAGTTTTTTTTTTTTGTATGTTCTGAATATGAGTCCTTCACTGGTTATATGTATCACAAGTATCTCTTCTTACTGTCTTGGCTTAGCTTTTCCTCCTCTTTATGGTGCCTTTGAAAATCAGAGATATTGTTTAATGTAGCACAATTAATTGTTCTCTTATATTACTACCTTTTGTGAATTCAAGAAATCATTGCCTACCCCAAAGTCATGAAGATACTTTTCTTTATTTTCCTGTAAATGCTTTATTGTTGTATCTTCCACATTTGGGTTTATAATGATTTGAAATTAATTTTCATATCTGGCATGAAATAAGGATTAAGAATCTTTTTTTCCCATTGTTATGGAATCAACCTAATGCCGTTTATTAAAAAGATAATTCTCTGTTCTTTCTTTCTCTTTATTTATTGTTGTTCATGTACAGTTGTCTCCATTTCCCCCCACCATTCCCCCACCCCACCCACCCCCAGATAGTTCTCTTTTCCATGGCACTGCAGCATCACCTTTTTCATAAATCTAGTGACAGTATACATATGGGTCTGTCTCTGGATTCTTCAGTCAGCCTCATAGTCTGTTTTTTAGGGTCTGCTTTTAGTCTTCTAAATAGACAAGGCTTTCCGCCTATTGGTTACACCCACCTAGCCCTGAAAGTGGGAAGCACAATGTCTTAATTTATTGTAGAATAACAAATACCCCAAAACTTACTGGCTATAAGCCACAATAAATATTCACTATTTCACCTGCTTTCTGTGAGTCAGAAATTCAGGAGCGGTTTAGCTTGGGGGACTTAGCGCAGGGTCTCTCACAGAACTGCCGTCCAGTCGTCGTCTATGGCTGCAGGCACCTGGAGGCTTGGCCAGGGTGGGAGGGCCTGCTCTGAGAAGGGTGTATTTTCACGGCTGACGGAGGCCTTCGTTCCTCCCATGGACACTCCTCCTTGGCACTGCTTTGGTGTGCTTACAACATGGCAGCTGATCCAAAAGAGCAAGAGAAGGGGCTGCAGTGTCTTTTATGACTTAGCCCTGGAAGTCACACACTGTCATTTGTTCAGTATCCGGTTGGTCATCCTTATTCAGAATGGAAGGGGACTTCTTATGTCTCTGTTGTATTAGGAAGTGAGACTCATCAGGGGCTGTGTTAGCGGCTGGCTACTATGCAGAAAAATAGAAGCTGGATGGCACCTCATTTCTATTTTAATTTTTTTCTCTGGGGACTTTTATTCCCCAAGACAGAGAATAATGACTGCCTTTACAGCCAAGATTTCCTAGAGCTGATATGTAGCTAGTCAGGTTCGGAATTACTGGTGACTTCTGGTTTGCTTCATTTTGTACCCTTCTGCTAGAAGCCTGAATTCTAAAGTTTATTCATATTTTCACAGTGTGATTCTTTAAGAGCCTATCTCTATCCCCAAGGGGGAAAAATTGAGGACAACTGTATCTGGTTATAATCATTAACCAACTATTAACAACCTTTGTCTCTGTGATATTTATATGTCTTCTCAGAGAACTATTCATTTCATCCTTGTAATTTTCTTTAAATACATTTCCTGTCTATGACCATGCTAATTCTCTCGTGGATCAGTTTTGTAAATTAAACTTTTTATTTTGAGATAATTTCAGATTCATATGCAGTTGTAAAGTCAATGCAGAGATCCATACACCATCTACCAGTTTCCTCCCACTGGTAACATTTTCCAGCACTGTACTACGATGTCACAGCAAGGGTGTTGGTACTGATAGAGCCAAGGTGCAGAACATTCCCATCACTACAAGGATCACTCATGCTGCCCTTTTGTAGCCACACCCCCTTCGGTCCCTCTCCAACCCCCTTCTGAACCACTGACAATGACTAACCTGCTGTCCATTCCTAAATCTGGTCATTTCAGAAACGTTATATAAGCGGAATCATGCAACCTTTTGGGATTGGCTTTGTTCACTCAGCATAATTCTCTGCAGATTCATCTGGGATTTTGCATGTGTCAGTACGTTTTTTCCTTCTTTATTGCTGAGTAGTATTATATTCTATAGCAAAGATGTATTATAGTTTATTCAACCATTCACCCTTTGAAGGACATGTAGATTGTTCCATTTGGGGGCTGTTGTAAATAAAATGTATATAAACTTTCATGTACATGTTTTTGTATGTATATGAATCTTCATTACTCTGGAATAAATGTCCAGGAGTGCAGTTGCTGGGTCATACAAGGTGGGGACAAAAACAACCTATTTATTAAAATTTATGTATTTATTCTTACATGTTTAAATTACTCCATGACCTTTAAAGTACTCTCCATTTGATACAATACACCTGTCACATTTTTTCCACTGCTCAAAAAGGTTTTTGAACTCGTCGATTTTGGTGACTTTCATGCTTCTGCAGCTTTTTTATTTCACCTCCTCCACATCAGCAAACTGTTTCCCTTTGAGGACTTTTTTCATCCAGGGAAACAAGAAAAAAGTCAGTCTGGGTGAGATCAGGTGAATAGGGAGGGTGTGGAATGGGGATCATGCCACTTTTAGTTTTTAGTTAAAAAGTGCTGAACACTCAGCATAGTATGGGCAGGTGTGCTCGTAAACCACCCATCATGAAATGGGCAAATGTGTTGAGTCTTCAAAAACAGATTCACTAAAGCCAACGCAGCCTCTCACAACAACGCCAGGCAGTACACCCATACAGATGGCTTCCTAGAACACTCGCCTAGCGGGGGAAGCCTGTACTCCAAGGGACCTGCCCTCCAGAATAGTTCCAGTTTGGGGGGAGTCCTTCCTCATACAGTAGTTGCATGACTAGTTTTTAAAGAAACTGCCAAACTGTTTTCCAGAGTGGTGATATCATTTTAGATTCTCACCAGCAATGTTTTAATAACCCATTTTCTCTGCTTCGTTGCCAGCATTTTGTTTGTTAAAATTTTTTTATTTAATCATTTTGATAAGTCTGTGAGGATATATTACTTAGGTTTTAATTTGTGTTTCCCCAATGGCTCCTGATGTTGAGCATCTTTTTATATGCTTATTTGCCATCTATATATCTTCTTCACTGAAATGTTTCTTCATGTTTTTTGCCCCTATCCTGATTGGATTGTTTCCCTTTTTAAACAATAGAGTATTGAAAATTCTTTATATGTTCTAAATACTATCCTTTGTTGAATATGTCATTTGCAAATATTCTCCCACTCTGTAGCTTATCTTCTTATCTTCTTAACAAAGTCTTTTGCACAGCGAAAGTTTTAAATTTCAATGAAGTTTCATTTATAAGTTTTTCCTTTTACAGGTTATGCTTTTGGTGTCAAGTCTAAGAACTCTTTACCTATCCCTCGATACCAAAGATTCCCTCCAATTTTTTTCCATTTTATAGTTTTATATTTAAGTTCATGATTCATTGAATTAGTTTTTGTATAATGTGTGAGACTTAGATTGAGGTTCATTTTATTTTCTCTCTGGATGCCCAATTGCTTCAGCATCATTTGTTGAAAAGGCCACCTTTCCTCCACTGAATTGCTCTTTCACCTTTGTCAGAAATCACTTGGGCATATTTGTGTTACTCTACTTGTAGGCTTTCTCTTCTGTTCTGTTGTTCTGTGTGTGTGTGCTTGTGCCAATAATCTTGATTACTGTATATAATAATTATTGAAATCTGATAGATTGATTATCCCTTTATCTTTTTTCAAAATTGTTTTAGCTATTGTACTTTCTTTGCCTTTTCATATACATTTCAGAATAATTTTGTTTATGTCTATAAAAATGCTTGCTAGGATTTTGGTAGAAATTGTGTTGAACTTGAACATCAGTTTGGGGAGATATACTATGTTGAGTCTTCCAATCCATGAACATGGTATATCTCTCCATTTAGGGTTTTTTTTTTCCTTCTTTCATCAGCATTGTATAGTTTTCAGCATACATGGTCTATACTCATTTTGTTTGATTTACACCTGTTTCATTTTTAAAAGAGATTATAAGTGGGATTATACTTTTATTTTCTATGCCCATGTGTTCATTTGCCAGCATATGGAAGCAAATTGATTTTCGTATGTTCATTTTGTATCCTGTGACCTTGCTGGACTCACTTATTAGTCCCAGAAGTAAATTCCTTTGGATTTTCTAAGTGGATAATCATGTGATCTGTGAACAGAAACTTTTTCTTCACTTCCAATCTGTATGCCTTTTATATTCCTTTCTTGCTTCACTGCCTTGACCAGAACTTTCAGCACTATGTTAAATAAGAGTGATGAGAACAGATATCTTGCCTTGTTCCTGACATTAGGGGAAAGCATTCAGTCTTTCAATACTAAGTATAATGTTGCTGTTGGTCTTTTGTTGATACTCTTTATTAAATTGAGGAAGTTCTCCTTTTATTCCCATTTTTTGAGAGTTTTTATCATGAATGAGTGTTTTGTCAAATGTTGTTCTTCATTGATTGATATGACCATATGGTTTTTCTTCTTTAGCCTTATTAATATGATGGATTACAATGATTGATTTTAAATGTTGAATCGGTTTTTACATCCTTGGAATAAACCCTACTTGGTCATGTTATATATCTTTTTATATCTCGTTTAATTCTATTTACATTTTACATTTATTTTTTAAGATTTTATTTATTAATGTTTAGAGAGAGGGGAAGGGAGGGAGAAAGAGAGGGAAAGAAACATCAATGTGTGGTTGCCTCTTGCATGCTCCCTACTGGGGATCTGGCCCACAACCCAGGCATGTGTCCTGATTGGGAATCGAACTGGTGATCCTTTGGCTCGCAGGCCAGCACTCAATCCACTGAGCCACACCAGCCAGGGCTGTATTTTACATTTAAGTCCATGATCCATTTTGAGTTAATTTTTGTAAGGGATTTTGTATAGATTTAAGAACAGTCCGGAAAAAGCTTTCTTCTTAATAACATATTCAGGAATTCTGTTCCCATATTCTTTTTGCATTGTGGTTCAGTAATCCAACAGTAATTTTTCATTTCTATATCGTGGGACACTTTCAAGCCAAATCTAAATAACTCATGTCAGAGAAAATCTACAACATGCCTCTTTCTTTTCTGTAATCTTCTTGCTGTCCTTCTTTTCTGCTTCCTGCTGTGAAAGCTTACTTGTATATATTTTATTTTATTCTATATTTTATTGTTTATGTTATTACAGTTGTCCTTACTTTTCCCCCTTTGCTGCCTCTACCCAGCACCCCCTACAAACAATCCCTACACTGTTGTCCATGCCTGTGGGTCATGCATATATGTTCTTTGGCTAATCCCTTCACTGTGTGTGTGTGTGTGTGTGTGTGTATTAAATCCTCACCTGAGGATAGGTCCACTGATTTAAGAGAGAAACATTTGATTCGAGTGAGAAGCATCAATCAACCACCTCCCATCTGAGCCCCATCTGTGCCCTAGCTGAGGACTGTACCCATAACCTTTTGGTGTACGGACAATGCTCCAACCAACTGAGCCACCTGGCCAAGGTGCTTGCTTATATTTTTTAATTGCATTTATTAGTTTGACTAAATTAACATACTGGTATGAGCAAAAGTAGGTTTGCAGTTGTGAATATGCCATTGTGACATTCTTTTGAGTTAATAAAGCTATTGTAATAATAATAATAACCTGCATGTCTTTTTCATGCAAATAACTGTAAACCTACTTTTGCCCACCCCTGTGTCGATTGAGTGAAAAACCATCAGTAATAGATCTTTACTGAATTTCCATGTAGGCTAAGCACTCTGCTGAGTAACTGTTGGCCACATAGGACCCTAACCTCAAGATGATCAGAGCTTAAAGGGGAGAAGGTCATACAAGCAATTAAAATGCTAAAGTTGAGGGAAGAAATGGCCAAAGAAAGCACAGATTATTAAGGTAACATAAGCCAGAAGCACCAGATTTACTGCGGAAGTTAGTAAAGGCCTTCCAGGAGAAGTGATACTTAAGCCAGCTATTAAAGGACATAGGAATTTTCCAGAGAGACAAAGTGAGGTGAAAGGCATTCTAGGAAGAAGTAACTGCTTATGCAAAGGCATGAAATCATGCAATTAATTATGTGACACATTTGGAGAATAATAAATAATAAGAATTCCTGTAAGACTAGGAATTCATGCTATACCCTCCACATCTAGAATAATGCCTGTAGCATAGTAAACACTAAGGAAATATTTGTAGGAGGGAAGGAAGGAAGGAAGGATGAAAGGAAAGAGGGGAAGGGAAGGGAAGAAGGAAGCCAGAGAGATCAGAAAATTTCAGTGGTAAAGAGAAGAGCCTTGCTTAGTAACGTTTAGCAAATGCCTACCATGGAGATTCAAAAGGGACTAGGAAGAGAGGTCCATAGTCTGCTTGCAAAGAAACAACAAACACAAAAATATCTGTAATATGTTGTAAAAAATGACATGCCATGAGAAGTACATAAAAAGTGTTATTAAGGTTCAGAGGAAATAGAGCTTCATTTCACCTGAGGGAAGCAGAGAAGTTGTCATTGAAGCTAGTCTTGCAGTTGCTTTGTTCTGAATTGTTAGGTTTCAAAACAAAAGACTGCATGGAGTTGAAGAGGTATGTGGCATAAGAGGGATGGGAATTTGGGCTGGTCTAGACAGCCTTGCCTGCTCCGTCATAAATTTATCAGCACTTGATAGGCAGCCATTTATCAGCCTGCACCACTTCCTCGGAAGCTGAACCTGACAAGCGCCGATGTTATCTGCAGCAAACACCTTTTTCTTGTTTATGAGGGTGTCTCTGTGTGTGTGGCTATGCTTACACCTGCACTCCAGAGATTTGGAGACAGCTCTTTCTACAGAGACTAGCACCGAAGGGGATACATCAACTGAACACAAGCTAAACTATTAACAGTATCTTTTTTAAATGCACCTTACCCACACATTTGCATGTGTATGCATGCACCTGCGGCATGCGCACACGCAGTACACACAGAGTTCCATAAGCAGTGGCCTGGGCATGACTTTAAATGGCTAAATAAATAATACTTATTTTTATTTTCCTTAGCTCTATCCTGTCTGACTACACCCTAATCCTCATTTCTCTCGAAGGCTTATTAGGCTTCAGTTCTATCCCTATGAACTACTAGATGCAGTAAGGAATTCATGTAAGAAAATGATTCATTAATTAATTCAATAGATATTTATTGATAACCAGTTATGTGCCAGGCACTATTCTAAACACTGAGGATGCAGCATGGGATTTAAAAAACAAAAACAAAAAAACTCCCTTGCCCACATGGAGTTTACATTGTGGGAGGTGGGTGCAGACAATAGAAATACGATATTTTAGGTGGTGTAAGTGCTAGGAGGTCAGGATAGCAGAGTAAATGGGAAAGAGTATGATGGCTGAGTAGTCAGAAATGTCCTCTTTGATAAGGCAGCATTTAAATAAAGACTTGAAGGAGAGAATAAGCAATGGGAATATCTGAGGGAGAATTATTACAGGCAAAGGGAGCAAGAAGAGCAAAGACCCTGAGTCTAAAAAGCGTGGCTCATGTTTAAGGCCAGTGTGACTCAAGCAGAATGGGCAAGGTGAAGAAGAATGGCAGGAGATAAGAGAGATGTGGAAAGAGGGGTTACCATGTTAGGCCCCCGGGCTGTTGTGAAGTGGTTTTTACTCTGTGAGAGGAAGAAAGCCATTGGAGGTTTTGTGCACAGAAATGAGATGTTCTGGTATACATCAGCTTCCATGTTGAGAACAGATTGCAGAAGGAAAGGGTGGAAGCAGAAAGACTACAAAACAGTGGACCAGATCCAGTTAATAACAGTGGAGGTACAGAAAAGTGGCCAGACTGTAGATAGATCTTGAACTGTTTGAACCTATGGGATTTGCTGTTGGACTTGATGTGGAATGTGAAAGAAAGGAGTTGGTTACATCAAGACTTTTGGTCTGAGATGTGGAAGATTACAGGAAGGACGAGACTGGAGGAAATCAAGAGCTCAGTTTTGAGCACATTTGAGATACCTATTAATGAATAGTTGTATATAAGACTCTGGAGTTCAATAGTTGGGTCTGGGCTGGAGATGTAAACTTGAGAATTACAACAATTAGATGACTTTTAAACTGTGAAACTGAATAAAATAACCTGAGGAGGGGGTGTAGAAAAGGAAGAATTAGAGAACAGAGTATTGGGTCAGAGAGATAAGGAATGAGCGCTGGAGATGGAAAGAGAGAGGCCTGGCAGATAGGAGGAAAATTGAGAGTAAACACTGAAGCCCACTGAAGAAAGGGAATGGAATAATAAACTGCTGTCTGACGTTGCTGAGAAATCAAGCAAAGCTCAAGAGTTGATTTAACAGCTTGGAGTCTTCGGGACCTTTGTTGAATTATATTTTAGTGGTGGTGGTAGGAGGCAGCCTGATGAGATTGCCTTCAAGCAAACAAAAAAAAAAAGGAATGGGAGGAGAGGAAACCAAGATTAGTAGTATGGAAAACTCTTTGAGGTCTTATTATAAAACACAGAAAAACTGGACCGTAGCTGGAGGAGAACGGAGATCAAGTCAAGTTTTTAATTTTTTTCCCCTAAGATGGGAGAAGTCGGTGCCCCAATGGGAATGATCCTAGTAGGGAGGGGGAATGCAGTGATTTCAGGGAGGGGGAGCATGGTTAACATTATGTCCCCTTGTAGGTGAGAGGAGATGCATGAGAGGAAAAGGATGCCTTAGATTGTACGAACTGTCCACACTACCTAGTAACAGGCTACTTGGCTGCACATGCGGGCAGGTTGGTAAATGTGGTGATGGAACCTGTGTAAGTTCTCCTTTGATTGCTTGTGTGTTCTCATGAAATAAGAAACAAAGGAATGGAAGTGTTGAAGTTTTAAAGACAGAAAAGTTCAGAGATTGTTGTCAAAGAACAGGAAAAAGCCATGGACTACGTTAATGTCATAGAATTGTTGGGCAGCATGAGGGTCCACTTGAAGTTAAAGCGAGACCAGTCAGCATAGTTGTACTGATTTCTCCATCTGTGTGCAGCTGACTGGGAACAGGTAAAGCCTTAGACTTATCCAGAGGTTGTGGTTTTCCCAGCTAAATAAGAGGGATGAAGAAAGAAGCAAAGGAGTGATTATGATAAAGGATCAGAAACAAAGTCAGGGAAGGAGGGAGGTGAGGACAGCGACAGAAGGTAAGAGAGAAAAGATGGTAGAATCACTGGAGTGAAGGTCCTAAAGCTCTCTAAAGAATTATGATAATTATCAAGTTGTTGGCATTGGAAGTGCTTTAAGGTTATAAACAAAATGCTTTGGGTGAATTTCCATAATAAAACCCTACATTGTAGGTAAGTGGTGGTGGTGGTGGTGATGTTGATTATCATTGTATAAGTGAAACAGGATCCAAAGACGACTTTATCTAAAATCACACAGCAAGTCAATGGTAAAGCATAGACTCAACCCAAAGCAGCTGTCTGTTCTACATAACATCTTTTCACCACTCTGTGTGGTGTCTGCTCTCAGATCACTCAGTCTTGTTGAAGAGATGGTCTGTAGAAGACAACATAGGTAATACATAATCAAGTGTGAAATTCTATAGTCTGGAATGATGCAAGGCTTTTATTCATTCAGTAATACATATTGAGTGCTTAGTATGTGCTAGGTTCTACTATGAGTGATGGGGGTATAGCAGTGAATGAGATAGAGAGGAAAAAATCCTAAAATTATGTGCTTCAGAGAAGTTTTAGAAGGGTTTCTATATGACTGTTTCAAGGCAATATGATTTGGTAAAAGGCATGATGTACTAAAAGTTAGGAAACTTGTTTTTCTGCTCTTGGCTGTGTGTGACATTGTTGCTTCAATTCACCATGTCTTAGTGGGAGTCTGCTTCCATAAACTGATATTTTTGCAAGCTCCACTCTGACTAAAAGTACCATGAGTTTGAGTCTGTATTCTAGACTAGTGGAGTAACTGCTCTAAAATGTTTTAGTTCTCATCTAAATTCCTGATCTAAAAAGTGGGAATGCCACAATTCATTTCATAGTGCTAAAACCCGATCTGCGTAGTGAAATGCTGCACTGACATGCATTCTAAAATCACCCCCTGTTTCTAAAACTCTGGGGCAATATGAGAGGTAGAGGCCATGTTCAGCCTGCAGGTGCAACTGTCCTCATTCTCAACCTAGTGATAATCTGAGGACCCGTGAAAAGCTTGGAAAGAACTAATGACTTTTTTCCCCTCTTCTTACATCTTCCTATTCAGGCCTGGAAGAAACGCTGGTTTATCCTACGGAGTGGCCGGATGAGTGGTGACCCAGATGTTCTGGAATACTACAAGAATGATCACTCTAAGAAGCCCCTACGTATCATCAACCTCAACTTCTGTGAGCAGGTGGATGCAGGCCTGACCTTCAACAAGAAGGAGCTGCAGGATAGTTTTGTGTTCGACATCAAGACCAGCGAGCGCACCTTTTACCTGGTGGCCGAGACAGAGGAGGACATGAATAAGTGGGTCCACAGCATCTGTCAGATCTGTGGCTTCAATCAGGCTGAGGAGAGCACAGGTAAACACAGACCTTTATTAGAAGGGGCACTGTGAAACTGCGTAAGATAGCCTAACGACCAGTGTTTGTCTCACATCAATGTCTGTCTGTCTGCTTCTCTCTCTCACCCCTCCCACCCTTCCTCCCTCTTTGTCTGAAATCAGTAGATATGTCCTCAAGTGAGGATATAAATACAGACAGACAGACATACCCCACCTCAGAGTGGGGTTGGTGGACCAGCAGCAGCAGCTTCTTTGGGGACTTGTTAGAAAGGCAGAGGACTTCCACTCAGACTTAGAGAATCAGAATCTGCATATTTTTCAAACTTCTTATTTTGAAATAATTGTAGACTTGCAAGAAAATTGAAAGATTGGACAGAAAATTTCCATATCCCTTTCTGTCATCTTTTTCCAATGCAAAAACTAACATCTCACTTAATCATGGTACAGTTATCAAAACTGAGCAATTAACATTGATTGGTACAATATTGTCAATGAAACCACAGTTTATTTGGATATCACCTGTTTTTCACCAGGGTCTGTATTCTGTCCAGGATTCAATCCAGGATGCCACATTAGATTTAGAGGTCATGTCTCTCCAATCTGCAACAGTTCCCCAGTCTTTGTCTTTTTTGACCTTGACACTTTTATAGAGTACTGGTTAGATGTTTTGTAGAATGTCCCTCAGCCTGAGTTCATCTGGTGTTTTCTCATGATTAGTTTGACATTACCAATGTTGGGGAGATGGTGTTACTACAGAAGCGATGTGTCTTTCCAAGCACATTGTATCAGGGACACGTGATGTCAGTATGTCTTATTACTGGTGATGGTCCCTTGAGCACTTGGTAAAGGTAATATCTGCCAGGTTTCTCCACCTTAAAGCTACTATCTTTACTTTTCTAATAAATATTTTGGAAGGAATAGTTTAATGATATGTAAATACCCTATTTCTCCTCAAGTTTTTGCTCACTAATTTTATTATCCAACAATGAATCATGTTTGCAACAATTATTACTGTGGTATTCTAAGGGTGATTTTCTGCTTCTCTCAGAATCCACGTTTTATTAAGATTGCCAGGTGATTGGCATGCACTTTAAAATTTGAGAAGCACTAGTCTGGATTATTCATTTCCAAACCTCATCAAAAATTTTTTTCTTTTAACTTAGAGATCTGATTCAGTAGATTTGATTTAGGATTGAAGAATCAATAGTTTTTTTTAAGTTTCTCCTACAAAATGGGACAGAATATTCTAAATCATATAACTGAAAAGGAGCTAGCATCTAGAATATATAAAGACTCTTACATCTCAAGAACAACAAACATAACCCCATTTAAAAATGGGCAAAGGATCTGACCCTGGCTGGGTAGCTTGGCTGGGTAGCTTAGTTGGGTAGAGCATGTCCCAACATTCCAGGGTTGCAGGTTCAATCCCCAGTCAGATCTCTCTCTCTTCTTTCCTCTCTGTTTCTAAGATCAATAAATTAAAATAAACAAATAATGTTTTAAAAAATGGTCAAAGGTTCTAAATAAATGGTAAACAGATGGCCAATGAATGCATGAAAAGATGCTGATCATCACTAGCCATTAGAAAAGTGCAAATCAAAACCACAGTGAGATACCACTTCATACTCACGAGGATATATATAATTAAAAGTATAGACAATGACAAATGTTGCCACGGATATGTAAAACATACACTGCCCATACATCCCACCTCATACATTGCTGGTGGGGATGGAAAACGGTGCACTTACTGCAGAAACAGTGCAGCAGTTGTTCAACAAGTTAAACCCATATGACCCAGCAATTCCACTCCTAGGCATATACTCAACAGAAATGAAAACTTATGTTCATACAAAAACTTGTGCACAGATAATTCACAGCAGCACTATTTATGATAACGGGAAAGTAGAAACGCAAATGTCCATCAATAAACAAAACGTACTGATACATTCTACAATACAGGTGAACCTTTCAAACATTATGCTAAATGCAAGAAGACACAAAAAATCACATAGTTTATGATACGATTCACAGTCAGCCCTCTGAGTCCACAGATTCAGCCAACCATGGAGTGAAATGAAGAAAGTTACATTGTTGCTGACATGTACTATGTAGTTAGGCTTACGACAGCTAATGACTGCATCTGTACTGAACATGTACAGACTTTTCCCTATCATTATTCCCTGAACAGTACAGTGTAACAACTATTTACATAGCCCCTAACATTGTATTTGGCATTATAAGTAATCTTGAGATGATTTACATTATACAAGAGGGTATGCACAGGCTATATGCAAAAACGATGCCATTTTACACACGGAACTTGAGCGGATGTTGCTATTGGCTGGCGTTCCTGGAACCAATGTCCTAGAACCACTGGATGACTGTGAAAGGTCCAGACCCGGCAGAGCCGTAGATCCGTAGAGCAGGAGGCAGGTTGGTGATTGAGAGCAGGGCAATGGGGAGTGACAGCTAATGAGTGTGTGGCTGCTTTTGGGGTGATAACATGTTCTGGAATTAGATAGTAGTGATGGTTGTGAATTTTGTGAATATACCAAAAAGTACTGAATTTTGCACTGCAAAATAGTAAAATTTTTGGTATATGAATTATATCAGGTTTTTTTTCAAGTTCCTCAGGTGATTCTGACAACCAGCCAAGTTTGGGCACCCCTGGGTTTGGGGCCCGCTTCATTGGCATGTGACCTGTGCAGTGTCACAGGGCCCCACACTTAATTTAATGCTCCACTCTTGCCATCTTGAAGTTCTCTTAATTTTTTTTAAATTGTTTAAGATATACAACGTGATGATTTGTCATCTGTTTATATTGCAAAATGTTTACCATAATAACATCAGTTAACACTTCTATTACCTCACATGGTTACGACTTGTGTGTGTGTGTGGTGAGAACTTTTAAGGTCTACTCTTCTTTGCATCTTTCTAATACAAATTATTGTTAACTATAGTCACCATGGTGTACATTAAATCTCCAGGATTTATTCATTATCAAAGGGTACTTGGAAGTTTGTACCCTTTGACCCTCACCCTTTCCCTCACCCCTGCCTCTGGCAACCACCAATGGACTCTCATTCCTACGAGTTTAATTTCTTTAGATTCCACACATAAGTGAGATTATACAGCATTTTTCTGTCTGGTTTATTGCACTTAGTGACCTCAAGATTCATACACGTTGTTGCAAATGGCAGGATTCTTTTTTATGACTGAACAATATTTCATATTATATATATACAGGGTGGGGGCAAAACTAGGTTTACAGTTGTTCACGTAGAAAATAATAACAAATAATAATACAAGAATAAACTCATGTACTCCCAACTGTAAACCTACTTTTGCCCCACCCTGTGTGTGTGTGTGTGTGTGTGTGTGTGTCTGTGTGTGTGTGTGTGTGTGTCACATCTTCTTCATCAATTCATTCATCAGCAGACATGGGTTTTTGCCATGCCTTGGCCATTGTAAATAAAGCTGCAGTAAACGTGGGGGTGCAGGTGTCTGTTCAAGATAGTGATTTCAATTCCTTCAGACGTACAGAATTCCACAAGTAGAATCGATAGATCATATGATAGTTCTATTTTTAATTTTTTGAGGAACATCCATACTGTTTTTCATAGCAGCTGTACCAATTTATAGTCCCACCAACGATGCACAGGGATTGGTTCCCTTTTCTCCACATCCTTGCTAGCACTTAGCTCTTATCTTTTTTTTAAATTTTATTTTAATCATTGTTCAAGTGCAGCTTTCTGTCCTTTACTCCCATTCCAGCCCACCCACCCATTTCCCTCCCCATCTCCCTCCCATTTCCAGTCCCCCTAGTTTTGTCCATGTGTCCTTTATATTTGTTCCTGTAAACCCTTCCCATTCTCC
>CM052543.1:44412923-44437648 GCA_028533065.1 Trachops cirrhosus | reverse complement strand
GGGGCCTTAGGAGTTCACCTGGGCGGGGCACCCCTGTCGCAGGTTGTGACCTTGTATGTGGGGGCGGGGTCCGAGAAGGAACAATGGTGCTTGCTCTGGTCTCTGTAGGACCCCAGACCCTTCCACCACTTTCCGCAAGCCAACCAGGCCCCTCTGGCACCAATTCTGGTGTGGGTGGGCCTGTGCACCCCGTGGGACCTTCCTCCTCAGTCAGTGACCCAAAGCTCTATTTCCCAGTACTGGGACCCTGAGTTGCGTGCAGTGCCTTGCTTCACAATGGCCGCCTTGCTGGGTCTGCCACCCCCTGGCGGGGCCCACCAGCCACTGCTGCTTGTGCGCCCAGGGTCTGCCTGCTGCGGACTTGCGCACCGCCCCGGGTGCTCAGCTCTCCACTCCACGTCCCTCACCCGGCCAGACTCCACCCTTCCTACCGGTCTGGATGAAAGTGTCTATTTTTAAATCCTTGGTTGTCCGACTTCCATACACTTCAGTTTTCTGTCAGTTCTGGTTGTTATTTTGTTTCTATATCGTTGTTGTCCCTATCTTGGTTGTGTGAGGAGGCACAGTGCGTGTACCTATGCCTCCATCTTGGCCAGAAGTCGAAGTTTTTAGTTTTTGAATAAGGAGCCTGGCGATTTCCCTGTGCACCAGGCTCTGTGAGTTATGTAGTCAGCTGAGTCTGGACTAGATGTCCTGCCTTAGGAACTCTGATTTTTATCTTCCCTTGGGGAAGGATTATGAGCCCCCATTTTACTCTTAAATGCTTTGGTATAATCTTTGATGTCTGTGTGAAATATTCTGTTTTCCTCAAATAGTTGTCATCTATAGGCTTCATGGATTTTGTTTTTGTTTTTTCCCTTTATTTTATTCCTGGTGAAGGAATAAAATGCTCATTGAAAAAGGGGGAGAAAGTAAGAATGGAATAAAAAAAGCAGGGGAAAACCCCTATAGACCTCCTAATCTCATGGCTTTCATAAACGTGAGAAATGCGTTCAAGGAATACCTCTGCTTTTTCAGAAATAGGTATGATTTGCGGGGACAGTAACCAGAAAATAAATTACTCTTGGTACAAATATTTTTTTTAATCACTTAAATAGTTATAGTCTGGATCTTTATAGCTACTAGATAGAATTTAAGTGCAACTCAAATACAAATAGGTAGAACCACATTATCTGGGCTTGCTTTCTTCGGTTGGAAGATTCATTCGTTTGTTCATTCACACATTGCTCATTCACTCATTCATTCAGCTAACCTTTCCAGAGCCCTTACTCTGTGCCCTTGTCATAACCACTGAGGCTTCAGAGATGAACAATAGGGTGCCAGTGCTCATATGTCATAGTCTGTTGGGGAGGAGGGGGCTGACATATAAGCAGACAGTCACAGGGGAGTGCCATAAGAGAGGCATCACCAAGGATGGAGACGCAGCCTGTGAAACATAAGCTCCGTGAGGAAAGGAAGGGAGGGAAGTGCGAAGGGCATGACAGATAATGGAGCCAGTATTTTTTCAACAGCTTTGTCTATTAAAAGATATATTCCCTTAAACCTTTAACTTTTGAATGTGGATTATTTTATTAGCTGTCTAGTGGTTTAATTACCAGAGCAAGGAGATTAGTTCTCTATGAGGCTTAAGATTCTTTGTGAGATCATAGACTTTTCTTCCCTGTCATAGTAGAAGCTGATATGTTAAAAGATTCAGCCACAAGATGGGTAATGTTTTAATTTAGAGATTTTCTTAAAAGTGAATTACATGCATAAAACCCTTAGGTAAGGAATTAGAGCTTAATCACCCACCTCAATGTTGGGATTTTTGGTTGTTTGGTTGTTTGTTTGTTTGTTTTTAGCTGAGAGTCAGGATCTGAAGAAAAGTAGGAAGTTAATATTTGACTACCTGCTTTCACTCAAGTACCGTATTTCATTTAATCACTTTTATCCACTGTGTTTCCTTTGTTTTAAAATAAGGAAACAGAGTGCTTTTTCTTCCCTACCTAGTGCCCCAGTATGAAGCTCTTCTCTGTCCACTCGCCTGCCTTGGCTGTAGGAGGAGCACCCTGCACTGATGCCTAATGCTCGGTGGCCACAAAAAGAAACAATAGCAGCTAGGTATTGAGTAATCTACCTTATGTAAAGTAGAGACTTTACATAAATCCCCACTCAACTTTTACAGTAAACTTTGAGGTAGCAATGATTTTGACCCAGGGTCACACAGCTAGAAATGACTGAGCCCGGATTCTAATCTAACCCAGGTCTGACTTTCCATTATAATCTGTTGTTTCTTTCTCCCCGACCTCCTGAAATGTGACATCTGCCAGAACCACGCCCACATAGCTGTGCCTCTTTGGGCACTTGGACAAGAAGCACCCTCTGACCCCTTCCACCAGCTGACTCAGGTCTCCCTTCTCACCAACCCATACTGCTCACATTGTAGGGCTGGAATATTCCAAGAATTGTGTAACTTCTGGGGCTTTAACCCAGTCATCAGGCTCTATCTGTGAGTCTGTAGACTGGGGCAAGGAGGTCTAAGTTTAAATCACAACTCTGGGATTTATGAGAACAAGTCACTTAAGTGTTGGTTTCCTTTTGCCAAACAGAGAAAATTCTCTCTTCACCTAGTGCTTCTGATTCTCTGTGGGTTCATCAGGACAGACCTTAGACCTACTGGCTGAGCACCTCAGGTTTCCTATTTCCCAAAGGGTCGTTCACATTGTTTCCCATGTAGACATATCCCCTGCAGCTGCACAATGCAATAGCACTGCGTGCTGCTTGGTCCTGTGTAGGCTTCTTCCTACGGGGACCCTCCTTCAAGCAAGTTACTCCCTTTTTCTTTGTTTTCTTTCTTTTTTTAAGAGTTGCAGTGGGACCCATTAAAAAAAAAAACCTTCTGTTTTTCACTTTCAGCTGGAAGAGGTTCTGTGGCAGATGGAGTCTTTTTTTAAATCCTTCTTGCCACTCCCAGCTTCTTCTTTCTACTGCCACCCTCCAGTTCCTCACATCTTCCAGCCAGAAATGCCTGGAATAAAACCTGTCTAGGATCAAGACCAGACCAGGAGTAAAACAGTCTGAATATCGACATAAGGGTAGAGAAAACAACCTCCTGATAGAGAGATCCCTTTCCAACAGGAAATCAGGGATGATGCTCAGGAAGGAAAAGCAATTCTAAGGATGAATATCAAGATTTCATATCATATGTGTGGAGTTTGTTTTTTGTTTCTTTGCCGTGTGTGCACGCATGCACACATGCATAAGCAAAATTAATAACCCACCTTCCTCTGGGAATCAAAATAGCCTTCAGTCCCCAGAGTAAGCTAGCAGAAGGCAGCCCTGAGCTGTGTTCGTGAGCAGGCAGGGCCAGGTCCTCACATTTGTGGCCCAGTCGTGGGCAGCTGTCCCTGACCAGATGTACCACACACAAAAAGAACCAGCTCTCAGCACAGAGCTGTGATGAATTATTCATGGGCTCAGGAGTCATCCACGGTTGGGAAAGCCATCACCCCTTTGAATCATCTCAGCCGAGGACTTCTTCCCTTTCATCCCCTCACTCCTTCATTTATTCAGTAGCTATTCCAGGGCCTGCACAGCTGCTCTCACGTAGACTCTGAAAGGCAAGCTAGCTGCCCTTGAGTCCTAGCCCTGCCATACAGTGGCTGTATGATGTTAAATAAGTAACTTTCTCTCTCTGGAGTTCTGTCATCTGCGAAGTGGAAGTGATGCTCTCTCTGTCTCTGAGTTGCTGGGAGGAAGCTAGGACCATGTGTAGGTGCACAGTGTGAGCAGCAGCAGCTTGTTGCACTCTTTGCTGTGTAGTGGTTGTGGTGATAGTGATGATTTTTATATCAGGTCAAGGTGAACCAGATATGATTTAAGTATCTATTGTTTTTAGAGAACTTAACAGTCTACAAAACACTTAGGCAGTCTCCTTTGAGTATGAAGAAACAAAATAAGATAGGCGGGGCTGCTAGCGTTATTCCTACTGCACAAGTGAGGACCTAAGTTTGAAAGGCACCAAAGGACAGTGCCAGAAAGCCGTGTGGCCAGGTCTGGCATCCAAGCCTTCTAGCTCCATCCCCAGGCTTTGTGCGCTGCCTCTTTCTCCTGTGTTCTAACTTGGTTTCACAGACCTGTTTACCATGACTGCATGTGTGTAAGTCACAAAATAGCAAGGAGAAGCGAGGAGTTTATAAATCCCTGACAACTGACCATTTAGGAAGTAAAGTGCTATCTAAACATTAGCATTAAATTCTGAAGTCTGAATTAGCAAGACAACATGATCCATCTTAGAACAGCCACAAAGTACACGAAGTAGCGCTCGGGGACTAGGTCACCAGAGCCCTGTTAGTATCTCTTGAAGATTTCTAAAGAGGGCCAGTGCCTCCTCCATATCCTGTCTATTATTTTAGCTTCTTCCCTTATCTCGAAGTCCCTGGCCAGGATTTCACAGCAGTCACAGGTCTAACTCTGTGGCAGGGAGGCTTCTCAGAGTGCCAACCAACTGTTCTTTATCTCTTCCCACCTTTTCTCTCCTAAAATTTTTGGTGAGGCTGTTCTCCCCCTCTTAAATATTTCATAAATATTTAAACTTCTAGAAATCCACGAATCTTCTGAGTAACTCAACAGCAGAGTTATGTTAGTTCCTGGATCCCATTTGGGATCAAGTGATATCCATAGGAATGCTTTGGGGTAGAACTTCAGCCTCCAGTGGGAGAATGTTATCAGAGGCCTACAAACAGCTCCTTCCTCTCCAGAGAGAATGACTGGTGCTTAAAGGTCAGGACCCCTTATTCCAGCTGGAGTTCTGGCAGCTGGGAGGGCTGTGATGGAGCCAGGCAGTCCCCGCAGATGCCTCCTGGTGACCTTGGCCCTTCCCCCAGAGCAGAGAGTGGGAGAGCCAGGGCAGATGCTGGGAGTGGAGGAGGGCAGGGAGGAAAGAAGCTTTCCTTGGAGGCCTTGCCCTTTCTCTCTTCTCATCCCTGGGAGGACCTTTTCCTTTCTGGTTTCCTCTCCTACCTTTTGCTCTTTTAAAACTGATCTCAGATCTCTCCTCAGGGCGATGCTTGTTGGAAACTTAGAGCAAATGTGGGAGGTAATATGCCGCTTCTCCCCAATCTGACACTGGTCCCCTGAGGAGCAAAGAACAGAGTGGAGACAGACCCAGGGCCCCAGCCCAAAGGCGGAGGCTGCTGTCTGAATCACCCACCCTTTTTTTCCACTGAGACAATGAGGAAAATAAACATCCAGAGCAGTTTCCAGCCAGATCTGAAATCCTCATGCCTTTTTAGAAAAAAAAATGTTATTTGAAATAACAGGCCTTCCTCCTCAATCTTCTGTTTGTTCGTTGTTGTTTTTGTCTACAGCTGGGTCTGGTCACCCTGAGAATGAGCTTTGAGTTGGGACATGAACTCCATAAAATCCCACAAACACTTCTACATTGCCCTGGAACAGGCTATAGTCCCGATCTGCAGGGAAGTCCAGATCCTCTGGAGGAGGAAAAGGAGACAGAGAGAAACCTGATCCTCTTTTCTTTGTCCTAAGCCTTGATACTTCTTCCTGCTTTCTCTTCTATACCAGACACACACCACCCCCCTCACCACCCCAGCCAGCCAGGATAGATGGAGTCTAGTGTTACCTGCCAAGTCCACAGACTGTTGGAGATGCAAGCATCTCATTCCAGCTCCTCAACACCAGCAGTTTGGATAGCTCCCAAACATCTCTGGAGACGCAACCCCCCTTCTTTTGTTTTCGACTGCTTCTAATTATCTCTAGTGAAGGAAAGTAAAAAATCATTGATGCATTGGTCCCAGACGAGACTCTAAAGCCCAGTGTAACTCTAATCTGGGGGTAGAGATAAAATTAGGACTTTGAATCTAGCAGTAAGGTCATGTTGGACCTCTGAAGATCTTGACGGTTATCATACATGCAGTCACATACAGCCCTACGTAAGATTCTAAACTTGACAGAATCAGTGGGTGTGGTCATGTCTCTCTAGGATTTGAATCATGAGTCAAAGTTCTGGTTTTTAATTTCAGCTTTGTTACTGATTCAGTGTGTAGTCCTCAGTTTCTTCCATCGTAAACTAGGAGCTTGGGAACCAAGACAGTCATTTTCAAACTTTTTTTGGGGGGGGCATCGCTTGTTAACCAAATTTCCATGGAACACGATGCACGAAACAGGTGAGAGAGAGCTGCTCTGAATACTGCAGGGGAGAGCCAGACCCTGGTGACCTGCCACTCCCACTCTCCCAGGGTGGCCTGGGGAGGCTGGAACGCAGTGTGAAAACTTTGATCTGTGGCAGATATTTCAAAACAAGGACCCAGAGACCAGTGCTGAGCTACGAAAGTCTTCCTCAGTCCACAACAAAAATGCAAAACACGAGGAAGAGACAGTCAGTCTTCATAAAGCTAAATGTAGTCAGATTTAAAACTTCCCATTATTCAGTTTCTCTCTGTATACGTGTTCACATTAAAGTGTTCGTGTGTGAGTGAAATGAGTCATACTAGGTAAGAGACTTTCCATATTTGACATCATTAAAATTGTTAACCTTGTGTGTCAGTTTTTAAAACTACATAAGCAAGTAAACAAAGAGACAGTGTTTTACATACGCGTAAAATGGAAGAGTCGGGGTAACAGGAGCACCTGGTCCCAAGCCTGTTTCCGTGCTCACAGCCAGAGGTCTTTGAATTCTCCCTTCAGGTTCAAGTCCACCCTGTACCCCAGCATCGTTGATGCTTTAGGATCCTTTGTCCTGTTTTGTTCAATTCTGGCCCTAACCTTGTATGTGAGATAGGGTCAGCCCTGGGATTTTGCCTACTTTTCCTATTCTCGAGTCATTTCCCTATTAACCTGCCTGTGGTCTCAAGTTCCACCTAGGACTGGACCCTCTCCTGCTTTCACTTGGCCCCTCTCAGAGACCGCAGTCTTAACCCAAAGCCTTAGGCTGGTGGCCAGGCCCCACTGCCCAGTGGCACACCTCTGGGTTGGCAGTGGCCTGTCTGCCTGAATTTCTGAGGAAAACCTGCTTCTGCTTTCCCTAAACATGCTTCCTCCAACTTGTGGACTCTTCTGCCCGCGTTTCTAGGCAATGCCCAGTTTCCGTTTCTGTGTTCACTCATTCAGCGCACTGACTACCTGTCTTGGCCAGGTCCTGTTCCAGGGACAAGTGCCAGCATGTGTAATGAACAGCGTGACACATGGGCTTGCTCTCAGTGACCTCTGGGCCTTGCTGTGTTCTCCAGCTTATGTTCTCTCCACCAAACTCCCCTTGGGACTCTCCTGAGTGACTGCCTGCCCCCTCTGTGTCTAGTTTTAAGTCCCAGCCTCCTCCGTGTTCACTGAGATTTACCTGCTTTTAACTGACTGTGCCTGGCTCTGTGTCATGATACAGCTATCATAAAAAAGAAAAATAGAATTTTTTAATTTCTGAGTATAACTTCAATATCAGGCCCCATCTGGCAAGTGATAGAAATTGAAGTTCTAATCAACTTAAGATAAAACTGGTCAATATAAGATTTTTCTCAGTTACTTCAAGTTTCATGCTCTTTTTTTTTTACATAAATGGAAATGTATATACCAGATATTTATTTTTTCCCAGCTTTATTGAGGTCTAATTGACAAAACTGTATGTATTTAAAGTGTACATCACGATGGCTTGATATATTTATACATTGTGAAATGATTATCACAAGCAAGTTATTAATACATTCATTATCTCAAAATTCAGGTTTCTCCTGCCCTCTCCGTGGTCTGCTATTCAAGTTCCCAGAGGCTTAGGGAGCTGGAAGCTTCATGGGGCTAGCGCTCAGAGACTGGGGAGGGGAGGAGATGTGTGAGAGTCCTGAGCGTGACGCTTTCACCATTCTGCCACCGCACTAGTAGAGACGCGTCAGTAGAGACGCGTAGTAGGTGCCCAACGAATACCCATACAATGGTGTAACTACAGTGCTTGTAACTTCGGAGATACTTATACAAAATCACAATCTAAAAAATTCCAACTTTTTTCCCAAATAGTGTTGGTTTAAGATATTCACTGTTGAGGAGGAGAAAGAAGGAGCTTCAAAAATATTCCAACCTTATTCACAGGACATAGGGTCTAAACTTCTGTACATTGAAACAGTGATATAAAGTACAATGAAAAACAAACAAAAAGAGAAAAAGCTCTCAAAATGGATGATGTACTAACTAAGCAGAAGAGACAGGGTATGACAGTGACCTACGTATCTATCATTTGTTGTTCGCTTTGTCCCCCACCTTCTTACCCTTTAGTGGGTGAGATCAGTGAACAGAACTCTTCATGCCTGGCAACTCGTATCAGCCAAAGAGTTAAGACAGCAAAGGAAGTAGATTTCATAGCATGAGAAAATTCTAGAATATTAAATCTTGAAGGGCCCTTGGAGAGTGTTTAGTTCAAAACTCTTTATGATAGAGTACCCAGAGATGAAGAGAAGAGAGCTAATTTGCTCGAGATTATACAGCTAACAGGCAAGGATAGAATTGAAGCCCAGGTGTTTTGGCTTTTAGCTAGTGTTCCAGGTGATACTGATGATGATGCCGTCTTGTACTTGGATAACAGGGCCATATGATTTATGAAGTGCTTTTATATACATAGGGGTCTAAAAGGCTTATTTAGTACAAAGAGCACGGGTCTTGGAATTCTATAAATACACAAACCCACAGCACTGATGAGTTCAACCTAAACATGGCCTTGGGTAAATTAATTTACTTTTCTGAGCCTCAATTTCTGCATCAGTAAAATCGAAACAAGACATTCTTCACAAGATTATTATGAAGATTTCATAAGAATTCACTTAAAGCATATAGTGTAGAGCTAATTGTGTATGAAGCAGTGTTCTAAGTATATCTCACATCTTAAGTCAATCCTATGAGGTAGATACCCATTATTATTCCCATTTTACAGATGAGGAAACTGAAACACACAGAGCTTCAATAACTTCCCTTCATTGATACAACTAGTAAGTAAAGGAGCTGGAATTCAGACCTAGAGAGTCTGGCTCCAGAATCCACACTTTTCACTGCCTCGCCATCCCCTGAAATTCTAGGCATCCTCCTTGCCTCGGTCTGTCACAGTACCTGTACAGGAGCTTCCATTCGCACACAGAGACCTGGGAAAGACTCAGTGCCATCTCTGCTCTTTTGTGATGACCTTCTCTGGCTTTGCCAGTGTGACTGCTCTCCCTACATCCCTTTAAGAGGGCATCACACAGAGCTCTTGCTGCCTTTAATTTCAGCCTGAGCCAGCTCTTCCCTGTTGACCTCAGCCACAGCTTCAGTTTTCTCTGAATCTAGGACAGATGTTTTCACGCCCACTAGAGTCCACATAATTATAAACAGAGCTGGTAGACCAGCTGTGGGGCTTGGCCGTTGGTGGAGGCATTTTCCCCTCAAATTCATCAGAGCAGTGGCCCCTCGGACAAAGGTACCAAGAACATATTTCTCAAATGATTGGTGTTTTGAGAGGGAAACTCTTTGGACTGAGGGAGCAGAGACCTGGGTTCTGATTCTGGGTCAGTAGTTTACCTACAGTAGGAACCTGGGCTAACCATTTGTTCATCAAGTACTGATTTAGAACTCTATTAGTTCAGCTTCTCTGAGAAGCAGCTGTCAAGATGAGTTGAGGCACGCTAGAGATTTATTGGGAGAAAGTGGAAAGCCTTCATGGAATGCAGGTCTGACACCTGTGAAGGAGAGACGGCAGAAGGAGGATTAGAAGGCAGTGCATGGGAAGGCAGTTTCAGCCAGGTCAGTGGACGTTCTCAAGCCCAGGGCTCCCACTAAAGGAGCCCTGTGTCTCTCAGGAACAGGCCTGTATTAGCACTCCCGTCATTCTGTGTCACTGGATGAGAACAGCTCGTGGAGAGAGCCAGCAGCAGCCAGGGCTCTCAGTCCGTCTTGCTACCCACATCGGGAAATCTGAGAGGCGTGTTTTTATGGCCACCACATTGAAGCATCAGTGATGAATGGGACATGTAAGGTTCAGACTTTTAAAGGAGCGTACAATTTAGTGGAAAGGGATAGATCAAAAGTGAAATGTTTAAATGGTAACAATAAATGCTTTAATGAAAGTAAGACAAGGTAATGAGATAAGGAATGACTAGAAAACCATTTAGGTTGGGTGATCAGGTAATACCTCTCTGGGTATTGGTTTCTTTCATAGTCATATGGTTTTCTTTTTAAATTCCACTGGATGTTTGTGTAGCTCTTGTGACTTACAAGTATATCCTTCTCATCATTCCCATATAGAACTGCATAATAGAATGGGCCCCCAGCTTTGTGTGAAAAAAGCTTGAGTCTGAATCCAGGTTTGGACTTTTCCTACGAGCTCTATAACATTAAGTCATTCTGTGAGAGTCTTAGTCTCTTCATATATTAAATGAACTTCAAACATCAATGCTTTGACAACTTTTCAGGGCCATTAAAAATGTCAAAGTTGTTGAGAACAGCCTACAAATGGAAAATAATTTTTTTAGATTTCTTTTACAATAGCATCAAACAATAAAATACTTAGGAATCCTTTTAACCAAAAAATACTACGGAAAATTTCTGCACTAAAAATGACCAGCCTTCCTGGGGGAAATGAAAGAAGACCCAGTAAATGAGGGATATGTCATATTGCGAAGTAGAACACTCGGTGTTGTCGATATGTCAGTTTTCCCAGACTGATCTATAGACTCAGTTCAACCTCTGGTACAGTCCAGCAGACTTTTTTAAAAAATTAATTGACACCAAAGTAAATTAGGAAGTTAGGTCCTGCCAGGCTCCTCTACTCACAACACAACGGCCTGCTGAGCCTGTTTGCACCCTCTGGGGCCTGTCCTGGCTCTGGGCAAGCCCTGAAGGCCAGTGAACGCAGTTTAAGGTCTCTCACACCCGGTCACCGCCCACAGGAGAGTGCTGAGAGAGAGCGCCCGCTTGAGGAGCACTAATGCGCAGGGTCTACGGCGTTTCTTTACTCCCTAGGATGACCCTACACATAGCTGTTGTGCAAATTCTACAAATTAGTACTCTTGGATTTAGATACCATCCATCCCTAGGTTCCACAGCTAGTAAACTGAGATTCAGATTTCCAAATACCAGTGTTCCTTTCCTCGAACCACGCTGCCTGTCCTGAAGCCCCAGTTTGGCTGCCGATCGTGCTGCAGAGCTCGCAGGTCCCTAGGCAGGCCGGAGCGCTCAGAATCCCAGCCTCCCCATCCAGACTAGAGCAGTTTCAGGTATTGGGCTTGTAATCAGCACCACTGCTAATGATTCTTGATACACTCCCACCATTGTAATGTCTGACACTTGTGTTTCACACTGATTGCCACTTATCTCTTAGTGAAAGTCACTGTGAAAGGAAAGAGAAGCTCACCTCTTATAGTGGGTTAGCTTAAACATATAGTGGTGTATTTTTATGGAAAGGTCACAAGGGTCAAATGCATCATTTACGTGTGAGCTTACAGTCCCAACGAGATGGACTGATTCCTGTCCATGATTCCTGCCCATTGGAAATACCAATGGGTCCCCAGGTTGCTTGGGGGAAGGAAGAAGTACTGCCCTGAATATAAATTTTCACTTTCCACCTGCAATGTAAGCTCACAGAGCAAGGACAAGATCCACCCTTTTTTGATGGGCCTGCAGCTCCTAGCATAGGGCCCGCAATCAGTGCTCATGACCCTAAGAAAATGACAAGAGTGCCTCATTCCAAATGTAAATCACCTCCTTGAGGGGGACCATGCAGCCAACCCAATCCTCAGTCAAAGGAACAGGAGTGAGGCCTGTCACAAGTAAAGTACACCCTAAGTGTGGGGGACAAGGTGAGAACAAAGCTGTAACCTGATCTCTCAAATGACGGGGACCACGCATAGCTAAATATAGACTGGCTGTCCAAAAACAGAAACACCCATGGCCCAGAAAAACCTCCCAAGTGACAACAGCTCCTTCAACCCTAAAGAACAGTTTCCATTTGGCTCCTGGAGCTATCCATTCGTTCTTCCGACCTGAGGAGGAACAATTCTGACAGAACTTACCACCATGGTGTGTTTATTGAACATCTTGTTTTAATCTGGAAGTTTACTAGGCTCAGAGCAGTGCGCTAGACCCCATCAGAGAACAGAGATGGTCCAGATCCTGACTTCTGATGCTCACAGTCGTTTTGCATGACAGATCTGTGAATTCCCAACACAAAATAAACACCAAAGTGAAGTACTGGAAAAGGTTTAGAGGAAGGCATGCTTCCTTCTACCTAGAGACCTGATGGAACACTTGGCATCATTGACTCAGGACCTCAGTTTCCCCGGCTTGGAGGTGCCCCAGGGCAAAAAAGGTTATGTAAGGCTGGGTGACCAGCGACTGTGATGTGCCTCAAAGCTACAGCCACTCACTCTCTCCCCTGTGCTCTTCACAGAATCGATTTCTGCTAAAGTATACTGAGAGATCGTATGTGCCAAGGTCGGGCTGTTCTGACCTGGCTCCCAGAGCTCCGAGATGGTGTTATTTCTCAGATCCTTCCTCGGAGGCGGTGGGGAAGCAGAGTCCCTGAAAGGTCTCATGAGGTTTCATGTTACTGCCTGTCTGTGCCTCCCCTTTTTTCTTCCTCTGCTTTATAGTTTTTATAAACACTAGGAAACTTATATTTTTAAACTGGGGGAATTATTTATACTAGTCTTTAGTAGTTTGATCCAGCAAATGTTTATTTACCATGCAAATGTGAGTAACACTGTAAACTCATAACAAAATAACAGTCCTGTCAGCTGGTGTCCTGGTGGTGATCACATCTACTGGCTTGACTGCCCCCACCCACCGTGCACTGTGGAGATTGCGTCTTCATTCACATTGATCCATCTTTCTTTTGGCACAGTAGGAGGACACCCAGACTAGGAGATCCAAATTCAGTTTCCAGGGTTCACCTCTGACCCACTGCACGTGTGGCCTTGGACCAGTAGCCTCGCCTTTCTGGGCCGCAGTTTCTCCAACTGTAAATTCGAGTTCCGGGGGGTTGGGGACAGCAGCAGGGATAAATGAGCAGTTGGACTCTGGAGTCTTTTCCAGTTGCCGTGTTATGTAATTTATTGTGTAAAGCGAGGCCATTCTGCATTTGGCCTTAAATGTATGAATAACTCCCATAATGATGATGGGTGCCAGAGGATTTAGGGACATTTTCCTTCTTAAATAATTTCAAGCTTGTGACTGTGAGTTAAAAATGACCTGGAGCTATTGATACAGTCTTCCCCTTAGCATCTGTCTGCTTGCTTTTGTTTTTAGAACTCTCCACCCTTCTGATCCTTGGTTTTCATTAGCTTCCTACAGGAACCACTCACCGCAGAGAGTCCTGTACCTATACTGTTTAAAATATTATTTCATCAGTTATCTTCTCCCCATTAGAACCCTTAGAATTTCACACTAATCCCCTTGTAGAAATAAACCATGCAATGAACAAGTGCCAAGCCAACAACCATTTATTGAGCATTTCATAATTACCGTTTACCCATATTTCATCTCATCAGCTCCTCAAAAGAACCCTGTGAGGCGGGCATTCTCCTGTCCTTTTACAGCACGGAAATGAGTTACAAAGAAACGGAGTTTCTCCCGAGGCCCTGTGGCAAACAGTCTCAGAACCTGGACGGCCGTGTTTCTGAACCCGCATCAGGGTTCTTTCTGTTAACACGCTGTTCCTTCAGAGTCAGCTGGACAGGGCCGGCGAGAACATGGATGGCTTCCAGTTTAAAGTTTTGATGATGCAGAGAAGAATTTTTGGAAGAATCTGTTCTTTCATTTAGCTTTCAAAGCTCACTTTGCCCTTGATATTTCAGTTGACCCTAACCCTTCTACCTCTGTGTTGGACTGGAGAACCCAGGGATTGTTAATCATGAAATTAGTGGATTTTAATCTAAATCTCTGTGTAAACATGACTCAGGTGGAGCTGCTCTTTTAAATTTCCCAAAGATGACTTTGACATGTATCCCTGATTTAATATGAGTTCTTGCTTTTATCAATAGAGAAAATAGAGGCCCACAGCAGTGAAATGGCATGCAGGCTCACTCAGCCAGCTGCCAGCAGAGCTATGCCTTGGATCCTCATTCTGTTACATGACTCTGCCTTCCAGAAGGCCAGTGTCAGCCCTCATGAGGTTCTCGTGGGAACTCTTCTCTCTGCACAGGTGAAAAGAATTGGCTTCAAACATAGTGAGATCTGTTTCAGATCTAGACGCCATTTTCTAGCCGTGTGACCTCAGAGCTCATTTTAACGTCTCTGAGCTTCAATTACCCCCTCGTTTTTGGAGCTTCCATTTCTTTATCCAAAAATAAATAAATAAATAGAGATGATACTATCTAGCACTCATGGGGTAGACTAGATATACATAGTGGCTGCTTAGTAAATGGCAGCTGCAATTATTATAGTTAGTATTGTCCTTTTTGATCTTACTCGTTTTTAGTATAACATCTACACAGGGTATAGCTATAACTGAAACAGTGACAACAATTACCTTCCAAACTTCTGCTCTAGCTTAGAAAGAAATTCCATTCCTCTTGGCCAATTTCCAGGTCTCAACCAGTTCGATGTATACTACAAGATTAGGAGCAGTAAGAATGGTGGGGCACTAGGCTTAGTGCTTTACATAAATGATCTCCAGTCCTTGCAGCAGCCCTGCAAAGTCTGTATCCTCCCTGTTGGTGGAGTGAGGGTCAAAGCAGTTTATGTAACCTGCCCAAGGCACAGAGCGAGCAGAGCCAGGCTTTGGGCCCATCCTGGCTCTGGCATGTGCTTTCTTCTACCACGTTTCGGGTTCAGAGACCCACCTGGGCTTGGGGTGAGAGTTTTGGGGGTAAAGGATAAAGATAAAAAGGGCATTGAGATAAGAGAACCAGTCATTATTTGGCCAGTCATCTTTTCCAGAAAGTCCAGCCACCCGCCCCTTTCCTGCTCCTGTTATCACTACTCGTTGAAGGCCCGGCTGGGCAGGGCTCCTCAACTGAAATCCCTCAGAGCTTTCCTGTTCTAGAGTTTTGCAAGAAGGTGGGAGGAGTGTTTGTATGCTGGGCAGGCTTCCCAGGGGTGATTGTGGAAAGGAAGGGGAGTGATTTTGTAGGGCCCTAAAAAGAAGCCAGGAAGAAGAGGAAAAACAAAACCCTGCTTAAAAGAAAACAAATTGACTCAGGCATTTTCTGGCATTATCTTTAGTCTAGACTTGGAGATAGAAGCCAAGGCCAGAAGTCTGGAAACATCCATTTTCTTCTTGCTCTATAACTGACCTTCCCAATGACCTAAGACACATTCCAGCCACATACCAAAACCAGCCCAGCTAGGCGCAGTTTCAAGTTTTCCTCTATCTGTACTATTCTTTCCTTCCTCAAGAGGTACGGACACAATAAAAACAAATCCTCTGAGCCATTTATGCAAGTGAACAGCCTTATCTCATTGTTTAGGACAGCCTAGATCAGCAGGCAGGCCAGGGCTTGTCCTCCCAACTTGAGAGTGTGGAGCCAAAGCTGGAAAGAGGCCTGTCCGCAGCTAGTCTCAACTGGTGCGTGCGGAACCGGAGCTGGGTCCTCCGTCTCCTGACTCCCACCACGTACAGGAGGTCCAACCACGGAGAGGTGGAATTGCAGACCGCTTGGGTCTTTTCACCCCAAACCAGGCGTTCTTGCTATTTTGTTTTGCTGAAATTCTCATTGCCTTGCTATAATTGTGGGGTGAAGCCCAAAACACTGGGGTGTGAGGAGGTACAGGGAGCTGAACGTAGGAAAGGGACAATGTCTCTTATTCCTTGTACTTCAGTAAGGACTTGGTGTTTACTGCGTGCTCAGTTTTCTCCTCAAAAAGGAAATAACAACTAAAGGTCAGATGTCTTTAATTGCACTACTGTTGATCTCTTGCATATACTAAGCACTTCATACTTTGCAAAGGGCTCATGCATGTGTATGGTGTGTTTTCCAGATTCACATACCATATATCACCCCCTTACAGTATACAAGTCAGTGTTTTTTAGCATATTCAAAGGGCTGTGCAACCACTAGCGCAATCTAATTTTGGAGCATTTTTATCACCTCCAAAAGAAATCTCATCATACTCATTAGCAATCACTTCCTGTTCTCCATTCTCGCTTGCCCCACCCTAGGGAACTACTAATCTTTTTCTAACTCTATGTATTTCCCAATTCTGGGCATTTCTTATAAATGAAATCTAGCTTCTTTTTATTTAGCATAATGTTTCCAAGGCTCGTACATGTTATAACGTGTATTCATACTTTGTTCTTTTTACTGCTGAATAGTATTCCACTGTACAGAACATGCCATTTTTTATTTATTGATCAATTTATAGGCATTTGGGTTGTTTCCACTTCTGCCTATTATGAATAATGCTATTATGAACATTCACGTACAAGTTTTTGTGTGGACACATGGGTTCATTCTCCTGGGTACATGCCTGTGAGTGGAATTGCTGGGTCATATGGAAACTCTATGTTTAACTTTTTGAGAAACTGTCAAACTCTGTGTGTGTGTGTTTATAAACGTACTGAGCTCTTATTTCCCATACCATGAATTCACCTATTTAAAGTGTACAGTTCAGTGGTGTAGCATGTTCACACAGGGTTATGCTGCCATCACCACAATCTAATTTTAGAAAATCTTCATCACCCCAAAAAGGAACATTAAACTCATTAGCAGTCACTATCCATTCCCACACCCCAGGCAGACACTAGTCTACTTTCTATCTTTATGGATTTGCTGAGTCTAGACATTTCACGTAAATGAAACCATACAACCTGCAGTCTGTTGGCATTTGTTTCTTTCACTTAGCAAATGTTTCGAAGGTTCATCCATATTGCAGCACGTATCAGTATTGCATTCATTTCTATGGCTAAGTAGCATTTCATTGTGTGGGTATATCGCCGTTGTATTTATCCAGTCTCTACCTCTGTCATCATATGGTGTTCTCTGTGTGTGTGTGTCTGCGTCTCTGTTTTCCCTGCTTATAAGGACACCAGTCATTGGATTAGGGCCCACCGTCATCCAATATGACCTCATCTTAACTAATTACATCCTGAACACCCTGTTTTCAAATAAGGTTTGAAAACTTTCTGAGATTCCAGGTAGACAGGAATTTTGGAGGGGACACTATTCAACCCAGTACAGGCATTAAGGAATAATCACATAAATTCAGCTTGAGATCTTTTAAAGGTGCAAACACAAGTGGAATTTTGGCAAAGTGTAGTGCCAAAACAGCTTTGAGAGAACTTTTCTGGGGCTTCAACCGTTACGGAGCTGACTGGTTTCATAGACATTGCTTCATGCTGGTAGAATGGAGCAGTGTCTGCGGGCCCAACTCACCCTAACCCTTGCTTCATCTTATTAACAGACCTTTAAAAACTTCTCTGATTTTGACCACAAGAAACAAGCATGTCTGGGGTTTTGTGCCAGGAAAAATTCTTTTATTCATCAACAGATATGTACCCACTATGGGCGAGGACTGTTCTAGGCACCAAGGATACAGAAGTGGCTAGAACATGTTTTGAGTACTCACAACATGCAGGATTTTCTAGGCCCTTGGTGCATTTCACCCTTATAATCACCCTATGCCAATTTGTAAGTGAAGAAACCAAAACTCAGACAGATGAAATGACTTCTCTAGGTCTGCAGGTAAATGGACTGGGTCACAGATTTGATTACATAGCCTGAGCTGGAGGCAGAGAGCCCCAGAGGGGAGGACAGGTCACTCCTCTCTTCCACAGACCCACAGTCCAAGCATTCAGCGTGGAAGGTATTAAGTGACAAGACAGGATAAGTAGGTTGTGACAAAATGGCTTTTCTTGTTATGCTGGGGAACCTGGACACTGAGGGAGTATGACCTACTATGCTATGTATTTCATTTATTTAACCAACACATATTTATCGAGCTGTGTCCCACACTGGGCTGATGCTGGAGATAAAGTGTTACAAAAGAGACAGGCACTCTGCCCTTGCTGAGTTTATGGCCTAATGATTGAGCATGGAGTGATAAGGAATAATTTTCTTAAAATTATTTTTGCAATACAAGGAAGTGCTGGTGAGAAACAAGGGTGAAGAAATAAATAGGAAAGTGGTTTTAAAAAGAGAGAGAGCTTTGTAAGTCATTTTGAGGATCATGGATCCATTGAAGAACTTTACTCAGGGCAGAGGCACAGTGACATGATGTGGTTGTTGAGAAACAGGCAAGAGTCACAGATAATGTCCAGGTTTCTGACTGGAGAATCGATTGGATGGTGATATTGATGTGCTTTACTGAGATGAAGAACAAAGGACAAGGTTGAGGAGTCCAATTTAGGTTGTTGAACTTGACCTGCTTGTGGGACATGTGAATGGAGATGCCCAGCCGACGGACAGACACATGACGGGGAGCCCAGGAGAGAGAGCTCAGCCAGAGGTCAGGACTTGAGTGTTGCCATCACATGGGCGGTCACTGAAGCTCTGAGAGCAGACAGGATACCCCAGGAGATTCTCCTGAATGAGAGTGAAGCTATGGCAGGGTCTGGGGCAGAATCCTGAAGGCGGAAGAGGTTTATTGAAGAGGTGGGCTGAGGAAGAGGAGTCCAAAAAGACCACAGCGACTGTAGAATTGCATCAGAGGTTTTCCCCTGCACATTCCCTGCATCTTCTCAGGCAGCAGCTCGTGCTCATCACTGGCGCCATGGCTACTCCATCCCCTAGCATACCCCCTCTCTCCTCTGCCATTAGAGAGTTCATCTTGCGAATCTAATGGAGTCATGGAGCCACTGATTCTGTTAACATGTGTCCGCTTCAGTATGAGACCTGTAGTGGGAATTCATTTTGGAGGTCAACACAGCTGTCACTGCGACAGTTTTTCCCCAAAGGCCCGTGGTTTTTTCTGTTGTACACTGGCACAGTTGTCCCGCCTGGCATCTGGAACAACTGGAGAGTAATTAAGGCTGCAGAGCTTCAGTGAGCTGATGATCCCGCCTAGGGCCTTCAGAAGGGTGCGAGCTGAGACAGGTCAAATAATAGGCAGTAGAAGCAGAACTGTGCTCCCTCTGAAATGATTTAAATACCCCTAGAAAGCCACTGTCCAGACCACTGAAATATTATCCCCTACTAGTCTCCTATCACCAGAAATTACATCTTTAAACCTTTATTTCTTTTACACAAGAAATTTCACTGTTGGAATTATTAGATGATGAATGAACAAGTTTACCTATTCTGCAAACACAGACTGAGAACTTTCTATGTACCTAGCCTTTATTAGGTAAATGCTGAAACTATCGAGACACCAGTCTCTGTTCTTAGAAACCCATCGGCTAGGCAAGGAAGCAGAGTGACAGTGGAGATAATGAAGCGTGGCCAAGTGCTCTTGGCACCTTGAACAATGAATGACCAAGTCCAGGAGTGTTTCAGAGAAAATGTGATACCCATGTCAGGTCTCGAGGTCTGCATCTGAGTGCCAGGAGAACAGACGTGAAATCCAGGTGGAAGGAACAGCATAACGAAGAATCATAAAAGGAGCTGGTATTTTCAGGGACTGATGAAGCTTCTGTATGCCTTGAGTATGGAAGGAGAGAAGCAGGAAATAGGTCAGACTGTGAAAGGCCTTGTATGTTATGCTTAGAATTTAAACCAAGCTTAGAGAGCCAGCCAAATGAATACCCTTCAGCATGGGGTGTAGCACTCTACGCTATTATGTCTTTAATAGCTTGCTTCCTTTCTAACATAACAGACGAGAACTTAAGATAAGAGTTAAGAGAAAAAAAGACCAATAGACAGAGAGTGGTAGGTACAAGATTTGGGGGATAGGAGACATTGCCATCCTCAGAGGACTGGGAAGGGCAGGCTGGAGGGGCTGGGACAAGTCTTAAGGGACAGCTCCAAATACTCTTGTGCTTTTATCATTAATGTAGTAAGGCACAGCCCAGGGTCTCGATTAAGGGCTCTTCAAGAAGCAAAGCTTCATTTAACAAAGCAGCCTTAGCTTTGAGGGAGGTGATGACAACAGAAGCCACCAAAGAGAAGGAAAGCAGTGGTACTCACTGCTCCAGAGAGCCGGAGTCATGTTCCTGGACCACGGGGTGCCGTACCTCCTGGAAGCGGGGCAGTGCTGCTCCAGCGGTGATAGAGAGTGGCTTCCAGGAGACTCCAGGAGCAGTGCAGACATACAGAGCACCTCCTTCTCAACCACGGTGGCCAGCGGGCCACAGCCCTCCTCTGGAGTTGGGGGGGGGGTGGCAAGACTGTGGGAGGGAGAAAATGCTGCTGGACCATCGCCTCTGCTCCTGATAGTTTTCTTCCTCTGATGACCCACTTTGGAAAAAGGGCACCTTTCTTTGCTTTTTTATTCACAGAGTCCTTTCTCCTTTTCACAGATTCCCTGAGAAACATTTCCTCAGCCAGTCACGGGCCCCGCTCCTCTCCAGCCGAACTCAGCAGCTCCAGTCAGCACCCTCTCCGAGAACGAAAATCCTCAGCCCCATCGCACTCCAGTCAGCCCACCTTGTTCACATTCGAACCACCCGGCTCAAACCACATGCAGCCCCCGTTGTCCACCAGCGCGCCTCAGGAGTATGTCTACTTGCACCAGTGCATCAGCCGGAGAGCAGAAAATGCCAGGTAGGAGACCGCGGTAACCACTCACACAGCCTAGTACTTTTCAGTCTCTGTTCTTTCGTTTTAAAGACAAAGGAATACGATATTATAGCTTTTCAGGTGGTTGTACTTACAAAACAAAACGTTTTCTCGCTTAGGTAACCACCACATTTCATTTATCTCTGTTGCTATACAGCGGTCACTGCATTCCAGACACCTTCCATTGTGAAAAATCATGCTATAAAATGTTTTTAATTTAATTTGGGGAAAAAAAGTCCTTTAGGGCTAGAGTTTCCAAATTGAAAAAGATAAGTCAATTTACTTGTTGGCCTTAAGAAGATAGCCATAAAGCCTTAACATTATCGAACAAATCTCTAGCTCACTGTTTCTGTAGCTGCACTGTCCTCTATGGTAGCCAGTGTCCACATGTGGCTAATGAAATTTAATTAATTAAAACTGAAGCCCTGGCTGGTGTGGCTTAGTGGATTGAGCATGGGCCTGTGAACCAAGAGATCACAGTTCGATTCCCAGTCAGGGCACGTGCCTGGGTTGCGGGCCAATTCCCAGCAGGGAATGCACAGGAAGCAACCATACATTGATGTTTCTCTCCCTCTCTCCTTCCCTTCCCCTCTAAAGATAAATAAATAAAATCTTTAAAAAAAAAAAAAACTGAATAAAATTTAAAATTAAGTCCGTCAGTTACACTAGCCACCCTTCAAGTGCTCAGCAGCCTCATGTGACTACCACACTGGATAATGCAGTATGAAACTCCGTCAGGAGTTTCACAGGAAACTGCAGCAAGGACTCCCTGCTCTGGAATAACGGCCTTTGTTTTCCTGACGCTGCCAGCTCTCTCACAGGTGCGGAGCCGGTGCATATTTTTATCACCTTTTATTTCCACTGTTAGGATAAACAGAAGCACAGAGCCGATAGGCTTTGCCAGAGCTAGATCCCAATTGCTACCGTAGCCAGTAGATTACAAATCAAGCTCCTTAATTAATTTATTTATAAATATCTAATTTGTGTTATGAAAACTATGGCAATTAGAGGACTGGCTGTATTAATATATCACTTGACAGACTATTTTCAGGCATAATCTCACTCAAACCAGTCACATCCACTGAGAGCGAGCCAGTACAGCTCATTTTCTCCATTTCGTAGGTGAAGAAATGGAGGTTTACAACTAATAAATGACAGAGGTAGGCCTAGAACCCAGGTCCTCTCATATCTGGTCCTGTATTCTTTTCTCTACACTGTGCTGCATTGGCTCTGGCTTTCTGAGTCATTCACCATCACCCAACAGAGGCTCCCAACACTCAGACTTGCTGATACCTCAAATGCCAGTTGATTCATTTGTTTGTGAATTTTCCCTCGTTCAGCCTCCATCAACTTATACATGAAGAGCTGAGTTCTGAAACGGTGGGATGAATTAACCAAGATCACTGAATCAGTTAGTGGCACCTGATTCCTCCTGAATCACAGACCAGAGACAGGCAGTGTGCTACAGCGAAAAGCAGTTACAGGCTTCGGAGTCGGTCAGATATGGGTTCAAATTCAGATTCTGCCACTGTCCTTGTGATCATGGGCCACTTAGTTAACCTTCTTGACCTTCGATTGCCCTATCTGCTGGATGGAAATAACTAACTCAAAAGCTTACTAGTGAATGTAAAATGACAAACATACATAAAGTACCCAGGAGTAGATGTCAGTACATATTAACTGCTGCTCTCCTGTGCGTCATCCCCTCCTACTACATGGATGATTTCCCGGGAGTGGAGAATGTGCAAGAGTTCTTACAATCATAGTTCTAGTGAAAGATTAAGTGCTTTATATGAAAGCCTCTCAGACTTTAATGTGCATATGAAATATTCGAGGATCTTATTGAAATGCTGATTCTGGCTGAGTAGGCCTGGGGTGGGTCCTGAGATCCTGCCCTTCTGCTAAACTGCGTCTGATGCCATCCAGATGGGCTGCAGTTCACACTTTAAGTAGAAGACCTTATATAATATTAACAGCTACCGCCACCTCCAGTCCCATGATACTGCTAAAGCAACAGAGAACAAATATATAAATGTCTCTGCTTGAATTAGCACTTAGAGCCCACTCTCTCCGCACCCCCATGTCCTCTGCAAAACCTCTCTTAATCTCCCTGGCTGGAATTCATTTCTCCTCTGAATTCCCATAGCAGTTTTTGATTCTCTCTCTCACAGCACTTGGAACTTTCTGCCTCATATTATGGATTTTTATATTAATATGTTACTGCTCTTTGAAGACCCAGGGCACCTAGTAGGCACATAATAAGTATTTGAACAAAGCTGTGTTGTGGAGAAAACATAGTAAAGGTGATAGAACTTATTACAGTGGGGGAAGCACCTTCACTGTGGGGCTTTGACCAAAATGTGCTTTTTCTGTGTCTTTGTTTTCACTTGTGTGGGTGTTGGAGCAAAAGAGAGTGATGAGTAGGATCTCAGGGAGAATTTGGAAAAAATAAGTTCATATGTTTTTTGCAGAATTCCAAGAGGGGCGGGTGGGTGGAAAGGAAGCGTTCTTCACTCCAGAAAGACTGTATGGTTTCTGGTAGTAGTGGAGCAGCTGGCATGATACTAAGCATACTGTAACAATTACAAACTCGGAACAAAACACACAGACACACAAAAACTGTTTGAAAGCATTTAATAGCAATCAAAAAGCAGACAGAAACTGAAGGAGAATTGACTCTTAAAGAAGGGATCCACACTGACTGGGTCCAACTTTCATGGCTTTTCCTATCAAGGAAATTCCTAGAAGTATATCACCCAAAATATTTAGCATACAATGAGAAATTGCCAGACATGTGAAGAAACTGTTAAAAGTTGACCCATAATTGAGAGAACTCAGTTCATAGAAACAAGGCAAAGTAAACCCAAATTTTGGAGCTAGTATACAAAGACTTTAAATTATTGTGTGTTTTGCTTTAATCTGTAGGGTGGGGATTGATAATGAGTGAAGAGATTGTTACATTTAGGAGAAAGAGAAACTGCAAAAAAATTTAGGAGTTCCAGTTCTAAGTGTGGGACAGTCCCAAACCAGCATAGCAAAGGCTTTGTAAACTAAGCTGAGATTTGTACTACCACACACAGGAGAGTCAAAACTTACAGGAGAGTCAAAACTGGCCTTGGCTGGTGTGGATCAGTGGACTGAGTGCCAGCCTGTGAACCAGAAGGTCACTGGTTTGATTCCTAGTCAGGGCACATGCCTGGGTTGCGGGCCAGGTCCCAAGCTAGCAGGGGGTGCACAAGAGGCAACCACACGTTGATCCTTCTCTCCCTCTTTTCTCCTTCCCTTCCCCTCTCTAAAAGTAAATAAATAAAATCTTAAAAAACAAATCTTGCAGTCTGAACCTAACCAAGTTGACTGCCTGCAAAAATAAAATCAACATTCTCCAGAGGATTATAACAGAGCTCAGGGTCTAAACAACGTAAGATCACAACATTCAGGGCATACTTCAAAATTTCTCAGCATACAGAGAATCATCAAAATGTACCCAGTCTCAAGGGAAAGCACAGATGTCAAGCTCAACATAACCCCAGGTGTTGAAACTAGCAGACACAGATTTAAAAGCCCATATTATAACAATATTCCATGTGATAAAGGAAAACACACTTAAGATTAATGGAAAGGGAAGAAAACTCTTTCAACCCAGAAGTTTATATCCTGCAAACATGTCCTTCAGAAATGAAAACAAAATTGAGACATTCTAGTTGAAAGAAAAAGAAGAGAATTTCCAGGAGATTTTTGAAAATGCTAAGGAAGTTCTTCAGGCTGAAGCAAGATAATACCAGAAGGAAACTAAGATCTTCAGGAATGAGGAAAAGTAGTAAACAGAGTAAATATCTGCATAATTATAAAAGGATACTTTCCCTTCTAAGTTCTTTTGAGTATTGAAATCAAATCTTAAATGTTATCTAGTGAGGTTTTTACTTGGTTTTATTTCTCTTCAGCCTAAAGAGCTTCTTTTACCACTTCTTTCCATGTAAGTTCCCTCGTGACGTATTTTCCCAATTTTTATTTATCTGGAAATATCTTTATTTCACCATCATTTTAGAGATATTTTGGATGGGTATAAAATTCAGGAATGATAGTTTTATTTTCTTTTTTTTTTTTTTTTTTTTTTTTTTTTTTTTTTTTTTT
>CM052543.1:44377225-44412423 GCA_028533065.1 Trachops cirrhosus | reverse complement strand
AAATCCTTGGTTGTCCGACTTCCATAAACTTCAATTTTCTGTCAGTTCTGGTTGTTATTTTGTTTCTATATCTTTGTTGTCCCTATCTTGGTTGTGCGAGGAGGCACAGTGCGTCTACCTATGCCTCCATCTTGGCCGGAAGTCGATAGTTTTATTTTCTTTCATCATTTTAAAGGATGCCATGCTATATAGTCTTCTGACCTTCATTATTTCTCATGAGAGGTCAGCTGCTATTTTTATTTTAATTTTTTGATATGTAATGTTGTTTGACAAAGATGCCAATAGGGAAATGAAAGTCTTTTCAACAAATGATGCTGGAAAAGCTGGTTATCCATATAGGAATAAAAAAGAACCCTTACTTCAAATCACACTACTCAAAAGTTAACTCAAATGGCCCTGGCTGGTGTGGCTTAGTTGGTTGCACCATTGTTCCATAACCAAAGGGTTGCAAGTTTGATTCCTGGTCAGGGCACCTACCTAGGTTGCAGGTTCAGTCCCTGGTCCAGGTGCATAAAACTCCCAGTCCTGACATATATAGGAGGCAGTCGATGCTTCTCTCTTGTATTGGTGTTTCTTTCTCTCCCTCCCCCTCTCCCTTACTCTCTTTCTAAAAGCAATGAAAAAAATATGTCCTTGGATGACAATAAAAAAAATTGAATGCAAATGTATCAGAGACCTAAATGTAGAGTCTAATACTATGAAACTTCTAGAAGAAAACATCTCTGTGATCTTGCATTACACAGAATTTTTGTGTAGGATACAAAAAGCAGGAATCATAAAAGAAAAATTAGATAAAGTAGTTTTTATCAAAATTAAAACCTCTGCTCTTCAGAACTCCATAAGAAAATAAAATGGCAGGTCATAAAATATAAGAAAATATTCAAAGCATGTATATCTGACAAAAGATTTATCTCTAGACTACGTAAAAAACTATTATGACTCAATAGAAGACAAACAACCCAATTTTTTAAGTGGACAAAGATTTGAACACTTTACAAAAAAGGTACAGGAATGGGCAATAAGCACATGAAAAAATGATGAATCATCAAGAAAATGCAAATTAAAACCTAAATGTGGTTTTGCTCCATCTCTACTGGAATGGGGGAAAAAAAAAAGCCTAGCAATGCCAAGTGTTGGCAAGAATGTGGGTGGGCTTTAATCCTACACTGCTTCTGACATTCACATTACATACTACGTGCTCTAGAAAAAAGGAATAATGCTTTACGGTTTAAAAAGCACTTTTACATTTGTTACCTCATTGATCTCCAAAATCAACTCATAGGGCTCCCTTGAGCAGGGACTTTGAAGAGAGAACCAGCTCATTCATTGCTGTCAAGCACAGACATAAATACGCCCAGTTGGCCCTGACCTGTGTGGCTCAGTTGGTTGGGCATTGTCCCACAAAGCGAAAAGGTTGCTGGTTCAATTCCCGGGCAGTGCACATGCTGGGGCTGCAGGCTAGTCCCCAGTTGGAGCACATGAGAGAGGCAACCTATCAATGTTCCTCTCCCTCTCTTTCTCCCTCCCCTCCCCTCCCCCTCTCTAAAAATAAATAAAGTCTTTTAAAAATATATGCCTGATTGGACTACTAAAGTCAAATCATATTTACTAGGCTAATAATGCCAGCCTTTTATCTATTCCTTTTTACATTTATGAGGGAACCCAATATACAGTTATAATACATTAAGCACATTAGAGATAAAATCATGATGTATTCATCATTACTTTTATTTTTTTAATCATTTTTATTGTTGTTCGAATACAGTTGTCTCCATTTTCCCACCACCACTTTCCCCCACCCCACCCACCCCCACCTCCCACCCTCAATCCTAGCCCCCTTTGGCTTTGTCCATGGGCCCTTATACGTGTTCTTGGATGACCCTTTCCCTTCTTTCACCCATTATTTCCCTCCTTCCTCCCCTCTGGTCACTATCAATTTGTTATTTATTTCAATGTCTCTGGTTATATTTTGCTTCCCTGTTTGTTTTGTTGATTAGGTTCCACTTATAGGTGAGCTCATAAGGTATTTGTCCCTCACCACCTGACTTACTTCACTTAGCATGATGCTCTCCAGTTCCATCCATGCTGTCATGAAGGGTAGGAAGGAGCTCCTTCTTTCTTTCTGCTGCATAGTATTCCATCGTGTACATCACCATTTTTTGATCTACTCATTTATTGATGGTTACCTAGTCTGCTTTTAGCACTTGGCGATTGTAAATTGTGCTACTATGAACACTGGGGTGCATAGGTTCTTTTGAATTATGTTTCAGGCTTAGGTATAATCCCAGCCGTGGAATTGCCAGGTCACAAAAGGCAGTTCCACTTTTAGTTTTGTGAGGAAATTCCATACCGTTTGCCACAGTGGCTGCACCAGTCTGTATTCTCACCAAAAATGTACTAGGGTTTCCCTTTCTCCACAACCTCGCCAGAGCTTGTTTGTTGATTTGTTCATGATGGCCATTCTGACTGGAGTGAAGTGGTATCTCAATGTGGTTTTAATTTTCATTTCTCTGATGGCTAGTGATGCTGAGCATCCTTTCATATGTCTCTGGGCCCTCTGTATGTCCTCCTTGAGGAAGCGTCTGTTCAGGTCCTTTGCCCATTTTTTAGTTGGATTGTTTATCTTCCTGGAGTGGAGTTATGTAAGTTATTTTTTTTTAAAGATTTTATTTATTTATCTTTAGAGGGGAAGGGAAGGAGAGAGGGAGAGAAATATCAATGTATGGTTGCTTCCTGTGCATTCCCTGCTGGGAACTGGCCTGCAACCCAGGCATGTGCCCTGACTGGGAATCGAACCACGATCTCTTGGTTCACAGGCCCATGCTTAATCCACTAAGCTACACCAGCCAGGGCTATGTATGTTATTTATATATTTTGGAGATCAAACCCTTCTCTAAGAGATCATTGACAAATATATTTTCCTGTACAGTTGGTTCACTTTTCATTTTGCTAATGTTTTCTTTAGCCATGAAGAAACTTTTTATTTTGATGAAGTCCCATTTGTTTATTCTTTCCTTTATGTCCCTTGTTCAAGGGGACATGTCGCTGAAAATATTACTGTGTGGAATATCTGAGATTTCCCTGCCTATGTTCTCCTCTAGGACTTTTATGGCATCATGACTTATATTTAAGTCTTTTATCCATCTTGAGTTTATTTTTGTGTATGGTGTAAGTTGGTGGTCGAATTTCATTTTTTTGCATGTAGCGGTCCAGATGTCCCAACACCATTTGTTGAAGAGGCTACTTTTACTCCATTTTATGCTTCCACCCCCTTTGTCAAATATTAATTAACCATAGAGACTTGGGTTTATTTCTGGGCTCTCTATTCTCTTCCATTGATCTATGTGTCTGTTCTTATGTCAGTACCAGACTGTTTTGATTACTGTGGCCTTGTAATACAGTTTGATATTAGGTATGGTGATCCCTCTTACTTTGTTCTTCTTTCTCAAAATTGCTGTGGCTATTTGGGGTCATTATGGTTCCATATACATTTCTGAAATGTTCTATGTCTGTGAAATATGTCATTGGTATTTTAATAGGGATTGCATTGATTGTATTGAATCTATAAATTGCTTTCAGTAGTATGGACATTTTGATGATATTAATTCTTCCAATCCATGAACATGCTATATGTTTCCATTTGTCTGTATATTCCTTAATTTCTTTCTTCTCTGGTGCGTAGTTTTTTGAGTACAGGTCTTTTACCTCCTTCATTAGGTTTATTCCTAGGTATTTTATTTTTCTTGTTGCTATATCACATAGGATTTTTTTTCCTGATTTCTGTTTCTGATGTTTCATTGTTGGTATACAAAAATGCCTTTGAGTTCTGAATATTGACTTTGTATCCCTCTGTTTTTCTAAATTCATTTATTAAGTCAAGCAGTTTGTTGGTGGAGTCTATAGGATTTTCTATGTACACTATCATGTCATCTGCAAAGAATGACAGTTTTGTTTCCTCCTTTCTGATTTGGATGCCTTTTATTTTCTTTTCTTGTCTGATTCCTGTGACTAGGACTTCCAATACTATGTTGAATAGAAGTGGTAAAAGTGGACATCATTGTCTTGCTCCTGATCTTAGTAGGAAAGCTTTTAGTTTTTGTCAGTTGAGTATGATGTTGGCTGTAGGTTTTTCATACATGCCCTTTATTATGTTGAGATATGCTCCCTCTATTCCCACTTTGCTGAGTGTTTTTATCATAAATGGGTGCTATACTTTGTCAAATGCTTTTTCTGCATCTATTGATATGATCATGTAATTTTTGTATTTTCTTTTGTTTATGTGATGTATTACATTTATTGATTTACAGATATTATACCATCCCCACATCCCTAGGATGAATCCCACTTGATCATGGTATATGATCTTTGTGATATATTGCTGGATGTGGTTTGTCCGTACTTTGTTGAGGGTTTTAGTGTCTGTTAATCAGCAATATTGGCCTGTAGTTTTCTTTCTTTGTTGTGTCTTTGTCTGGTTTGGGGATTAGGAAGATGCTGGCCTCATAAGAGGATTCGGGTACTCTTCCCTCTTCTCAGATTTTTTGGAACAGTCTGAGAAGTATAGGGGTTAGCTCTTCCTTAAATATTTTGTAAAATTCTCCTGTGACACTCTCCGGTCCAGAGCTTTTGTGTGGTGGGAGGTTTTGATTACTGCTTCAATTTCACCAGCTTTATCAGTCTCTTCAGGCTTTCTGCTTCTTCTTGGTTCAGTTTTGGAAGATTATATTTTTCTAGAAATTTGTCCATTTCACCCATGTTTTCAAATTTTCTTGGTATATAGTTATTTATAGTAATTTCTTACAGTCCTTTGTATTTCTGGGGTATCAGTTGTAATTTCTTCTCTTTCATTTCTGATTTTATTTATTTGGGTCCTCTCTCTTTTTTTCTTGATGAATCTGGTTAAAAGCTTGTCGATTTTGTTTATCTTTTCAAAGAACCAACTCCTGGATTTATTGATCCTTTAAATTGTTCTTTTAGTCTCTATGTCATTATATTCTTCTCTGATCTTGATTATTTATTTCTTTCCTTCTACTCGCTCCTGGCCTTCTTTGTTGTTGTTCCTCCAGTTCTCCAGTTTTCGTAGGTGTAGAGTTAGGCTGTTTATTTGAGATTTTTCTGTATTGCTATGAACTTCCCTCTCAAGACTGCCTTTGCTGTATCCCATAGGTTTTGGACTATTGCATGTTCATTTTCATTTGTTTCCAGAAATTTTTTGATTTCTTCCTTTATCTCATTGTTAACTTGTTCATTGTTTAAGAGCATGCTACTTAGTCTCCATGAATTTGAATATTTTTTAATTTTTTCCTTGAGGTTGGTTTCTAGTTTCAGACTCTTATGGTCTGAGAAATGATACCAGTTTTTCTTGAATTTGTTGAGGCTTGTCCTGTGTTCTATCATGCAGTCTATCTTTGCAAATGTTCCATATGTCACCATTACTTTTTCTACAGTACTGGCCCCTATTCTGCCTTCAAGTACTGAGTAATATATATTCTGGTTAAACTGACTTCAGTTTTCAAAATCCAGCTCATCCACTGAGCTAAAATAAATAAATATTCAGAACAGTAACTATTCTAATGAAAGAGTTTTGAACTGACACTGTCAAGACAAGCTGAGTCCTTTTTGTCTTTGAAGACAAATTAGTTCCATTGGATTTATTTTTGCCCTTCAGCCAGTGACACTATTCATCAGGGAAAAGCAAATTAAAACCACAATGAGATATCACTTCACACCTGTCAGAATGGCCATCATCAATGAATCAACAAACAATAAGTGCTGATGAGGATGTGGAGAAAGGGGAATCCTTGAGCACTGTTGGTGGGAATGCAGATTCTTGCAACCACTGTGAAAAACAGTACAGAGCCTCCTCAAAAAAATTAAAAATGGAACTGTCCTATGACCCAACAAGTCCACATCTGGGTATTTATCCAAAGAAATCAAAAACACTAATTCAAAATGATGGATGTTCCTCCACGTTCATTGCAGCATTATTTACAATAGCCAATATACAGAAGCAGCCTGAGTGTCCATTGACAGACAGTTGGGTAAAGAAGATGTGGTGTATACATACAATGGAATATTACTCGGCTGTAAAAAGAATGGGGTTTTACCATTTGCAACAATATGGATAGACCTAGTTGGAATTATGCTAAGTGAAGTAAATCAGACACATAAAGACAATACCATATGATTTCTCTTATATGTGCAATTTAAAAAACAAATGAGCACACAAAACAGAAACAGACTCGTAGACATGCGAACTGATGATTGTCAGATGGGAAGAGGGTTTGGTGGCTGGGTGGAAAAGATTGGTAGTTTCAAAGTGGTCACAGGGATGTAAAGTACAGCATGGGGAATATAGTCAGTAATACTGTAACAACTGTGTGTGGTGCCGGGTGGGTACTAGACTTACTGGAGAATTACTTCATAAGTTATATAAATGTCTAACCACTATGCTATATACCTGAAATTGATATAATATTGAATCTCAGGTGTAATTGAAAAAAAAATTAACTAAAGAGAAGTTTGCCAGTGGCAACTACAGAACCATAAATGATGGTTAATTTACTTACAAGCGTTTATATACTAAATTTCCTTAAACGGGGACATGTCCATTAAAAATTAGACCAGGCCTTTCAATGTTAAAGTACTTATAGTCTAGTAAGTTGGAAAAGAGTAAAATCATGGTGTAGTACGGTACATATACTTGTATGTAAGTGCACAAAAGACCAAGTGCCAACTAAAGTGTCTGGGAAGACTAGGAAACCATCCCTAAAAGCCAGGGAGAGGTTCAGGGTTGACATTAAGATCAGATGTGCAAGAGGTGGTGCGATCCACCCCCTCACCCCCCACCCACAGCATCTGGAGCCACTGACAGCCAGGACCAGGAAGGAAAGGCACTGAGCTGCTGGCTTCCAGGAGTGTCTGATCTCAAACTTCTCTCTGCCCCCTGGGGATTGCCCCTACACACAGGAAGATGTGTTGGAATATCTTCCTGTGCAGCTCCACCACTTACCGTTTTCCCCATCTAGAATGTGAGGGCAACGCATGTCTCTCAGAACTGTTAGGTTTAAAAGCTACATCCTATGTGATGTGTCTGGCACGGGGCCGCACTCACTTTATGAGGCCCGCCTGCGCACAGCCTGTCTCCAAATCCCCTGCTTCCAGGTATCCTTCCCAGGAAAGCCACGCAGCCCGTCACAGTGACATGGGCCTCAATACAGGTTCACACGGAAGTTTTAAAGGCCTCTTGATTTTTGCCCAAATCAAGGTAGGCTTTGAGCGGAGCATCTTGACGCCTGGGTGCTAGAACCAGTTCTACCACATGCCAGGCACTACGCCTGGCACAGGATAGGTCCTCTGCCTTCTAGGATCGCAGGGTCTGGTAGAAGTGGAAGGACACAGACCCAAGCAGCTTTCACACAAGGCAGAGTGAGTGAGTGCGGCGATGGAAGCACGAAGTGCGGTGGGGGTAAAGAGGGAGGTGCCATGAAGTGGGAAGGAGAGTTAGAGGGCCTGTAACACCTTTGTGGACCAAAAAGGCTTGTTTTGCATTTTAAGTTTTTTTAAAAGATTTTATTTATTTAGTTTTAGAGAGGGAAAGGGAGGGAGAGAGGGAAAGAAACATCAATGTGTGGTTGCCTCTCACACCCCTACTGGGGACCTGGCCCACAACCCAGGCATGTGCCCTGAGTGGGAATCAAACTGGCGACCCTTTGGTTCACAGGCTGGCACTCAATCCACTGAGCCACACCAGCCAGGACTCATTTTATGTAAGTTCTGATGAGCCAAGTGAGCATTCCAGAGAACGGTAAACAACGCAAGCCTGGGGTTGGAGCTTACACCATCAGGGACCTGTTTACAGATGAGTGCGTTGTTCGGTGAGTTAGAGGAGGATGCCTAGACAGCAGGCAGTTGGGACATAGCTAGTGGGTTCTGAAAGGAGGCGGGGGTTGGTTGCTGCCCCAAAGGGTTTAGGCTAAGCTCAGGAAAGGGGACGGCAGCACCAGCACTCCTCTTTGTTCATCGGTCTGTTCATACATCCATTTGTCGTTCATTTAACAAACATGTATTCATTATTTACTATGTGACAAGCACTAATCCTGTGCTGAGGGAAGAAAAACACTTAAGAGAGTTTCTTTCCTGGAGGAAATCAGTTTGCTGGAGGAGACAAGTAACAGTAGTACATAACACAGATTATAATTGCTACCCACTCCAAGAACAGAGTTAAGAAAGTAACTGATTATGCTTGGAGGTAGAGGATGGTGAGAAACAGCTTTCAAAGATGTGTCCTTTGAGCTGAGTTTGAAGGATAAAGGAGTAGGAGCTTGCCAGATGGAAGTAAGAACTCTGCAGGCAGAGCAAACAGCCCAGCTGAGCCCAGGGGCTCAACTGCGTGGGGCATACGGGGGACACTGGCAACTCTGGCTGGTGTGGACCCTAGAGTGGGAAGGGGACCTAAGGAGAAGAGATTGGAGAGCCGCGTTGCAGTTGGAGTGTGGCTTCGTCCTAAAGGCAATGCAACAGTTTCGAAAACGTCTACACTTGGGAGTTAGGACAGTGAATGTCAGTGGGGTGTCATTAGGATCAGAGAGGTCCTGGGCAGATGGTAGGAGACTTTCCACTAGCCCTTGTGTCATCAGAAAAATCAGGAGGACCTGAATTGGGGTGGATTCAGGGGGACCTGTGGGGTTATTGATGAAAACTCACAGTGTGAGTAACTCTCAGACTTGAATGGCTGGTGCCATTTCCAAATCAGGAGGGTCAGGAGGAAAATGATGAATTCGCTCTTGAATACGTTTAAGGTTACTGCAGAACACCTGTAATGCTCTCCCCACCCCAGCCCCACCTCCACCTTAAAACCCTTCCAGGGGCCCCATATTCCGTCAGCCCTGGCCTGCCCCCGGCCCCACTGTCTTCTTTCAGCCCTACCTCCTAACACACTTGCTGCAGCCTGCTCAGCCTGCAGGACCTGAAATTGCCAGGTTGTGTTCTACTTCTTTGTGCCTCGAACCAGAACACCTTTTCCCTTCTCTTGCCTTTTGCCTAGCCAATTGCCAGACTCACTCAAAAGCAACATCTTTGAAGCATCCCTTGACATTCTGTACTACCACCCCCAGGGGGAGCTAGTATAAATCTGTCAACAGCGCTTACTCACCCACTTGACTGTAATGATTTGCATGCAAGTCGCCTCCTCCACCACTCCCCCCCCACCCACCACCCACCCCCGCCCCGGGCAGGAGGCATCTCGGTATCCAGTGTGCCTGACCAGATGGAGTCTAGGACATCAGTACATGTGTGCTGAATGAACTCATCCAGACAGGGGCATCCAACAGAGAGTTGGAAATTCTAATACACAAAATGAAAGGCACCAAAGACAGATGCTAAACACGTGAAGACCTTCTGCCTACCATTGGCTCACCCATCCTCTGCTCCAAGCACTCCATTGTTTAAAGGCTAGATGTTCAATGAACTAGGCCCGTGGCTGTTGGCTTGGTTATGTGTGCGGAGTGGAATAGAAAGGGAGGAAGGACACAGAGGCCTAGAGAGGAGGCCCGTGAAGCTGGGGGACTGAAATGGGCGCAAATTTACATAAGAGAGAGCCTGACCTGGACACCTGTTTTCCTTCCTCCGTAGAGGTCTCTGGGCCCTATTTTCTACCACCCTCTGGTGGTCACATCCCTATACAACAAGCTGCTCGCGATTTGAAAGAGCTTGTATGAGGCCAAAGTTCCGTGGATTGGCCTCAGAGGTTGTGACACCCTCGTCCCCTACATTTAGCATGCAAATTTACATATATATATATGCACACACACGATCTTATACTGTCGAGAAATTCCAAGAGCTTTTTATTGGATTCTTAGGAGTTTACCGCCCCGCCAGATGACTGAGTATAAAAGATTTTTCTAGAGTAGTGATTTTTTTCCCCCAAATGAAATCCTGTGATGAATTGTAATGTAAGAGAGAGAAAACCAGACCTGGACCCCTACTTGCACAGAACACAAAGTCCAATGTGAAAACTACACCTATAAAGCCAAAGGCTCATGCTTCTTCAGAGCCATATGGACCAGTAAGAGCCTATGAGACCCACTCAGTCACACCTCAGAGAGGGGCGCCGACGCTCACAGAACATACCAGGGGCAGTACTGGAACCTGACACAAACCCCCTGCCCCTACTCCTGGGTCTTTAAACTGCTCATTTTGCCTTATATCCCAAACACCTAAATTTGGAAAAGATAGTTATAAAACTTTTGCTATCCTGAATATAGTTCCCAAACAGGAAACTATCTTTTCTGTAGATATTTAAGCTTCTGAAAGGAGATAGTTCTCCTTATAAATGCCTCTCAACAAGCCATAATACATGGTAGAAAATGAATCTGTAGCTAACACGTGAATAGTTCTTTATCACTTAGAACGTCAATGCCTGGACCCCCATAAGCTAACTTATTTTACATGGGGACACTGAGACTTGGAGAAAACGATTTGCTTGCTGCTTTCTGACACTGACTTAAGGGTTCTTGCTACTACCTCTCAGCCTTTGTATTCAAATGTATGCATTCTGACTTAAAACAGTGAGCATGTCAGCAGTATAACTGGCTTGTTGATAACTGTGGCAGGGGGAACACAGTCAGGTAAGACTAGGCCCTGCTAATCACAGCCATTTGGGCGTAGGGAGCGGAGTAAAGGCTAACACTGATTGAACATCTATACACCAGGGTCTAATTTCTGAATCACCTTCACAGTGTTTTTAATCACTGATTTTGCAGATGCATGAACTGAAGCTCAGAAAGAGAAAGTGCCTTGCCCAAGGTCACACAGCTAGTAAACTGAAATAAACCTCAGGCCTGCCTGCTCCTCAGCCTGTGTTTTCCTCACACCAAGGAGCTGCGCGAGGCTTTGAACATGCCGGCTGCCTCCCTAGGTGGGCAGTCCTGGCCTCCTCTAACCCTCCGTCCCCTCCCTTCTTTCTCTCTTGTAGGAGTGCCAGCTTCTCTCAGGGCACCAGGGCCTCGTTCCTCATGAGGAGTGACACAGCCGTACAGAGACTTGCCCAGGGCAATGGACACTGTGTCAATGGGGTCAGTGGTCAAGTCCACGGCTTCTATAGCCTCCCCAAGCCGAGCCGGCACAATACAGAATTCAGAGACAGTACCTATGACCTCCCCCGGAGCCTGGCCTCCCATGGCCACACCAAGAGCAGCCTCACAGGTTCTGAGACAGATAATGAGGAAGTGTACACCTTCAAGACGCCCAGCAACACCCTGTGCCGGGAGTTTGGGGACCTCCTGGTGGACAATATGGATGTCCCGGCCACCCCACTCTCTGCCTACCAGATCCCTAGGACGTTCACGCTGGACAAGAACCACAATGCCCTGGCAGTGGCCACTCCTGGGGACTCAGGCATAGCTCCCCCACCCAGACCCCCCAAGCCAAGCCAGGCAGAAACACCTCGATGGGGCAGCCCTCAACAGAGACCTCCAGTCGGTGAAAACAGCAGATCAGTCTCCGCCGCGGCCACCATCCCCAGGCGCAACACGCTCCCTGCGATGGACAACAGCCGACTTCACCGAGGTCAGTGTCAGCCCTCACCGAGGCTCGGGGGGAGGGGGAGGGAGCACACGGGGTCTCAGCAGCTTGCTAGTTCGTGGTCATTCATGCCCCGGAGACCGAAGGACCACCCAGGGCACTGATGTGACTTAGACATCTTGTACTCAGACCCCTGACTAGAGAGAGGGTCCTCTAGCACTGGTGGCTGTTGGTGGACCCCCACAATGGCCAGAGTGCAGCAGGCCCCGCCCCAGAGAAGCTGGCATTCTACTGATGGTGATAGAACACCCTTGGTTAACCATAATACAACATATTCTGGGTTTGGAAGTCTAAATCATAGTATTTTATTCATTTATAAATGAAACCAGAGATTGCAAAAATCAACGTAGAGGACCAGTCCAAACTGAAGCCAAACCTATGTGGACCAGCAGACTATTAGAACAAAGTTAAACCTTCAGAATATTTTCTAAACTACCCTTAAATCTCTGTTTAAAGTCTGAACTTCTAACTGAAGGATCTAACTTCTGTTGTCACTTGTTTTCCACTTAGAGTATTCCAACTCTGCATATAATTCCTTTAATGAAAAAGTACAACATTAATTCCTTTTTAATTATATTTTATTGATTATGCTATTACAGTTGTCCCCATTGTTCCCCCTTTGCCCCCTCCACCCAGCACCCCCCACTCCCTCAAGCTATCCCCACACCATTGTTCATGCCCATGGGTCAAATGTATAAGGTCTGGCTACTCCATTCCCTATACTGTACCTTACATCCCCATGGCGGTTCTGTAACTACCTATTTGTACCTCTTAATCCCCTCACCTCTTCATAATTTCTTTCATTTTGCATTTGCATAGCTTACAAAGCCTGTCGTTCTATCTGTTGTGTTAAGCCAAGTAGTGACCCTCAGAATTTGACAAGACAAAGCCTCATTGTACCCATTTTGCCTGAGGCCTGTGGTAGTTAAGACACTTATTCAGGGTTGCCAGGTCAGTTGGGGCAGAGAAGGGTCTTGGGGCCCAGTCCCGACTTCTGGCTCAGTACTCTTTGCAGCCTTTCCGTCCATCGGCCATTTGACCAAATCACCTTTGTTCCAGAATGGAGATGATAGAGACGTTAAAAAGGCATGGGTCTGCCCTTCAGAGAACTCACATGTAGTTGGGGAAATACAGTCAACGTGTATTAGCTGGTCGCGTCATGCGACGGTGGTGTTTGTGTCAGTGACGGCTGGGGTGCGTGGGACAGGAGGGGAGTGCTGTAGGAGGTGGAGAAGTGCACAGACCAGGGCGGAAGTGGTCGAGGAGGGATTCCATGTGGACACCAACACTGGAGCTCTATCTGGAAGCCTGGGAGGGCTTTCTGAACTGAGAAGTGATGTGACAAAAGTAAAACCTTATCACTGGGGGTTGAGAGTGGTATCTTCTGGAGTTTTAGTTTTAATAAGGCCCTGAGCAACACTGGTGAGGGGCACACAGGTCAACTGTGAGTGCATCTGGATCCTCCTTCCTGTCGTAGCTTCTTCCTGCGAGTCCTACGAGTACCCTCAGCGTGGTGGAGAGAGTGCGGGCCGCTCTGCAGAGTCCATGAGTGATGGCGTCGGTTCTTTCCTGGTGAGTGGGGTTCAGCCAGGGGTCCTCAGCCAGCTCAGATGGGTTAAAGGTCACCCATCTGAGTGACAGCATCTCCCTCTTAGGACCCTGCCTAGTTCTTGTCTCAGGCCAGCACCCTGGATGGAGTTTTTAGAAAGTAAGATACAGGCATCCTGCTATGGAGGAAGTATTTCAGTACACTAGACTACAAGACTGCCCAACCCGTGGGTGAGCAGGAGGGTTTGGAAGACAGACGACTCAGGCTCCGGGATGGTGGATCTAAGGCAGCATCCTAACCCCTGAGGTCTCACCTGGAGGAGGGGCTGTGGCAGGAGGCTGCAGGCAGGGGTGGCTCAGAGTCAGGCCCGGCGGCAGAATCATGGTTGGAGTGCAGAGTCGGTCCCGGGCTGCCTTCCAGACGGGACTGACCACACAGTTCTGCAAGGTGTCAGGCCCCGGCTAAGCAGACTCAGCCTGACTTTAGGTGCATGGAAAAAACTGCAAGTCAGGCACCCACAGCAGAAGCAGTTTAGTTATGCGTCTGAACACACGGGTCAAGAGTTGAAGGGAGGCTATAGTCAGGGTTGCTGCGTCGCACGTTCTGTGGCAGCTCCAACTGCAGCTTGGTGGTCACACTGAAGGCTGGACAGGGGAAGTGCGACTGGCCCGGCCTCACCAGCCAGGGCCAAGGCTTCTAATATGCTCCCTGCCCGGCTTAGGGCCTAGGACACTGACCTCCCAATGGTGAGTCCACACCTGAGGTGGAGGGTGGGTCCTAAACCAGACCTCTGCAGCCCCTGGCCTTAGGCATCTGGAAAGCCTCATGGGCCCAGCCACCAATGACATTTCATACCAAAGATTTATTGAAAGTTCCGAGTGAGTCCCAAGGGGCCGTGGAAGCTGGAAGGGACCCACAGACCTCATTCTTCCTGTCTCCCGTGCTTTCTTACTGGGATTTCCCAGGGTCTACCTTGTAGCTTCACAGTGCAGCTCACTCAGTTACGACTTTTCTTCACTCCTATGTAAATCCTGACCACGCCCCTTGCTTATTCTTGCTAGTGACAGCTGTATTTCTTTCTCTCTCCTTCCTAGCCAGGGAAAACACTTATAGGCCGATCAGATAGCAGCAATTCTGAAGACAACTACGTGCCCATGAATCCAGGTTCCTCCACCCTGCTGGAGCGAGCAGGTGATAATTCCCAGAGCGTCTACATCCCCATGAGCCCAGGGCCCCATCACTTTGACCCCCTTGGCTACCCCTCTACAGCCCTTTCTATGCACCGAGGCCCCAGCCGGGGAACTGAGATCCAGCCGCCCCCTGTCAACCGCAACCTCAAACCAGACCGGAAAGGTAAGTCCACCCCTTCCTTGTCCCATCTCTGGACAATGGCCAGGGACTGCATTCATTTACCAGTCAAGTGGATCCTGACCTTTACTTGCAAGGAAGTGGTAGCCTCTGGGGCCCAAACCACCCCAAAGTCACATACCCACAGACACAAACCCTCCAAACTCATCCCAGTGGTCTAGCACCTCAGGGACTGGCCACTGGAGGAGCCCGGTGGGCAGAGGAGTGTAGGAGTCAGGGCAGAACGGATGCAGGTTTCCGCTCTGCCACCTGCTAACCTATGAGTGCAGACAAATCATCGTGTGCCTCTGAGCCTTATTCTTCATTTGTGAGATGGGAAACATGATACATACCTCCCAGAGGAATTGAGGGACATAGATAATGTGTCCAGAAATGCTTCATAACATAAAGTGCTATTCGAGGGAAAAGGGTTAGTATTAGATCTAGGGTCGAGTAGGGCGGAACTGACACAGTAGTCTATAAAAGATACATTGTGATGTGATAGGAAGGCTTGAGCATTCCAACCATGTAAATGTGGGTTGGAATCCTTATCTAGGATTTCCTAGGTGTGTCTTTGGGCAAATCATTTTAAGTCTCAGAGCTTCAGTTTTTGTATCTGTGGAATGGGAATAGTAATTCCTGCCTCCCAGGTTTGTTTAGAAGGAAAGCATCCGGGACATTGACTCTGGTCCACAGCAAATGTTCAATGAAATTAGGTCTGTGTCCCCCGCATCTACACCAGGAAGTTCAAGTTCCAGGTCCAGGCTTGTCTCTACCACGCGCTACTGGCCTTGGATCAGTGGCAGGGATTCGAAGGGAGAAGCAGAGTGACCTTTGGCAGAGATAAGCCCGACTGGTTTGGCCAAGGGGGAATTCAAGTCTTAGCATTTGGATGGGAGCCGACTCTGTCTTGTGGCCTTCGCCTCCCTCCACTTTGGGTTCCAGAGCCCTGATCCAGCAGCAGCAGAAAGTAGCCATGGTGGCATTTTCCAATTTAAATGTCATCTCTTGTTGTCCTATGTAGTCACAAACCTGGGGAGAACACTCTGTTGTCAGACTCTGCCCTCACTTTGGCTTCTGAAAATACGATTGCCATAGAGACAATGCAAAGAATGTGTAGTCTGGAATCTGAAGACATGTCTTGAAGGCCTATCAGTGTGGGTGAAGCTTACATAAACATGCTAATAAGCCTCAGTTTCCCCATGTGAAACCGGATGAATATGAAGGCATTTATAATATACCTGTGTTATAAGTATGTACGTGTGTGTGACATTAATGGCTGATAACTTGACTTTCTATTTCTGCCCCAGCAAAGCCAACACCACTCGACCTGAGAAACAACACCGTCATCGATGAGCTCCCCTTCAAATCCCCGGTCACCAAGTCTTGGTCTAGGGCCATGTGAGTGTCTTTTTGGAAGTGGGAGCTGCAAACAGCCATTAGGGCTGGTGAAGGGACCAGAGGCCAGGCTGTGAGTCAGGAAGGCTGCATCCAGATGACAGTGTTGTCAGGGGCTGAGCAGTCCATAGATCTCCTGGGGGTTGGCTTTCTTATCTGAGTGGGAATGATTGTATCTGTGCTGCATCAGAGCGTCCTCTGAGGGCAGCAGTCTGCGAGTGTGAGGGTCGGGGTCTGGGGGGAGGCTGGAAGCTTCCGCAGGGCTTATTCTTTGTCTCCCCTCCCCAACAGCCACACCTTCAACCCCAGCTCTTCCCAGTGCTGCCGCCCCGTCTCCACACAGAGCATCACCAGCACGGACTCAGGAGACAGCGAAGAGAACTACGTCCCTATGGTGAGCCCCCCGGACCCACAGCAGTGCCTCCCATCCAAGTCCCCGGACCTAACGCTCACGTCCCCACTTCCCAGCGTGGCTCACTCTCCTCGGCCCAGGGGTTCCCATGTCATTTGTTATTTTGTTTGCTGCTGCATGTCCTCCTTGAGTCACATGTGTGGTGAGCACTTACCATCAGAGGCAGTGAAGGCAAGCTCCCCACCCTCAAAGAGGCCACCGTCACAAGAGGCAGAGAAGGGCTGCCTTTCTTGTGACTGTGGCAGAGGTGGCATGGTCAGTGCCCCCGAGAGGACCCTGGAGGGATGCACCTGCAGGACAGGTGGTCATATCAGGCTGGGGAAAGCAGAGGCACTGAGGTGGAGGTGGCCATGCGTGTGGGGACGGGGCATGGAGGAAAACAGTGACCGTTAACTGTGGCCGAAGGTGGGGCAGCCAGGGGGAGATTGGACTGGGGCCAGATCATGAAGGGCCCCACATGCTGTCTTGGGAAGTCTGGACTTTTCCTGTGGGCGGGAGGGAGCTTCAAAAGGGTTAGCAGGCCAGATGATTAGACAGGTATTTCAGAATAGTCATTAGTGACAAGTGTACCCTTCAGAGTTAGTTCCTTCCGCTATCCTGTTAAAAATCTCCCCTCCATTTCCTTACGCTGCCATGCCCGTGACCATAAGCAAGTGTGCGGGCGTGTTCACCGAGTCCTCCGCAGGCGGGAAGCTCACACTCGATGACTCACTGTGGTGAAGGCCATAGCAGGGCCTTAAACACAGGCCGAGTGTGGCAGGTTTGCCCCCGGGATCCTCTCTGAAAAGGGAACAGATGCCCAGCACATGGTAGTTGCTGCACATCAAGAGAGCAAACCAACCAACCAATAAAGCAGCCAAAAACAGAGCACAGGACTGCTGCCTTTATCATCAGACTGAGCGCAGGAAAGTCCTGGGCGAGTTCTAGTGGGTGCTGCATGGAGGCAGGGTCGAGTGCATGCCGTCTCCGGAGCTGCTGAGGGGACCGGGCTGTGGGCAGCCTGGGCGCGAGGCCACTCTGCTCAGATCTCTGCGGAGCTGGGGCTGCAGGGAGCAGGCTGCTGCGGGGTGACTCCCCGGCTCTAGGCCGTGGGAGGGAGTTTCAGAGAAGCAGATTCCGTGCATAAGAAGACTTTCCAAAGCCCGGTGCATAAGAGAAACATGCTCCCTTCCCAGGGGCCAGCAAGCAGGGGCCGGGTCTCTCGGGGAGACTGTAGATGAGGTTTGGCCTGATGTCCTAGAAGGGAAGGATGTGGTACAGCGGGATTAGCACAGGTTTGGGAGTCAGAGAACAGACCTGGTTCCTCTCTCTGCTCATTAGCTGTACAGCCCCAGGCAGCCACTTCATGCCTCTGAACCAGTTTTATCTTTGTTTTTAAAAATAAGAATAGTAACAATGCCTACAGCACAGGATCGTTGTGAGGGTTTAAAGGAGAACATGGAAAGTGCTGACGCGGACTCCGAGCAGGAGGCCAGCAGCTCGTACTCCCAGGGGTGTCTGGGTGGCGGGCTGGTCTAGTCGCTAAACTCACTAACAGTGTTTTCCTCCTTGTGATACAGCAAAACCCAGTGTCTGCGTCGCCAATTCCCAGTGGCACCAACAGTCCAGCCCCTAAGAAGAGCACTGGCAGTGTCGATTACCTGGCCCTGGACTTCCAGCCAAGCTCCCCGAGCCCCCACCGCAAGGTGCCTGGGGGGGCGATGTGAGGGGGGTGGGGGGTCAGAGTTCTCCGGGCTCTGGCAGAGGGTGCCTTCCCTCTGCGTCTTGCTGCTTGACTGTGCTCTCATCTGGGTCTTACAAGGCTCCCGTGCACCACCACCCCTCAGTGCACAGGTGTCCTGGGTCTGAGGGGCTCCCCCAGCCAGGCCCCCGCCCCCCGCCTCGCCATGCAGATGGGCAGATGAGAGCACACCTGCAGGCGCAACCTGCTGAGGGTTCCAGCACCAATCAGTGACCTAGCCGAGACTCGGGACTCCTGTGTCCAGGTCCCGGTCTCTTTCTGAGGAAAATTCACTGTCTGGGTGGGGCCCAGAGCCCTGCTGTTGCGCAGGGGTTTTCTGAAGGGACTCCCAGGCCTGAGAAAGCTCTCCGCAGGAAGTGCACGTCACTGTCCAGTCCAGGCAGCAGGGCAGGCATTCTGCCTCCGCACAGGTGCCCCTCGGGGTGGCTGAGAGGGCTCTCCAGGGGATGCACAGAGCTCTGGCTGGTGCTTGCTGGCACCCAGCCACTTCCTTCCCCTGGAGGGGCTGTTGTAGCAAACGGGGGGCTGATGCAGTGTGGACTTGAGGCTCCAAAGCCACTTTCAGAAAAAGCAGATAGACCCCTAAGGCCGGTCAAAGCAGCAGGCAGAGGCCCGCCCCCTCAGCCCTGGAGACAGCTCCAGAAGAGCTCACCCAGCAGCCTCCACCTCGCGCTAACTCACAGCAGCTTCTCCTTCACTACTCTGTCCCTCAGCCATCCACGTCATCCGTCACTTCCGACGAGAAGGTGGACTACGTTCAAGTGGACAAGGAGAAGACCCAGGCTCTGCAGAGCACCATGCAGGAGTGGACGGACGTGCGGCAGTCCTCGGAGCCTTCCAAGGGAGCCAAGCTGTGACCAGGCCACCGAGCCTGGAGGGGGCCTGGGGGCACCAAAGCTGGCTCCTCCCTGTCTCCCCGTTCTCCTCTCCCATCGCCTCTCCCTCCCACCACCCCCTCTACTCTGCCGCTCTGGCCTTCAACACACTTGACATCAGGGACCCTGAACCCTTCCCCTGGGAGGCGAGGGCCTGATTGAGGCACTTCCTCTGCCCACCTGGGACCCACCTTTGATTTTTATTAGTTATGGCCATGCCTCTATTCACCTTAGAGCTATTGCCAAAAAGCATCCTTCAGCCTCTTCCTGCCCTTTAGATCTGAGTATATCCATAGATGTGTGGAGGGAAGGCTGGGGCTCCGAGCCGGATTCCATGCCTCACTCCATCACAGCCCTGAGCCCTGGGGCTGCCTCCTTCAGTCACGGAAGAAGCCCGTCATCCCACTGACCAGGAAGACGAGGACCAGCAGACCAAAGCGGGCATGGCCTTCATCCTGTCTGTCTCAGCACAGGACAGGCAAGGCCACCAAATGATGGAGTCAAGAAGGAAGGTTAGCGGTGGTCTTGCGGAACAAAAGAATTACATCCCCAGGTGCAGACAGCAGTTGGCACCTGCAGTGGTCCCCCCCTTTCAGCCACGTGGCAGTGCCACTGTTGCAGGGTGGGAGAGGTAGAAGGATGAGGACGAAGGACAGGAATGCTGAGGAGGATGAGGAACCGAGAACAGGGAGAGGGCTCGGAGCCCCGGAGATGGGGGAGAAGGGCACTGCAGAGTCGGGCCCTGGGACGGTGGAGCCACAGGCCCACTCTGCTGCCTCCCTGAGACCCCACATTCCCAGCACCTAAGGGGACGGTCGGAGAAGGCTTGGACTGGGCTGGGCCGTGAGCTCGGTGAGAGGAGGCTGGCGGGCCATGAGGAAGCAATGCAGGGTGCAGGATAGAGGGAGCATGGGGGGCACTGGAGGCGATGAGGGGTGCAGGAGAGGGCAACCCTGGGACTGGAACGGGCTGGGCAGAGGCACAGGGCAGTGCAGCAGCAGGAGGCGCAGGTAACGGATGGGTGAGAGGCAGGGGTTGAGGCCACGGGGCCAGCATATCGAGTGGGGAATACACCCTATGGGCCCGGTGGAGGCAGTGCCGGAGGGGGGCGTGCAGAGTGGAGCAGAACGGAAGGGGTGCTATGTCATGTTGGGAGTGATGTGCGTGGTGGCGTGACACAAGGGCAGTTCCCAGGACTGACAGACAACTGGGAGAGCAGTGCAGGCAGCGAATGGGGCAGGACAGAGCCTGGAGGAGACACGTGGGGATGCTGACAGCTTGTGCGGTGGGGCCGGGGTTGTGCCCCAGCTCACGGCAGATCCGAGTGTGGCCCAGTGCTGGGTCAGTGTTTCTCCGCTCACCTTCTGTTGAACCCTCGCATCCCAGGTGCCAGCTTGGAGTTACACCTGGCTTCAGGGACAGGAGAGGCCAGGCTTCTCCTGAGGCTGGAGAGGCCATCAGATCAGTGCCAGTCCCCACCCACCCCTGCCAGGGACAGGAAGTAGGGCTTCACCCCAGGCTCCTCCCCAGCGTGGGGCATGGGGGAGGGGGAGTATCTGAATTTTTTTATGTTGCAAGTTCTTGGCCAAATTTTCTAGAGTTTCAGAGACAACTGGGAAGACCAGATTTCACGCTATGCTGTGGAGTAGACTGTCCTCCTAAAAAAAAAAAAAAAGGCTTCCCACTGTAATGAAGGGAGGTGGCCACTGCTCCCCTTTAGTTTCTGGGGCTATACACACCCCTCACCAGCCCAGTGGCCTGACCATTCCCTGAGAAGCACCATCTGGGAGAAAGTATTTTCTCAGCAGTAGCCCCTCCTCCTGGTGTTGGGTCAAATCAGCTCAGCCGGCAGTTATTGATGGCTGCTGTGGCCAGGCTCTGGACTAGGCACTGGGGACACAGGACTGAATCAGATTATCCTTGCACTTGAGAAGCTCACAGTCAATGAAGAAAACAGACAAGGACACAAGGCATTGGTAATGGCCATGGAAAGACTTAAAATGCTGATGTCCCCATCCCAGGTCAGAAGCACAACCATTCTGAAGTACGTGGAGCTTGAGCAGAGGAAGTGAGGCTGCTTCTCCAGGGGTCGGTGCCAGGGATCAGAGAAGGGGGCTTCTGGGGAAGGAGGTACCTGAGATGGGTCTTGGAAGAAAATGGGTCAGATTTTTAAGGGAAGGATAGCAGCACTGGGTCCAGTGGAGGAAGAAGGGAGGAGAGACTTGGAAAGTTTGGGGAACAAAAGACCTTGGGGAGTGTGGGTCCATGCCTGCGTGTTCCCACAGGTGAAATGGCAACGGCGGCAGTGGCCTACGGCAGGCAGGGTTCGCCAGTTCACTCCGTCCAGCCCCGACTGTGTCCCTTTAAGGGCCCCCCATGCAGGGTCTCAGGTGGCAGAGCTTTCAGTGGTGCCACCCCTGAGCCCCAGCAGGCCACCAATGGGCCCAAGTGTTGATGCCCTCAGTCCCCGGCCCCGACAGCCTCCTCTGTTGACCACTGGGTGCCCGCGTGACCGCGTTTTCTGAGTATTCCCTGATGTGAATTAAATTGTTTGGAGTCTTCAGAGACCGTGTTCAAATCTAATCTGCAAGAAGACCTCCCTTCAGTTCTTGGTTCCTAGAACTCCCAAACTCTTAGGGCGGAGGCAGGGGCAGAGACGGGAGGAAGCACACGAGAAGAGGGACCTGGCTCACAGCCGCAGCCTGCCGAGTATTTAGTACATACCTGTCAGCTCAGTTTTAAAAATTGGTCCCTTGGCCTATCAGTGCATCAAAGTCCACCTCTCCCAGCGGCCGGCAAGACTGGGGACGCTTTCCCAGCGTAGTTAACCCCGGGCTCATCCTGCCTGGGGCTCCCCACAGCAGGAGCCGTCCTGGCCCACATCCAGCCCCACGTCTGCGAGGTTACGGATGGCAGAGCAGGGCAGTGAGAGGAGGAGTGCCGCGGGCACGCGGGTCTCCTTCGCACCTCGGTCTGCCCCCCGTGCCTGGGCAGGTAGACAGACAGGCAGTGTCTGAGGCCCCGAGGCTGCGAGGCTCTGCCGTTTTAATGGAGAAGTCCCCGCTCTGTGAACTCTGTTGAGAGTCTGGACCACCAGGGGTAGGCAGCCAGTGAACCTGGTCCCCTCCCTGGACTGAGTTTGGTAACCTCCACATTTGAACCATTCAACTCTGCCCGTTCGTAGGACCGAAGCACAACCACTCCAAAGTGACTGGAGCAGGGGCTCGACTCCAGTCTGCCCTTTGCCCCTTCACCTGCCACAGGGCTGAGGCCTCAGGCCAAGCGTGGCCAACCAGCCCGCCCCTGACCCACGCCCTGTGAGCGACAGGGCTCTGGAAGCCGAGTGCAGCACAGGAGGGAGGGAGCCCATCCGTCCCTGGGACGTGGGGGGATGAGGCTGGCCCCGTGAGCGCTACAGCCCCTCCCACAGGGCCATTGTGCTGGGACTCCGAGCCCTTGGGGCCTCGGGCTGGATCAGCCACCGGAGGGGTGTGGGTCCCATTGGACATTCTGGCTGTCATGTGATATTTGGTGGTGCGTGTTCTTGCGTGTTTGTTGGTTACCTGTGTCTTGAAAATTAGAATCATTTACACAGTTATTGCTATTTGTCAGGAAACAGAAAATGGGCCAGGAGAAACCCAGTCTTGGGTTCTTGCCCTGTTACCATTTAAAATTGACATTTAATTTTTCAAATCACTGTTGGTGCCTAATCACTTAAGTTATTAATTTATTATTTTCTTTTAAAAAATTTGTAACACGTATTTATCCTGTGGGTAGGTCTGGGGCGGGTGGGCACGCGCTCACGGGGGTCCTGTTTGTGCTGGGGCGCCGCGCGGCCTGGCGCAGGCAGGTCCCTCTTCACAGTGGTGTTGGAGCAGGACAACAATAAAGTCCATTAGACACGACCTCAGTGGCTGCTGCGGAGTGTGTCTCAGGGACGGGGCGCCAGCGGGGCTGCCCGCGTGTCGGCTCAGACCAGTTCTTGATGAGGACGTCGTGTCTCCCGTGGTCCTAGTCTCGTGTCAGTGTCCCGACTTGGGCTAGTGTGCTCCACTCTCATTCTGATACAAAATAACTGGGTGCTCTACTCCGCTGGACACAAGAATGAACCCTCCTGACCTCCGACTCCGAACCCACAATGTGTAAAATGGAAACTGTAGTAACATCTGCCAATGCATCTTTCTTAGAAGGTGCCCTGGGCTGGGACTGAAAAATGAACCTGAGTGTGACTTGGCAGCCGACAGGCTGTCGGCCCACTGTCACTGGTCCCGGAGATCTAATATTTAAGGGTCAGTGACATTTCGGACTCAACTCCACCTACAACACAGGCAGGCAGCCCTTGAAGCCAAGCCCTGGCCACACCACTGGCCGCCGCCTCTGTCCCTGACTTCCCACCTCCTCTGCTCTCCCAAGCGGACAGGCCATGTTGGTGGCAAGGGGGTCCCTCCAGCTCCACAGTGGGGTGGCACCTGGGGGAGGGCCCTGCCTCCAGCTCTCCCCCCGGCCTGTGAGCATATCCAAGCCCAGGAGAGGCCACCCACCCCTCGGTTCTCAGAGGGAAGGAAGGAGGAATGTGGTAGCAGCAGTAGCTACTTATGGACAGGCTGGAGTCCCTGGGGCCCGAACAATCCCCAGCTACTGGGCCCAGCCCCACCTGACAGGAGCGTCCCCTGACAACACCCCTTCGGGCAGCCCCCAGCCTGTGCACCCACCTGCCCCTCCAAAGGCAAAGGGCCCCCAGCTTCTCAAGACAAGGACAGCGTTCTTCCCTCTGCCAGCCCCGCCTCTGGGAAATGTGCCCCCTTTGGTTCTGACTCTGCCCTCTGCGACCTCCCAGGCCTCACCTTTACTTCACAGAGCACCTTGGGGGCAGGTGCTCTCACCTACCACGGCGGCGAGTCGGGGTGGGGGGCGTACCTCCCTTCCCGCCTGCACACACCAAGTGTGCGGCGGACATCACAGCCACTGCATGGGAAGAATGACAGCTTCAAAGGCTTCAGAGAACCTATTTTTATTCCTGTTTGAGACCCTGAGCCTCTTCTCTCCGTTCAGAAGGGGAACAGCAGTGTGAGGGCACGTGAGGGCAGCCTCTCCTCTGCGCCAACCCCCCAGGCCGCTGCTGTCCTGGCTGGCGGACGGACCGAGCCACCAGCTTTCCTCGGGACAGACCGGCTCCGTGGGAAGCAGACACGTCTGCAGGAGAGTAAGGCTTCTCCCTCTTAACCAGAAGGGGATGCACACCGTGGCATCTCAGGCACTGAGGCAGGCTAGCGGGGAGGGCGAAGGGTCTCCCACCGTGAGGGGGCTGTCCCCACCCCTACGCCTTGCTGTGTGTCAGGGAGCAGTCTCTGAGGGACCTGCTCGCCTCTCAGGAAAGGGACAGATGGACAGGCACTGAGTTACCTCAGAAACCCCCTCGGAGAAACAAGGCAGCCCGGGTGTGACACGCAGCCCCTCTCTCTGTGCAAGGGTGTGGCCCCGCTCTGCATTGTTACACAGCAGGGCAACAGGATTATTGTCTGAAAGGAGTGGAAGGGCAATGCTACTTGATGGCAAAACTCGAGAGCTGTGACGTTCAGCTCTGTCGGCAGTCTGCGGGGGCAGGCTGCAGTATCCATCTAAGGTGCTTCGAGTTGACCAGGACACTTGGCAAAATCCTAAGGGGGTCAGGTGCTTGGCCCTCACCTCTACATCTGGGCCTCCGTGTACCCTTCAGGCTGAGGACCAGTGTCCCAGAAGCTCCCCCTCCACCTCTCTTGCCCTCGAAGGGCCTGCCTTCAGGATGGGACCTGCCTCCACAGCCTCCCTCAAACCCTGCCTGGCAGAGCACCTCTGCCTGGGACCTGGGCCCCCACCTGGCTCCCAGAAGACGGGGTCAAGGCCTCCCCTGAGGCTGGCTGCGGCGCGCCCGCAGGCAGGACCAGGGAAAGGTTCACATTAGAAGACCAGTCTGTGGAAGTCTCCGCCATTGCCACCGGCAGCGTTGCAGCCCCCTGGAGAGCCTTCATCCTCATCCTTGTCCTCGTCAAAGCCTCTCCCCCAGTGCGGAGACGCAGGGAGCGCAGAGATGTAGGCCGCCCTGCTCCGTGCCTCCTTCTCCTGCTCCTGGAACATAGACCGAGGCGGGGGCGGGAGCTTAAATGCAGGCTCTGAAGCGAGGGTCCTCCCTCCACTCCCTCCCCCAACGCCTTCCAGTGCTGCACTGCTGAGTGTCCTCAGTCCCCAGGGCCAGGCCCAGAGGAACCACAGCTCCTGCCCTGGAGGCGTTCCAGCTCAGTGGGGAGACAGGCGGGAGGGATCAGTCCTTCCACCCTATTGTCTAGGATTCAAAATCACTCTTCCTTCTTCCAACAAAAACCCAGCCCTTCAGAGGAGAGGAACTCATTCACACTAGACTGTGACAACCAACGAGGGCTTGATGTGGCCCCAGGAAGCAGGAGGTCCAGGGTCTGGTCCCACCACACAGGGACCTTCCCGAGAGCTTCCTGGGCCCAGACCCAGGGACCTCCCCCGCAACCCACCTTCCCCAGGTGACCACCGACTCCAGGTGCTGCTGTTCAGAGGTCCTGGTGTGGCCACTGCAGCTGTTGGTGGCCACTGCCCCTCTCACTGGTCAGAGCCCTTGCTGTTCCAGTTACTAAGTATTTTGGCACCATCCTTAACACTAAAGACCAAAGCACAGGTGGCAAACACAAGGCCCGTGGGCCAAATCCGGCCCTCCACCATCTTTTATCCAGCCCATCACCTTGTTTCAACCCGGTGGCAGCACCGAGCTCTCGCTTAACTGTCAAGGAGTAGTTACATTTACACAGCCCTAAAGTTACATCCGGCCCTTTGAAGGCAACCGCGAGGCTGCCGTGGCCCCCGGTGAGAATGAGTTGGACTGCAGTCAAAGGCACAGTGATGGAGGAGGCTCACTGGGCAGGGAGGTCCCCTGGATGCCCCAGAGGCACTGTGTAGCCACTCGTGCGACTCCACTCGTTGAACCCCACGCTGCTCCTTCAGCACACTTACGGAAACTGGTGCTCACTCAACATCTGATGCTCTGAGATAAGGGGCTACATCTGGTCCACCAACATACCCCAGCACGAAGTGGTAAATGAATGGACAAAAGCAAAAAGGAAGAGACTCAGAGAGGAGCAGTAGCTCCTCTGAGCCGGGGTGGTACTGGGAAGCCCCTCCACCCCAACGCTCGGCCCAGAGGTCCCCATAGGCCTGCTCACCTGAAGGAAAAGGATGTTGTCTTTGGAAATGGCTTCCATCAGGTCTTTGTGGAGGGCGGGCTCTGTCCGGACTCTCGGAGAGGCCAGCTCAGCCTCGGGTCCCTCCCCAGGCCGCTGCCGATAAAAGAGCACATAGGCCGTGTCCTTGGGGAAAAAGGAAGTGACGTTGCTGACAGACTCGAAGGAGGAAAAGGACACCCGGGTGTCGTTGAACAGGTACCACTGGTGCTCAGGCTCGGGCCTGTCGGCCGCTCCCGGGGAAGGGGCCGGGCGGGCAGCACCCTCGCGGGCATAGCAGTAGTAGTGACCGCTCTCCGAGGACACTCCGGAGTGCACCACGACACTGCACAGGTCGTAGGCCTGGGTCCGGCCCCCAGCCAGCGGCAGGCGGAGCAGCAGGGGGATGGCGACGTCGTCCAGGATCTTGCGGCGCCGCATGGTGCGCAGGTCGAAGGAGAAGCGCAGCAGAGTCAGGATGAGGTAGCGCGGGCCCTGGCTCAGCTCCACGGCCTTCTCGGCCTCCTGCAGCGAAGCGCACGACTCGCAGTAGTAGCGGTTCTCTGCCGTCAGCCTCTCAGGGGACAGGAAGTAGTTGACCAGGTCCAGGACAGAGCGGGAGCCCTCCCCAGAGGGGGTGGCCCTGAGGGTACCCGGGCTCAGGCTGTCCTCCTCCTTCTCCTTGTCCTCCTCCTTCTTCTCTTCCTCTACTTCTTTCTCCTTCTCCTCTTCCTCTTCCTCTTTGGTCCTTTCTTCCTCCTCCCTGGTCCTTTCTTCTTCCTTCTCTCTGGTTCTGTCTTCCTCCTCCTTTCCTCTCTCGTCTTCCTCCTCTTTCTCCACCTCCTCCTCCTGACTGCCCTGCCCGCCAGGTCCCTGGGCATCCAGGCCTTCAATGTCTAGGACCGCTGGGGGGACACCCCCTGTGATGCAGTGTTTCCTCTGCCTCTGAGGACCTGCCCTGCTTTGGATGTGGGCCGGGGATGGTGGGGGAGGCTCTGGGGCTCCGAGGCCCCCTGCAGGAAGCATCACTGAGCCCAGGCGGCGGTGGCGACAGCGCTCAGGTGGGGGAAAGGCCAGCGAGAGGTCCGTGAAGGCCTCCTCCCTGGAGGAGACGTTGAGGCAGCGGAGACAGCAAATCCGAGTCACGATCTTGCCTCCAAACATCTTCTCCACAGAGGTTGAACTAGGGCCCGGGGGCTCCTCAGGCGGGGATGGCGAGCTGGACTGCTTGAGCTTCTGGCAGATCCTGGTCCCTGTTTTCTCCTCCTCGTGCAGCCTGGAGCAAGGAGCACAAAGGCTTCGTACACGCACGGGTGCATTCCCAGCATGCTAGCTGGACTCATGCCATCTACCTTACTCAACTGGCCACACAATCAGACACACACACAGGCAGGAGTCTGCACAGGGAATACACATACATATGCAAAATGGCATCCATGCACTCACAAGCCAGGCACACACGCTACACATTTACTGCATACAGGCACACAAACGTGCTACACACATATCTCTGCGCAGGTGCCCCCAGACCTGTGACAAAAATACACACACTCAGGTAAGTGCAGTGTTGTGCACACACACCTACCACTCCTGGGTCATGGTGCAGGGCAGCATCTCCCAAGCTTCCCTCACACTCAGCCCCCACACTCACGGTACACTTCTCCGAACCTTCCACAAGTACACTACAGCATCCCCATTTCAAGTTAGGGGGCAAAACAGCATGGAGGGGTGGGGCGTTCCCGTGGGCCTGGCCTCCCTTACCTATCCAGCAGATACTTGAGGTACTCCGAGCAGTCCTGCTGGGTGCCAGGGCTGAACCAGGGTGTCCAGGATGCAGAAAGGAAGTTCTCCGGAGAAATGGCAGGCCGCTGGGACCAAGGCAGGGGAAGGCAGGGTCAGGAGCAGGAGGCTGCTCCCCAGCCAGCTCTACAGCATGCTGGGCCTGCAGGTCTGCCTGGGGATTCTGGGCCCCAAACTCTCCAGCCTCCTCACTGAAGTCTTCCCTTCCCTAGTCATCCCCGACCCATCCCATACCCCCAAACCCAATCAGCCTATGAGCAGGCATCGGGTTCACGGAGATGAACAACCCACTAGGCATTTGCTCTCCCGTGACACACCTCATGCTTTCTCTCCATGAGCAGGTGCCTGCTCATTGCCACTCCCTCTGCCTAGCATACCCTCCTCCCTTGCCAAAAGCTTGGCTACAATCCAAGTCTCAGATGCACCTGTTCCACGATGTCACCCATTCTGAGATGTCTTCCGAACGGCCCCTTCCCCATTGTAACTAACCTCTCCCTCCCTTGCATGTGCACAACAGACTGCACCTCCTTCTGTCCAGGATTACAACTGTCATCTGCAGGTTCATCTCCCCCCCGCCCCCTGACTGAGGGAGGCGCTGTTGCTTACTCATCTCCGTGCCCCCACACCGGGCCTTGTATAATGCCTGGCCAAGGGCTTTAGGTTCCATGAGGGCAGAGACCGTGGACAAAGCAAATATGGTCCTCGGGGTACCTAGCAATGTGAGTGATCAAAAATGACAGCAGATGAACACAGCAACACCTAAAGCAATGGACCAAATCGCTGATGAGAGAATGCGCGGTGGGCGAATGTGCTAGTGGACAGCACAGCACACAAGAGGGCTTAAGGAGGCACCCTGTCAGGTAAGAGTACCGAATCCCCTCCATGGGCTTTGGTCATGAACCCAGGCCAGCCCGGACTGGGGCTCTTACACCAGGAAGTGGGGCCTGACAGCCAGCTGCAGGCAGATCCTGGGGAAGGGAAGGGTGTCAGACCAAAGCCACCTCTCCATCATGCCCCAGCTCCCCCTGCACTCACCTGGCTGTGCTCCAGGAAGGCAAAGAGCCACTGCAGCTTGGTCATCAAGGGCTGTGAGTTGTTCTCAGTCAAACGGAGCACACAGTGTCTGAAGCTTTGAAACAAAGCAGGAACACCAGGGTAAGCAAGGGTACCCAAGGGGCCTGTACTCACCCATGCCGCGGCAACCCAGAGCCTCCAGGCTTAAAGGCAGAAGAGACCCTTGTAGCTCAAGTCTGGCCCAGGGGCAGGGGAGGAGGAGCAGGTGAACAACTTGGCTTGGATAATGAGGTGACCCCGGATGTCCCTTCCACTTCTGACAGCCCATGACTCCAAGGTTCGAAGATTCGAATGTCCTACATCCTATGGTGCCAAAGTTCTAAGGCTGGAACTGTCTGGGATGCTCCAGAGTCCCTGCCGATACCATTGCCAGCCACTCACACCCTCTGCCCGGCCTCCCCAGGAAACAGTGTTCACACCCACTGAGCAGCAGACCCTGCTCCGACCTCAGCCTGCAAAGTCTGCTCTTAAACTCCTCCTCAGGGCCCCTGCCACTGTGCCTAAGCCCACCCAAGTTGTCCCTCTCCCTTTAAATGAGGGAGGCGGGGTCAGTGTGAAGAAGATGCTGACAGAAGAGGGCTCTGTAAGGGTACATGAGCTCCAAGTGACAGAGGTCTGACCTCATGGGCGATGGGAAGGAGCCCTCCTGACACCCACATTCCCTGCCACAGTCAGACGCCCAGGCCCCAGCTCAGCTCCTGTTCTAACGAGGAGTCCGGGCAGACCGATCAGACCCAAGCCCACTGTGCAGAGCAGAGCCACCGAAGTGCACTCCGTGACACAGCCTGCAGTGACCCAACCCCCTCCCACTGCACCCAAAGCTCAGCGAGAATGAAACCGCCGTGAGGTCATACCGAAAGCCCAAAGCAAAGCTCACTTACATGGTGGGTTTTATTAAAGATCTCTGAGTGTGGCATTAGCAAAGGAGCATCTGAATGAATCAGGGGACCAGAACAGAGCCCCCAGAAAAGGACTCACGTGAATACAGTAAACTGAGCACTGGCACAGGATCAAAGGCGACAGAACAGAGCCAGGACAGTCCAGGCAACAGACGGCGCTGGAACAACCGGCATCCACGTGCAGGAAACTGAGTCGAGACACCAGACCTTACACCCACCACAAAATAAACTCGGGATGGATCCGAACGCTAAACGGAAAACAAAACTGTGACAATCCTAGAAGGAAACACAGGAAAAATCCTGGGTGACCCTGGATACGCTGATGCCCTTTTAGATGCAACAGAACTGATCCATGGCAGAAATAATTGATAAGCTGAATTTTATTAAAATTAAAACACCAAGAGAATCAGAAGACAAGCCAGCAACTGAGAGAAAATACTTGCAAAAGACTCATCTGATAAAGGACTGTTATCCAAAATATACAAAGCATTCTTAAAATTCAACAGTAAGAAAAAAACAACCTGGTTGAAAAAAAAATAGGCTAAACATCTTCACAGACATCTGACCAAAGAAGATGTACAGATAGCAAAGAAGGACATGAAAAGATGCTACACCATCACGTGTCATCGGGGAAATGCTAACCAAATAAAGAGATGCACCCGTCGGAATGATCAAACCCCAGAGCACTGACACCGCCAAACGCTGCGAAGGGTGTGGAGCAGCAGGAACTCTCATCCACCGCTCCTGGGGATGCAAAACGGCGCGGCCAATGTGGACGTCAGTTCGGCGGTTTCTCACAAAATTAAACATACTCTGGAGAACGACCCGAAGACCGGCTGAACAGAACTCCTACAAGTAAGGACAGAAAGAAGAAGCCACGTCGAGGCTGGTAGAAATGGTGGAGATGCAGAACAGGCTGGTCCCGCACCCACATGTGGTGGTTAAGAAATGGGAGAGAGACCTCAGCGGTCTAGGGCCTCCCTGAGGGGCGAGGGATCCCAGAACCACACCGGGACCCCCAGCCCAGGGTTCCAAAGCCAGGAAGAGAAGTCCCCATAACTGCTGGCTGTGAAAACCAGCAGGGATGGAGCCGCTGGAATCCCAGGCACCCTTAAAGGGCCTGTGCTTGACCTTAGTCACTCGCAGACTCACTCTGAGCTCCAGCGCTGGGGCATCAGCTCAGAAAGTGCCAGGGACTTACGGGGAGGGGCTGAATTGACTAACTTCAGGGTATGGGCTGGAGGCGCAGGGGTCAGGGCAGCTCACTGGGGTCAGGAGTGCCAGCAGATGCCATTGTTCCTTTGTTGAGCCCTGGCAGGCACAGGTAAGCACCAAATCTGAGCTCTCCGTTAACTCAGCTAACACAGTTTGCCCTGCCTCATGATTCCCTGAGACCCTGCCTCACGCAGCTCGAACGCTCCACCTGACCTCTTCCAGCAGCTTCTCCATACAAGTGGCCTGTCTCTGCTCATACTGCAGACTTTCCTAAAATATCTCAAAGGATCACAAAGCCCTAACAAGCATCATCTCACCTCAGCGTGTAACATAACTCTTGCTAAGTGGCCCCAAATCTAGTAGCAGTGGCAGCCAGCCTCGGTTCACAGCTTAGCGTCTCTGAGGCACCACCAAGCCCAGCATAGGCAGCAACCAACTGCAGATCACTTTGTACCTCCTACCAGGTAGTTCTGGGCAAGACACAGGCAGTAGCTGAACTTGGCCTGCACCAAGGCCTCTCCCAAGAGACTCCAAAACCAACACACCCAGTGGCTGGCTTCAGACCACACCAGAGCCCCACTAAAGTGAACCCCACCCCATGGGGTCAGTCCCTGCACAACAGCTCATCCACTGTAGCCATGGCCATTCCTCACAGCCAGTCAGCCTCAGGGCAAGTCCCTCCCACTGACCAGCCAACAGCAGTCAGGACTCAACTACAACAGAAGGGCTCACACGACCACCACGACGGATGCCCCTGGGACACCCAGCACAGGTGACCAGGGAGACTGCACCACAGAGCCCCACAGGACACCTATATATTAAGTCCACTCTGCCAAGACCAGGAGATGTAGCAGATCCACCTAACACAGGGACACAAGCGCAGGGAGTCAGTCAACATGAGGAGACTAAGAAACATGTCCCAAAGAAAGAACAGAATAAAACTGCACAAGAACTAAACAAAATGGAGACAAGCAATCTACCAGATGCAAAGTTCAAGCACTGACTACGAGATGCTCGATGCACTTAGGGGAAGAACAGATGAACTCACTGAGAACTTTAACAAAGAGATAGGAAACAGAAATGGATGTAGAACACATTAAAAAGAATCTGTCAGAAAGGAAGAATACAATAACTGAAATGAAGAATACATTAGAGGGAATTGACAGTAGATTAGCTTACTGTTGGAAAAAAAACACAAACACACAGTAGATTAACTGACAAAAGGATCAAATCAGTGATTTGGAAGACAAGAGGGCAGAAAACACCCAATCAGAACAGCAAAAAGAAAAATGAATTTAAAAAAAATGAGAACAGTTAAGGGATCTCTGGGAACTTATCAAGTGTAACAACATTCACATAACAGGGGCACCAGAAAAAGAGAGAGCGAAGGATTCAAGACCTGGACACAAATCCAGGAAGCACAGAGTCCCAAACAAGATAAACCCCAAAAGACCCACACCAAGACACATCATAATTAAAATGTCAAAGGTTAAAATAAAGACAGAATCCTAAAAGCAGCAAGAGAAAAGCAGTTAGTTACCTACAAGGGACCTCCCATAAGATTTTCAGCTGATTTTCCAACAAAAACTTTGCAGGCCAGAAGGGACTGGCACAAATATTCAAAGTGATGAAAAGCAGGGACCTACAACCTAGATTACTTACCCAGCAAGGCTATCATTTAAAATTTAAGGAAAAAATAAAGAGCTTCCTAGACAAGAAAAAGCTACACGAGTTCATCACCACCAAACCAATATTACAAAAAATATTAAAGGAACTTCTTTAAGAAGGAAAAATGAAAAGATCAAAAGCATGAATAATAAAATGACAATAACTACCTATCATATTACTTTAAGTGTTCCAATCGAAAGACACAGGGTGGCTGAATGGATAAAAATATAAGACGCATACATATGCTGTCTCCAAGAGACCCACCTCAGACTGAAAGGCACACACAGCGTGAAAGTAAAGGGATGCAAAAATATATTTCACACATACAGAAACAAAAAGCTGGGGTAGCAAGACTTACATCAGACAAAACAGACTTTAAAACAAAGGCTATAGCAAGTGACAAAAAAGAACATTTCATAATCATCAAGGGATCGATCCAACAAAAGGATATAGCCCTTGTAAACACTTACACACCCAACATAGAAGCACCTACATATACACAGTAATACATTAAATAAAAAGACCGTACACCATGATCAAGTGGGATTTATTCCTAGGATGAATGGTTGGTTCAATATTCACAAATCAATTAACGTGATACACCACATAAACAAAGTAAATGATTAAAACCATATGATCATATCAATACAGGCTGAAAAAGCATTTGACAAAATCCAGTACCCATTTATGATAAAAACACACAGCAAAGTGGGAACAGGAGGAGCATTCCTCAACATAATGACAGGTACATATGATAAAACTACAGCCAACATCATACTCAACAGGGAAAAACTAAAAGCATTCTCCTTTAGATCATGAATAAGAAAAGAATGTCCATTTTGACCACTTTTATTCAACATACTATTGGAAGTTCTAGTCACAATAACCATGCAAGGAAAAGAAATGAAGGCATCCAAGAAAAAAGAAATGGAAAGGAAGAAGTATCATTATTAGCAGATGACAAACCATATAGAGAACCCTAAAGGTCCACCAAAAAAAAAACCCCAAAAAAACTACTAGAATTGACACATGAATTCAGTAAAGTAACGGGATACAAAATTAAGACCCAGAAATCTGGCACATTTTTATACATCGATGACAAACTACCAGAAAAAAATTAAGAAACAATCCCATTTAAAATTGCATCAAAAAATAAATAAAATGCCTAGGAGTAAATTTAACTAAGGATATAGAAGACCCGTATGTGGAAAACTGTAAGACATTGAAGAAACTGAAGATACAAATAAATGGAAGAATATACTGTGCTCAGACTTCCGGCCAAGATGGAGGCGTAGGCAGACGCACTGTGCCTCCTCGCACAACCAAGGTAGGGACAACAACAATATAGAAACAAAATAACAACCAGAACTGACAGAAAATTGAAGTGTATGGAAGTCGGACACCCAAGGATTTGAAAATAGACACTTTCATCCAGACCAGTAGGAGGGGCGGAGTCAGGCAGCCAGGTGAGGAACACGGAGCGGAGAGCTGAGCACCGGGGGCGGCGCGCAGGCCCACAGCAGGCAGACCCCGGGCGCACAAGCAGCGGTGGCTGGCAGGCCCCGGCCAGGGGGTGGCGACCAGCAGACCCAGCGAGGCGGACATTGTCAAGCAAGGCACTGCATGCAACTCAGGGTCCCAGCACCGGGAAATAGAGCTTTGGGTCACTGACTGAGAAGGAAGGTCCCACGGGGTGCACAGGCCCACCCACACCAGAATTGGTGCCAGAGGGGCCTGGTTGGCTTGCGGAAAGTGGTGGAAGGGTCTGGGGTCCTACAGAGACCAGAGCAAGCACCATTGTTCCTTCTCGGACCCCGCCCCCACATACAAGGTCACAACCTGTGACTGGGGTGCCCCGCCTTGGTGAACTCCTAAGACCCCGCCCCTCACTACAGGAGATCAACAAGACCAAAAAGCAAAACAAAACAAAACAAAAAAACAGCAAAAAGATGGCTCAAACAGAAGAAGAATTGAAAGCTCCAGAACCCATCCTTTTAAGCGACCAAGAAATAGTCAATCTATCAGATGCACAGTTCAAAGCACTGGTTATCAAGATACTCATAGACTTGGCTGATTTTGGTCACAAATTAGCTGAAAAAATGCAGGCTACAGTAAGTTTAATGAAGAAAGATGCACAGGGAACCAGTAGTGATGGAATGAAAGATGGGTCTCACATCATTGGAGAGGACCAGAAGGAAGAAAAAAAACATACAACCAGAAAAGAATGAAGAAATAAGAATTCAAAAAAATGAGGAGAGGCTTAGGAACCTCCGAGACATCTTTAAACGTTCCAACATCCGAATTATAGGAGTAGCAGAAGGAGAAGAGGAAAAACAACAAGCGGAAAAGATATTTGAACAAATAATAAAGGAGAACTTCCCCAATCTGGCAAAGGAAATAGAATTCCAGGAAGGCCA
>CM052543.1:44346824-44376725 GCA_028533065.1 Trachops cirrhosus | reverse complement strand
AAAGGGACTTACCTAAGAAAAAGAAGATAAAAAACATGTACAGTAAAATGACAGCAAATTCACAATTATTAACAACCACACCTGAAACAAAAACAAGAAGAAACTAAGCCAACAACTAGAACAGTAACGGAACCACAGAAATGGAGAACACATGGAGGGTTAGCAACAGGGGAGTGGGAGGAGGGGAGAGGGGGGAAAGATATGAAGAATAAGTAGCAATGAAGGTAGATAGAAAATAGACAGGGGGAGGGCAAGAATAGTAGGGGAAATGTAGAAGCTAAAGAACTTATGACACATGGACAGAAGTAAAGGGGGGGAATGTGGGTGAGAGAGGGTATTCAGCGTGGAGGTGAATGAAGGGGGATAATAGGACAACTGTAATAGCATAATCAATAAAATATATTTTAAAAAATAAAATATATTTTATATTTTAAAAGTATAAGAATATACTGTGCTCACAGAGAAAAAGAGGTGACACTGTTAAAATGTCCATACTCCCTAAAGCAATCTACAGATTTGATAAGATCCCTATCTAAATTCCAATTGCATTTCCCACAGAAACAGAAAAAACAATCCTAAAATTTGTATGAAAACACAAAAATACCCTAAATAGCCAAAGCAATCTTGAAAAAGAAGAACGAAGCTAGAGACGTCATGCGTCCTGACTTCAGGTCTGTATTACAGAGCCACAGCAATCAAAATAGTATGGTGTTAGCATAAAACAATACACACAGATCAATGAAACAGAACAGAGTGCCCAGAAATAAACCCATGCATACACGGCCAATTACTGTACAGCAAAAGTGCCGAGAATATTCAACGGGCAAAGGACATTCTCTTCAATAAATCGTGTTGAAAACACTGAACTACTATCTTACACCATACACTGATATCAATTCAAAATCAATTAAGAACTGAATGTAAGACCTGAAAACATCTAATTCCTATAAGAAAACACAGGCCATAAGCTCCTTGACACCGATCCTGGCAATAATATTTTTGGAACTGACACCAAAAGCAAAGGCAACAAAAGCAAAACAAACAAGTGGAACTACGTTAAACCAAAAAGCTTCTGCATATTATAGATCCAAAATATATAAGTAACCCATACAACTCAATAGCAAAAAAAAAACAAAAACAAAAACAAGAAACATAAAACCCAATCTGATTAAGAAATAGGCAGGGGATCTGAATAGACATTTTTCCAAAGGGGACACGCATGTGGCCGACAGGCACGTGAAAAGGAGCTCAGTGCCATCGGGGAGATGCACATGGAAACCACGGTGAGCAATCACCCCACACCTGCTAGCGTGGCTGCCGCCACGAGGACAACAGACAAGGGCTGGCAAGGACGTGGAGAAAAGGGCACCCTCGCACCCCGCTGGTGGGAATGCCAATGGTGCAGCCACTGTGGAAAACAGTACGGAGGTTGGAAAACAATTTCAAACAGAATGACCATGTGTTCCAGCAATCCCACTCCTGAGTGAGTATTCAAAGAAAACAAAAACACGAACTTGAAAAGGTATCTGCTCCCCCATGTTCACTGTAGCCGTGTCTGCAACATGGAAACAACCTGAGTGTCTGTGGAGAGACGATGGGTCAAGAAAATGTGAGCTATGGTTATAACGTTCGGCCAGGAGGAGAAAAGGAAATCCTGTCATCTGTGACAACTAAAGGAACCTGGAGGTCACTGTGTTAAGTGGAATAGTCAGACAGAAAAAGGCAAACACTGTATGATCAAATTTGTACATGGAATATCAAACGAAAAAACACCCAACCGAACTCATAGATTCAGAGAAGGAGCTGTTGGCTGCCAGCGGTGAGCGGGCAGAGGGTGAGGGGGTCCGAAGACGCAGACATCCGGTGTGAATCAAACGCGCTCGGGGGCTGTGACCTACGGCACGGCAGCCACACCAACAATACCGTGCTGTGTATGTGAGAGTTGCTGAGAGTGAATCTTAGAAGTCCTCATCACAAGGAAAACATCCATAGCTACGTGTGGTGATGGGAGTTCCCTAGACTTACTATGGTGATGATTTAGTAAAACATACATGTATCAAATCATTAGGTTAGTATGTTAATGTCGATCACAATCTCAAACAATAAGCAAATAAAAGTAGCCTCTTTCAGTAGCAAAAATAAAAAATAACTGTCCACAGGCTGAAAAGGCAACCCACAGACTAGGAAAAAATATTTGCAAATCATGCATCTGATAAGGGGTCAATATCCAGAATACACAGAGACGTCCAAAGCCCAACAAAAGAACAAACGATCCAATTCAAAAATGGGCAGTGGACTTGAACAGACAGTCCCCTAAAGAAAATGTACAAACGGACAATAAGCAAATGAAGATGCTCAACATCACTAATCATTAAGGAAATGCAAACCAAAACAACAATGATACCACCTCACCATTAGGATGGCTAATAAAAAAAAAAAAGAAAGAAGTGATGGCAAGGGTATGGGAAAACTGGAACCCTGCGCATTGCTGGTGGGAATGTAAAATGGTGCGGCCACTATGGAAAATAGCATGGAGATTCCTCGAAAAGCTAAAAATAGAATTCCTCTATGACCTAGCAATTCTACTTCACAAGAATCAAAAGCAGTGTCTAAAAGAAATATCCGCACACCACGTCCATAGCACCATTGTCCGCGACAGCTAAACAGAAAGCAACTCAGCTGCACAGGGACCAACGGGTGGGTCACCAAACTGTGGCCTATACAGACAGCAGAATATTACTCAGCCTTTAAAAGGAAAGAAATCCTGCAATTGCTACAACATGGGTGAACCTTGAAGACATCTGCTAAGTGAACTATGCCAACCACAAAAAGACAAATACTGCAGGATTCCACTAATCAGTGACGGAAAACACAACGGTGGCTGGGGGGAGGGGACAATGAAAATACGGGACATTATTGTTTATTAGGCACAGAGTTTCAGGTTTACAGATGGAAAAAAGTTATGGGTGAGTGGTGGTGACGGTTGCACAACAATTTGGATGCATTTATACCACTGAACTTAAAAACGTTTTAAGATGGTAAATTTTATGTTATATGCGTTTTAACACACACACCAGAAAAGTGGAGGGGGGCCGGGGGGGAAGGCCTACTCCTGTGGCTGGAACCCTGAGTTATTTTTAAGCCGAAAGTTGGATAGGTAGCCATTGACAGCAAAGATTTTGTTTGTTTTAGCAAAGTGGGGTGCAGGGAGCACCTAATGCCAGGGTGAGGGGAGCTCCACTCTGGAAGACACAATCCACCCACGGAGTCTAGGAGAAGAGTCGGTAATGCCCTCTAACCCAGAGCAGACCCCCCACTGCCGCCCAGTCCCTGGAGCCCCACCTCCAGCTCCCATCCAGCCCCAACCTACTGCTTGGCAGTTGCCTGGAGACCTCTGGGTCCCTCACCCGTTCTTCATGTACCCACAGTCCTCAGGGAATAATGCCAACAGTGCAAAGCAGGACTCACCTCCTCCAACCCCCATCCTCATCCTCATCTTCACACACCAGGGAGACCAAAGGAGAGAGGCAGGGACAGAGAGGGAGTTCAAAAGCAGCACCTACTCAGAAGCCATGAACAAGGCCTGAAGGATACTGTTCACGTAGCACGTGTTGCCCAGATTGATTAAACCAATCTTGCCCGTGTCTGACTTGGCCACGAGCCGGGGGAAGAAGCCAGCCAGCTCGCTCTTCTGCGAGGTCCAGGCATCCTGCCCCAGCAGCTGCTTGATGCGGTCCTCGTTGGGGACATGAAGGTCCTGAAGAGGGAACAAGCCGGCAGGAGAGTGGGCACCAGGGTCAGCTCATAAAACATCACCTCCTCCAGGGAGCCTTCTTAGACTGCAGCCTACCCCACACCCACTCAAGCACACTCCCCACAAATGTTCTAGAGGTGTGTGTGAATAGGCTCCTGCTTTCAAACTTATTCCGGGCTCTTACCTTGACATCAGGGCCTTCTACGTGATCTTTTATGTCACAAATGCCTTAAGAAGGTGGTAAAATACCCATTGAATGAATGAAAGAAAACTAAGACTCAGATAAAGCATTTCCCAGGGACTTACAGGCAGCACGTGAAGAATCTGTGCCATCCTAGGAAGAGCCCAGGGTACAGGAGACCCTGACAATGACAACACTGGCCCCAGGTCCAGTTGTCAAAATCTCAATCCTAGTCCCGACTCTTGTCCTCACTAGCTGTCTGGCCATGAGGCTCTCTCAGTCAGTTAACCTCCCTGGGCCTCAGTTTCCCCATTTGTCCAGTGAGGACACGCCTACCTGATGTCAGGGGGGCACTGTAGACTGTCATGGTGTTCACACACAGTGACGCTCCTGCTTCACCATCCACTTCTAGGTTTGCAGGGTCAGCTTTTCTGAATTAGTCACCCCCCTGGAACTTGCTCCTACAGTGAGAACGGTGACAGTATCCCGGGGATCTGAGGCATGGGCCCTGGGTCACGGGCTCGGGGACTAGCAGGCTTTCCCATTCATTATCCTTTTTCGCATTAAACAGATGCACCTAAAAGAATATTACCAAGCACTGGCCCTAATAATGATATACTGTAAAGGAAAACACCTATGCGTAATGTAGAGTTACTGAGCAGATATAAGTGACATTCATAGCAGTTCCACGGGCCCTGCTCTTATTTCCAGATCCTGAGCTCAATCCCTAGATTTGTTCGGGGCTCCAGAGCTTCAAACCAGCTTAGCGCCAAAGTGCCCGTCTGCCTGGTGCACACCCTCTGGCGGAAGTCTGGCTCGAGCAGTGGTCCAACCCTTCTGCTTGGTCCTTTGTCAGGACCACTTATCAGACAGTTTATCGGGTCAGTTTACCTCTCAGGGACGATAAAACATGCAGGCTCTGCCAGAGGTGAAATAAGGAGATATGGGCCCAGTGTGGTCTTGGTCCACTCTTCTTCCTCCCCCTTATCTCCTGTCTGTCCCTGATCCACACAACGCACACAAATAGGGACAAAAGCAAAGAGCCCCATGCACGCACATGCATGTGCACACAGAAGCAGCAAAAATATCTACACTAAGTCAGAAACACCAAATGCAGCCCTGGCTGGTGTGGGTCAGTGGACTGAGCGCCAGCCTATGAACCAAAGGGTCGTCGGTTCAACTCCCACTTGGGGCACACACCTGGGTTGCAGGCCGGGTCCCCAGTAGGGGGCGCATGAGAGGCAACCATACACTGATGCTTCTCTCCCTCTCTTTCTCCATCCCTTCTCCTCTCTGAAATAAATTAAATCTTTAAAAAAAGAAACATTAAATGCCATGTCCCCAAGGAAGGTAACTTTGTCCTCTTAGGAAAATAAGAACTTCCAAATAACTCTAAGCTCCTAATGTTTAGCTGCAGTGTTTCCCTTCGCAAGGACCACCGCCCCCAGAGAAAGTGCCATAACCTGATACAACTGTCTATGTGAGAGAACCTCCCAGAATTTATTCATAAAGGAGCCGAGGCACAAAGAAGGATGCACTCACAGGACACATGTGAGGGAACCTTATATGCAGTAATGTCCTGGGGTTATTGGCACACCCTGGTTCGTGCCACAGGGCGCTCACAGCTGCAGGGCCAAAGCAGTGCATCTTCCTGGAGCTATAGCCTCTGACATTCAAGGAAGAAACAGGTTTATATTCAAACAAATGTAAATATGAAATACATACCGGAATCTTTGAAATAAAATGAGATTTTAGAGAAACTCCGAGCTTGTGTCAGGCTGCTTGGGGTGGGTCCCCTCCTCTGACATCAAGTACTTCAGTGGAAACGTTTGAAAAGCCCAGATCTGCTGGATGAAGCTGAGTCCCTCAGCCTGGTTTTCCAGGCCCTCTGCTCTGCAGATCTTACTTGTCCCCCTGCCCCACCCTCCAAGGACACACTCCCACCCCCACACCTTTCCCTCTGCCAGTCCCCATCCCTAAAAGTCTAACGCCCATCCTCCTTCTACAGGGGTTTCCAGGATCATCTCAAACGGAGCCCTCACACTGTCTACAGCTGTCTTAGAAAGCCCGCCTCCCTGCACCTGGAGGCATAGGCATCAGCAGCCTCACTGGGTCCCTGGATCCGATAGGAGCCCCTAGAGCGCACAGCCTGGGTTTCCCTCGGGGCCCAGGGCAGGGCCGTGCCCCCTCCTCTTGGCTCACACCTCCGTGATAGCATCCTACGGTCACCCTACGGCCACATCCGCTCACTGACAGACACTTCGTGGGCACAGAGCTCAGTGTGGCACGCATCCCTGCCCACCAGACGCTCACGCCCTGACAGGAAACGGCAATAGTCACTTCTAGCAGGTGGAAGTCCTGTCTCCTCTGCTCACCCACCTCCAGTGACGGGCAGCTCACAGCCTAGCAAAGCAGCCCCTTCTTCTGTTCCTGAGCTCTATGAAACTCTTCCTCATGTTAAGTTTTAAAAAACCTAGAAGAGCCAAGAAAACGCCAGAGGTTTTGTTTATTCTACCTACCAGCTCTCACTCACGGTGGATTGTTTCCTTGAGTGTTTTGTAATTTTTGGATTATAAACTCCTCTTCAGAAGAATCTTAACTTAGTGGCTTGACAGCAGTTTCCTTTGTTGCAACCAGGCGACCCTCGGCATTACGAGTCCGAGGCTACTGTTCATCAGTGTCCGAGCTCAGGGGTCCCACAGCCCCTAAGATGGTGTGAATTTGAATCCTTAAGCCAACACAAGGGCAGGCCACTAATTGCAAATTTCTTTGTTTTCCAATGCAGAATCCAGCCCAAGGCAGAAAAGATACCTTGACATCCATTTGGGACCATATGTAGATTTTTTCTGGATCAACTCTTGCTAAGAGTAAAGCCCTTCCTGGGTCCTGGCATATGTGGGCCTCTTAGTGCTAACTCCTTAGTAGGACCAGGCCCTGAGCCTCACCTCCTGTCCCCATCAGCTCAAGCCCCTTGGTGACTGACTGCTGGCCACCCCACCTTCCCTCCCTCCCCATCCCAGGGCAAAAAGAACACTACCGCTCACCATTCTGGAACTGTTTTCTCTTTCTCTTTGGCCCCTGGAGATTCCCCCTTACTTTCTTGCAAGTTCAACTTTGTACTTAAAAAAAGACATTTGTTACATTTTAACAAGCATTTCCAGGTATTGTGTAATGGGACACTTTTCAGGTTATCTATCTCCCCTGCTGTTTCTGTCCCAGTGTGGAAATGGAAGTCAGACCAGAGGTTTTGAAAGGGCCGCCACCTACGAGACATCGTCCACCCACGCGCGGGCCTGCCCTCGGTATGAAGCAACCCAGTCCTGGCTGTGTCTCTCACTATCTCTGTGACTTTGCACCAGTCACCAAACCTCTCCAAACCTCATTTTCCTCGTGGACGAAGCAAATAACAATGGTATGTGCTTGACAGACTTCTCACGCGCATTAGAAGAGAACATATATGGGGAGACACCGTCAGGTGTGGCCCTATCTACAGACGTTAGCCTCCGTCCTGGCAGCCCAGCCGGCCCCGTTCAGAAGCCCTTCCTTCCTCTACCTGGAGGTCTCTCCCTCCTCTGGTTTCTCACTGCTCCTGGCTGACCCCCATAGGTGTTTCATAAGCTGCTGAGGTCGGAGCTATTTTACAGAAGTGTGTCACCGGCCCCAAGGCTGAAGGCTCCACAACAGAGGCGACTCATGGCTGTGTCCCCAGTGCCGAGTCTGCGCCTGGCACAGAGTACGGTATCAGTCAAGTCACGTGAACAACTATAAACACCACCTGCTCTGGAGTGCTCACAGTCTGGGAGGTGGGGAACAGTCACAGGCAGACAGTGAACATGTGTGACAGAGGGGTACCCTGGGGCTGTGGGAGCCCAGGGAGACCCTGATTCGGTAGGGTGGGGGCCAACCTCAGGGAGGTGTTGAGCGTTATCAGGGAAGGCTTCCTAAGGGAGGTGAACACTTAAGCAGGGCCTTGAAGGATATATAAGAGCTGTCTAGGCAGAACCAGAAAATGTTTACAGTCACAGAGAATGGCGTGTGAAAGGGCTCAAAGCGATCGTGAGACAGGCTGATCCATCTGGGGACCAGCAGGTGGCTCGGTGTGCCTGAGGCACAGGATGGGCCGGGGGAGGTGATGGGAGACAGCCAGGGACAAATGTTGGGGGCTGCCACCGACCTGTAGTATGGCCCTCAGCAAGGCCCAAATTGACACTCTTGTCAGAGTGGAGCGAGGGCGCCGTGGGGCGTTGTCACTCACCTTGACAGCCTCCATGACGGGCTCATACAGGTCCGGGAAGCCCGGGAACCGGAACACCATGCAGTGGACGAGCTCCGCCAGCTGCTCCAGGCAGCTGGTCCCCGAGTTGGAGTCCTCCTTGAGCAGAGAGGCCACCATGGGGGGGATATGAGGGAGGAGCTGTGGGAGCAGAGTGGGGTTAGGCTCCGCACCTGTTTCCCGCCTGAAACATGGGAGGCTTGCCGCTGCCGAGCACACCCAGAGCTCCCTAAGGCGGGAGGTTTGCCCGCCTGACCGTGACCCCCTTCCCCCACACGGGGCTCTGAGCTCCACAGGCAGGAGACTCTCCTCTGTGGCCTTGGACACTCTGCCTCAGTCTCTTCCTCCATAAAACGGGATCAATAACTTCCTCCTCACAGTTGAGGGGAAGCCTGAGCCCAAGCTCTTGCTGTTAAGCCTCAGCCAACTGACCTGCCCAGAGGCCTGCGTGGCTTCACTGCCCACCAAGGAGTGACGCCAGCTGGTGGGCAGCTGGTGGACGGGGCCTCAGCAGCCACCTCTGCAGGCAAACACCACCATCTTTCACCACAGACACGCTGAGCACCTCACCCTCACAACAGTTTTATGTGGCAGTGATTATTATCCCCATCTTCCAGATGGAGAAGTCGAGGTTAGAGAGGCAATAGAGTTTGCTGAGGATGTCACCGTGTATCTGATTCAGACCAGATACAGAGCCCGAACCACGTCTGTCTGAAGCCGAAGTCCACATCTTTCCTCTGTGCTACAGAGCGTTCACTGCCAAACCCATGGAGGGGCTAGACCAGAATGCCCTAGGGGTTGACAGAGTCAGGCCACAGGAACTGGGTGTGGGGGAGCCCAGGAAAGGGATGGAAGGAAACCAACCTGTCAAGTCCCTAGTATGCAGCAAGCTCAACAAATGTCACCACAACTAACTCTCTCCCACCAGCCTAGGGGTTCACCTCTGCTCAGGCTGTAAGAGGTATGTGCCTGGCCCAAGGTCACCGTGTCTGGCAAGGGGCAGAGTTGGGACTCAACCCCCAAAACCCCAACCCCTGGTTCTGTGCTTCTCCCACTGCAGCAAATCGGGAAGCAGGAAGCTTCTGCCCTGACCAGGGGCCCTCAGAATCTGCAGCCCCGTCTGCAGGTCTGCAGGAGGCAAGCAGGGGGAAGGCAGGCCGCCCCGGGGGGCCACGGGCTGCCCTTCCCAAGGGCAGGCCCGGAAGTGAGCAGAAGGGCCCTGGGAGGGAGGCCAGGTCCTCTGGGTGCTGGCAGGCAGCAGGGCACAGGAAGGGCACTGGGTCAGGAGTCAGACCAACCTGGCTAGACTCTGCCCCATGCTGCTCACTAGCTGTTGTCTGGGAACGGACTCAGCCTCTCTAAACTTCAGTTTCCTCAGCTGACAAGTGGAGAAAATAACAGGACCGCCTTCTTGAGGCTGTTCTGGGAGTTACATGAAAGCACAGATGGGCTGCCTTCAGCACCGTGACTGGCACAGAGCTGTCACCCAGGGAACATCAGCTGTCATCATTCCAGGCTCATCACCGTACTACAGGCCCATGGAGAGGCCATACAAATGCTCTGGCCTCACTTTCCTTTCTGTAAATTGGGGTCTCCAGTATTCCTCCAGTCCTAATATCCGGGCTTGAAAGGCTTGGGTTCTGGCCCCTTAACCCTGAACAGAGACAGCCTGTCTGGCCTCCAGCCTGGCCAGTGGGGGCCACAGCAGGGGTGGGCCCTTACCAGGTGGAAGGCCTCATGGGAGTGCTGGAAGGTCAGGAGCATGTACTTGAGGACAGACAAGGCAGCTCCCCGGACGATGGGATACAGAAGCTTGGAGAAAACCTAGAAGAGAGTCCCTTGTCAGAAGGTCCCAAGGCCTGGGCCACATGAGACTGAGGGGGGTCAGAGACACTAGAGCTGAAGCAGCAGACCTACTCCAGAGTGAGAACACAAAGGCGCTCTCGGGCCTGGGCAGCTGGACAGACGTCGACATGGACGGCTAGGTATCGGATGGATGGATGGACAGACACACCCAAAGTAACATATATATGTTTGAATGAGCAGAGGAAAGAATGGGGGAACCTGAGGCTCAGAGAGGGGCAGTGAATTGTCCCAGGTCACAGAGAGTTTGGGTGAGAGCCCCGGTGCTCCGCCTCTCGGACCCGCACCGCCCCTGGCCAGAGCCGAGCAGCTGAGGACATGAGCAGGGGCCAGGGCTGGGTGGGGCCCACCAACCTTCTCAATTTTGGCGAGTGAAACCTCAATCAAGATGCTGAACTTCTTAACAGCAGCCAGGCCCTTCAGCAGTGCAATGATCCACTTGTCAATGTTCTTCCCCAGGGGCCAGGACACCCAGTCGATCATCCTGGGGAGGACAGTGACAGTGACACAGGGGCCAGGGAGGCCCAAATGCCTCGGTGGTGCCAGCCCAGGGACTAACCATAATGTCCTGAGGCTGCACAATGACTCACCCTACACAGGGCAGTCCTGGGGTGCGTGGGATGAATAAGCAAATGAGCCCCACACAGGCAGCTGGCAGAAACTGGGGCTCCCAGCCCAGCTGGAGGGCAGCCTGGCCCTCACAGCACCGCAAACCTTGCCCCCACACATGCCAGGCTGCAGTGGAAAACAAGGGGTTTCAGCTGCCTCGGCCTGAACCCTGGGGCCCAGGGGCAGGAATAGCACCGGCCCCAGGGCCAGAAGCTCCGGCTCCAGCAAACCATGGCTTGTGAACTGGAGCAAGTCATTTACTCTCTCAGCCTCAGTTTCTTCCTCTGTAAAATGGGGACAATGCCTACTAACAACAGGGTTGCTGTATGGATTAAAAAAGCTAACAGCAAACACTTATATAGTACTTGCTCTGCACCAGGCACACCTATCAGCCCAACTGACCCCCACAGCATACTAATAGCTGTGCACACTGAGCATAGAGCTGCCACCTCGTAGGTGCCCAGGAAAATGTCACTATTTTTATTTTTATTTTTATACAAGAGTACAAGTAGACTGTACTCTTGGGTTGGCCAAAAAGTTCATTTGGTTTTTTCCATAAGGTGGCTCTAGAAGCACTTAGTTAGTTGTCTTTAACTTCATTCAAAGCAATTTTGTTGGATTGTATTGTGACAGCTGTCATATCAGTGAGCATTTAAATAAAATTTATCAAACTAGGTGAATTTTTGTATAGCCATTTTAATACTGAAGATGGAAGAAAATATGCAACATTTTCAGCATATTATGCTTTAGTATTTCATGAAAGGAAAAATGCAACTGAAATGCAAAAAAAAAAAAAAGATCCATGCGGTGTGTGGAGAAGTGACTGTGACTGACTGAATGTGTCAAAAGCGGTTTGTGAAGTTTCATGCTGGAGATTTCTCACTGGCCAGGCTCCACAGCTGGATAGACCAGCTGAAGTCGATAGCGATCAAATCGAGACGTTAACTGAGAAGAATAAATGTTCCACCACACAGGAGATAGCCAACATACACGAAATATCCAAACCAATGAAGTTATTGGTGACAATGAAAAATGTATCTTTTATTTTACGGAAAAAACTAAGCGGACTTTTTGGCCTACCTATTATAAAGAGGTAGAACAATGTGAAAACAAAGTAGCAGTAACTACAATAATAACAGCTTTTAGGTACTTTACATGTATTATCTGATTATTATCTAATTTAATCCTCAAAATGACCCTATAAGAGGGGTTCAGTTATAGTATAATTTATAGATGAGAAAGCTGCAGCATAGAGTAGTTGAGTAACTTGCCCAAAGTCACACAGGCAAAAGGTGGTAGAGCCAGGATTTGAACTCGGGCCCCTCACCTCTAGCACTCACAGTCTTATCCACTAAAGACAAGGAGACCAGGAAGGCCCAATGGAGACAGTGGATCTGTACACAAGTATGGAAAATATGGCAAGATGAGACATGCCAGGTGAATGGGGTCTGCAGAGCCTAAGGTCTGCAGGCAGGAGTTTAGGTGGCATTTTCTGGGATCACTAGATGAGCAGGTGTGGCTAGACCACAGGTGTAATGATGTTCAAATGAGATGAGGGATGTGCAAGGACTCTGTGAGCTGAAAAGCACCCAAACTCCATTCATCACACTTGCCAAACTCAGAAAACACTCAGTAAAAGTACTTTCACCTAATATGCCCCCATGGAAGCCTGACAATGTCTTATACCACCACCCATATCTGCTAGTAAAGAAGGGGAAACTGAGTCTCAGAGAGATCACTGAGCTGTCCAGGGCCTCAGAGCTAGTACCCAGCCTGGAATACCACTAGGGCAGGGCCCTCTGTGTCTCCCACATCCAGCCCCAAGCCTGGCACAAAGCAGGGTTCAAGGAACTACGGATGAGTGGGCAAGCACGAGGGCCTGGGCCCTCAGACATTAAATCTAGCCCAGCAACCCCACCCAGAGGAAGGGGCTTCTGGGAAGGAGAGAGATCTGACCAACACTGGGTCCTCAGCCCACCTGCTGATGGCAGTCAGCATCTGAGAGTCCGTCACACTGTCATCGTTGCTGAGGTTCCGGACAACACCATCCATGAGCTCCAGTGGGAGGTGCTGGACCACGCTGGCCAGGGCACTAGATGGTGGCTCCTCATCTGGAACAGGGGGCTGGGCTAAGCCTAGAAGGCTGGTGTGCCCCTCCTCCCCCACCCCATGCTCCCATGCTGCCAAGGACCTGGGCTGTGCCTCTTCAAAGGGCACATCCATGCCACCTCCTCAGCACCACAGCCTCTGATTCAATCTTAATTCATTCAGACCTTCACCAGCACTGCTTTGGACCCAGCCCTGTGCTCGGCGTGCACACATACACACAGCAATGACCCCCATCTGGTGAACAGGCAAGGCCTATAAGAAAGGGTAAGACTGGAGTTGGCAAGAGCAAGAGAGAGTCCTCAACAGGCTTGGGGAGTACATTCCAGGTGGACCCACACGGACAAAGGTGTAGAGGTGAGAAAGAACGTTCAGTTATCAAAATTTGCTGTCCAATTGTATAAGGACCCAGGTCCTTACACACCCAGCCTTGGTTCTTCCTGCCGCCAAGCCCATTACTTTCCTTTCCCCTAAACAGCCCTATAATCAGGGAAGGCACAGCTCTTATTTCAGTCATTTCTACTATAATCCAAGTTCCAGTTCTCAATGGAGGACCAAGATTTTACATTTCAGAGTTGGCACCTAGACGCTACATTGTATTTCCAGACCTCTGCCTGCCCAGAGCACCTTGCCCTGCTGCCTGGTGCTGCCCCTCTCCCCAAGATCTGGCTCAAAAGTCAGCAATTCTAGGAACCCACCTGACCCAAAGGTGGAAGGAGGGCAGGACGTCCTCCTTCCTGTTGTCTTGCTCAGCCCCAAGGTCCTCCTCTGGCCAGATTAATCCGGGTTCGTCCTTTTCCCACACCAGGCCATCTGTTCCTCCCTGTGGGCCAGCATCCACCACAGGACAGGCCTCACAGCAGGTGCTACACATAGTCTTGCTAACTAAATATTGGAACATCGCTCGTTCCGCCCGTGCATTTGCCCGAGGCACACACATACCACACCGTAAGTGGGCACGCCAAGCAGAATGCGCACAGACAGCACCTGCCCTGGCACACACCCAGAACCTTGATACCAACGAGCTCCCTCCCCAACTGCAGCTTAAGCCCACACGCACCTGTGCAGGAGATGACGGCAAACAACTCCTTGAGGCAGGGCAGGATGGCGGCGGGCTGCGCGCGCCACAGCTGCGCCAGGAGCCCGCTCACCTGCTGAGCCTGCTCCAGGAACTCCACGGCGCCCTCCTCGCCCTCGGCCGGGCAGCGGAAGCGACCGAGGCAGCGCACCAGCTGCTGGCAGAAGAGCAGGCGGTGTGGGCCATCGGGAAGACAGCGCGGATGCCGCACCAGCAGCCGGGCCACCTGCGCGCAGGCCGCGGGCCCCGGGCGCTCGCACACGGTGCGCAGCACTTCGCGCCGCAGCAGCGCGAACACCTCTTCGGCCTCAGGCCCGTCGGGCAACAGCTGCAGGCCAAGCTGCACGCAGGCGAGCGCGCGGGGGCCGGGTGGGCCAGCGCCGCCCTGCAACAAGCGCAGCACGCGGCGCGCGCTGAAGAACTCGGCGAACACGTCCGGATGGTGCCGGCCCGCTACGTGCAGCAGCTGGCAGCCCACGCGGCGCGGCAGCTCGTCCGCGCCACCCACGTAGAGGCGAGCGCCCAGCGCCAGCAGGGCCAGGCACTGCTCCCGCTCCAGGGGCTGCCGCGCGGCTTCCAGCACGCGCCGCACCAGCCCTTGTTTCACGCTTGCCGGGTACGACGATGTCACCACTGCCTCAAGGATCTTGTCCATGGCGGCAACGCTGCGGGGAACAGGGAGCAAGCAGGTCACACTCAGCCCGACAGGACTAATTCCCTTGTGGTTCCCTGCGTACTGAGACACGGGGTGAGCATCTCGACCTCTCTGGAGCGCAGTTTTCTCATCTGTGAGGTGGAGCAAGGATACCAACCTCACTGGACGATGTTTTGATGAAATAAAGCACAACGCCTGGCATAAAAGAAGCCCCACTGAGCTGTGGTTACTGCTGGTGAGCGTCTCTAATCTCACGAAGGTAACGCCCAAGCCCTCCCCTCCTTTATTGTGTCCCCAGTCAACTTCTTGCACTTTCTCAAAGGATCTACACCTTTGAAAGATTCCACTTCTAAGTGTATGCTTTTCATCTAAAACATCGTATCTCCCAAGATCTGCACCGCCCCCCACACACACAACCAGCCAACTCCTCTCTTTCTTCAAAGCCCACCTCAAACACCCTGTCCTCGATGAGAACCGCCCTCACCCTGTTGCCCCTGTGGCCCCTTCCTCCACTGTAGCTGGGGTCGCGTGTGCTGGGGTTGTATGGGACATGCCCTCCACTAAAAGCAGCCTCTGCTCTCGCTGCTCCAGGACTGTACACGCAGGCCCCCCGCCCGTCTCCCCAGCCTCAGCCCACACTAACCTCTCTCCAGTCACTGCCCCTTCCTCCCCTCCTTGCTTGGCTCACCCTGCAGACCTCAGCTCAAACTCACTTCCTTGAAAAAGCCTTGCCTGACCTTCCTGTCTGGGTCAAACACAGCGGTTCATTTCAGAGCCCTCTGTTCTCCTTTGTAGAACTTGTCATAAATAATCACTCGCCTGAAGTCATCTTTCCCCACCATATGATGTGTGGACATGCCTCGTTTTATTGCACTTCACAGATGTTTTTTACACACTGAAGGCAAGACCCTTGGCCAGCAAAAAGATTATGACTTGCTTGACTGCGTTGTTCTGGAACCAAACCCAGAACATCTCCAAGACATGCCTGTAGACACCTGAGGGCAGGAACCATGTCAGGTTTTGTTCACCACGGTATCCCCAGCACCTAGCCCAGTGCCTGGCACACAGTAGGCGTTTGTTGCGTGAGCAAATGCAGAATACAGCAAGAGTTATTGCTACCTTCTCCCTGAGCCACAATAGCCTTCCCTCTGCCATTCCCTTCTACATGGGCTGTGTTTGGGAAGCCTTCATCCCACTGATATACTTTGACTCCTGATTCTCATGCTGGTCACACGGGTAGCAGTTTACTCTCATAATATATAAATTTCAGTGCCAAGAAGGCAGGGCCATTTCTTTTCTTCTTTGTATCCTACTCTAGGAAGGACCTGATAAAAGGCTCAGCACACAGTAGGTGTTTTACTAACCTTATGGGCTCAGTAAAAATCTACTCTATTCTTAAGACCTGGAATTGGTGTGAAGACAAGGCAGAAATACCTTAGCGGAGAGGCCAGAAGCTTTTATTCAGAGCCACAGATACTGTGGGACCCTGATTATGTGCCAGGCCCTGTGGAGACACTCCCTTCCCGATCCTAGCTCTTGGCCAAGACCAAACCCCCATTACTGCATGTATTACAATGCAATGGGCCCCTTTATTTAGATTTGTCTCTCTCAACAGGCTGTGAGCTCCACAGGGAAGCAACTGGGGCTTATTTCTCAGTGGCCGGCACCACCCATGCCAGTCCCTGCAGTCCGAGTGCCCCTGAAGGGAGTACTGTGGGTGCAGGCAGGGTACAGACCAGTGGCTCCCCAACACTGGCCCGGCTACCTCAGATGCACCTGGGATGCATTCTCTCACCGCCCAGGTTACTTATGCTCTCTGAGTCTGTTTCCACCCTGCAGGGTTGTTGTGAAGACAAATATGAAGTCCTTACCAGGCTGCTGGGCACAAGGAAGTGCTCAAAAAAGTCAGTCCCCTTCACTTCAGAAACAAAGCCCTTCCCCTGGGACTTCTTTTTTTAAAGATTTTTTATTTTAGAGAGAGGGGAAGGGAAGGACAGAGGGAGAGAAACATCCATGTGTGGTTGCCTCTTGCACGCCCCCTACTGGGGACCTGGCCTGCAACCCAGGCATGTGCCCTGACTGGGAATTGAACCAGTGACCCTTTCGTTCAAAGGCCAGCACTCAATCCACTGAGCTACACCAGCCAGGGCCCCCTAGGACTTTTGATGGTAGAGGCAGAGGTGTTACAAACAGTGCCAAGGCAAGGCATAATCTCAAAAGGCCTTTGAAAGTATCTTTAAAAACTGGCCTCCCTTCAGCCCTGGTCCTCTCTTTCCTAGGCAGGGGCTGTGACCAATCTCCTTTGAAGACCAGCTGCACAAATCCCCTACCCCTGCCCTTCAGGCTAGTGGATTTAGGATGTAATAGGCTTTCAACCCAGCACACCTAGTAATCCAGGTACAGGAATACCCATTTTATTGCATCTTGCTTTGTTGCATTTCACAGATGATGCATATTTTACAAACTGAAGGCAAGATCCTCCACCAGCAAACATATGACAACTTGCTTTACTATATGATACTGGCTCTTTCACAGTCGTCTAGAACAGAACCCACAATAACCCCAAGGTCTGTTCAGGCAGCCAAGGAGAAACACTGATCGATGAGATATTGACATCGCAGGGGGAGGAAGACGACATGGGACAGACAGAAATGGGTGCTGAGAAGGCTCTGGAAGCGGAAAGTCAGGCTAGGAAAGACAAATTCTGCATTTCAGTGTGACCTGAAGCAAATTATATTCTAATCCTGCAACTCATTGTGTGACACTGAGCAAGTGCCATCGTGACCCTCTTTTCTCTTCTCTAAAATGGGGATAGATGACATCAGGTTGAATCACACAAAAGTAAAAGCTCAGCTGTTGGCAATTTCATATCGTTCTACCCGAGTCCTACCACATGAGGTGGTTTGTGCCTGGCAGCGGGGAGTTCAGCCCCTGGAGCCACTCTGAGGACTCTGATCTCTGAGGCCAGCCCTGCAGTCCCTTTGTGGTCCATGGCCTGGCCACTCCAGGTAAGCCCCACCTACCTGCCCTCACTCTCACAGAAAGCAGTCTGAGGTCAGCTGTCACCATGGTCACCAACACACCCACTCGCTAATATCTTCGAAATGTTCATGCAAAAGGGTTTTTAGAGGTTCGGACCTCACCTGACCCTATCACAGGCCACAGAAGGGAGGCAGGCCCAGGCCTGCTGTCCCTGTGGAATGAATGGGAAAGCCAAGGCTCACAGAGGGAGAGGGACAGGGTCGGGAGGGTGAGACCAGAACCTGCAGTCAGCCTCCCTGGGGGAGGAAAAAGCAGGGGACCAGCATTCCAGGCGCTAGACCAGGAGACAGCCTGTGGATGCTGGCTCTGACCCAGGAGACAGCTGCCCCAGGCCAAGCACAGCAGCGAACAGCAGCCCTGACCGCCCTCTGAAGAGCCTGCATTAAAAGCATGAGACCCAAGTTCTCTGCTTCAGATGACCTTGTTGAGTCCCTGCCAGGCTCTTCAGCATTCTCACCTGGAAAACGGGGACCACCCCACCTACCGCTAATGGGGCTGGGACAAGGTGTGAAAAAGATGAAGGCTGGGGCAGTCATGAGTCTGTATCTGGGCCATCTGGCACTGAGGGTGAAGCAGACACTGTTGGGGAAGGAGACAAGGAGACACACTCCTGATCTTGCTGATTCTACAAGGAATTTCACCCATTAGTCCTTCACTGCTAATTTGTGTTTCCAGTGACCCCTGAACCACAGGCCCACCCAAGATCAGCTCTTCTCTATTTCTTGCCTGGACTAGTGCAATATCCTCCCAACCAATCTCCTCGTTCCCTCCCTCAATCCATCCTCCAATAGAGGCATGTGTCCTGCAGGAGAAAAGTTCAGCCTTCGCATCTAGTCCAGCCACTCCCCTCCTCGGTGGTCACCATGGTTGGTGCATTTTCACCTGTCCCAGACTCTGAATCCCAAAATGGGAGATGACCACATGTCTGCCCCTTGGCCTTTCCCAGTCAATGCTGCTGCTCCTCCCCAAGCCCTCGGATTATACATCTCACTGCTGGCATGACCGCCTGAGAGTCCCAGCAGTACCCAACCCATCCCAGGGCACATGGTAAGCACAAAGGAAAATCACAGTCCTTCCCCCGGGGAGCACCAGATCCCCTTATCCATCCCTCTTGGATGACCCTCTGCATTCTGATGAGCATTGACTGGTCTCTCTGCCTACACGCACGGTGGAGCCTGACCCACCTCCATCATCCCCAAAGTACCCTGTGAGTGTATGTATACAGTGTCCTGCCCCACCCCCATGCCCTGGGCCCCAACTCAGGCTTCCTCATCCCTCCCTGATCTCTCCGAGACACCCTGCAAACATGGTCAGATTAATCTCCTTAGATGGCAAGCTCCTTCCCACTGTGCCGATGCTCAGAACTCTCAAGGCTCCCAGTGCCTTCAAGATAAGGTCCAAACTCCTCAGTCTGATGTTCAAGCCCTTTCTGTGACACACAGCTAATGTGGGACAGGGGTGGAGATGAACTTGACAAAGGCTGTTCGGTGGTTAATCTATAGGAATTTGGGCACTGGGCTTTTCCTGCTGGCCACCTTTTGGCAATGCCCACTCTGCTAAAAAAAAGGCTTCCCCTCTTCTCTCCTGGCAAATTCCAACTCACCCTTCAATGCCCAGGTCACATGCCCCCTCCTCTGGGAAGCTTTTCCTAGTCCTCCCGCAGTCCAAGTCTCTGAGTTCTGGCTTCCCAAGGCCCTCCTCACTTCTCTCATCCCTCAGCAGTGTCACTGGATTCTATGTCTCTCTGTCCCACCAGGCTGGACTCTCCTTTGGTAAAAAGTAGGTCCAGTCCCCCTTGTCTGCACCCAGTGCCCAGCACAGGATCAGGCACAGAAGTGAAAGAGTGTCAAGTGGCCAATGAGAGACATATGACAGCAAGGTGAGATGAAACTAAACGTCTGACCACAAAAGTGCCTCCTGGAGACTGGCCCAACCCTTGGTCCAGTCACTGCCCCCACATCTGTCCAGGTCTGGTCTCGCATATACATTAAATCTGAAAATCTTAAATACCAGCCAAGGATGCCCCTCCAAAGCTCACTAGACTAGGCAGAGTGAGGCTCTAACCAATCTAGAAATGACTTAAAACAACCAAAGCTAAAGAGGAAAAGAAAGAAAGAGAGAGGGAGAGAAGAGAAAGAAAGAAAGAAATTACTCCTGGTTAACCCTCAGCTCAAAAGCTCACAGTCTCTTGAGAGAGGGGGAAGGCTTCACGAAGGTCTCACCCTCTCCCTACCCTAGAGCCACAGCAGCCCCTCCAAGCCCTAGCTCAGCACCTACCGGTTGAGCAGCTCATTTCCTCTCTGAACCCTCATGACCTGTTTCCCTCCTTTAAATCCATGGGGCAGGTACTGTCCCTTCCCAAAACTAAAAATCCCTCCAACCCTGCTCCCCGCCCCCACTCCATCTCTGGGAAGCAGCTTCTCTCTCTGTGTATTTTTTAACAACTTCTACCCAAGGCAGGCCTGGGAAGAAGACCCTCATCTGGGCCACTAAGCTGTCTCCTGGGGGAAAAGGTGAAAAGAGGTTTTATTGGTAAAAAAAAAAAAGCAAATGCCCTCTTACTTAAGGGGCGCGAGGGTACAGAAATGAAGAGGGTGGGAGCATATATTCCCTTTTTAGGAACGCACCACACTCACCCATCCCCGCTGGGGTCCACCCCTCACATACCTCTGATGGCCTTGTCCCCACCCCCAGGTTTTCTGGAAGGGAGGGCGCCAGGCTGACACATCAGGGTCTCCAGTTCGCGGGGCTCTCATAGAGGGGGTAGGTAGTCCGGGCAGGATGCTAAGGATAGCAGAAGCCCATTCAAAGCGGAGGCAGACTCTTCGGACCCCCAGTTTGTGCCCTGGCTCGGCCCCTCCCCTACCCCCAATTATACCGGTGTACCTGCTCCCATCCCAGGCTGGGGCTGCGGACGCCACCAAAGACTGGCGAGCTTCGTGGTACTGGGTGCTGGTGCCCTCAGCCCCGGGGGGGAGGGGGACAGGGGCGGCATCACCTCCATACCCAATGGATGAAGAAGGAGACTGAGGCCCAGAGAGGGGCAGGTACTCGCCCAAGGTCACACAGCGCGGCCCAGGATGCACCCAGACCTCCCGACTCTCAACCACTGTCCCTTAGAGCCCTACGCTCGTGTCCGGGGCTCTTGAACCGCCAGTGTGCTGACACTCCCTGCCCTTAACCCGCACACACACACCCCAGTGCCCCCCAACCCCCTTACCTCTGGGACCCCAGTGGACCCTGCCTCAGACCCGGCTCCTGGGCGGGGCGCTCACTCGAGGCAGAACTGGCCTGGGCCAGTCTAGGTCAGGGCGGGTCCTCTGCTCCCCTCGGAGTGAGGACGCCCTCCGCCAGGTCCCAGATGGCATGGATGCTGCTTCCACTGCAAAGACCAACCTCCCCACCCCTATCTGTAACAAGCCTAAATCCAGGTAGCCAGACTCAGAGGCGCAGCCGCGGGGTATGGGGCTGCGGGTCGAAGCGTGGGGGGGAGGGGCGAGATGCGGGTAACAGGGCGGAGCCTGAGCGGGGCCACCCCGCGAACCACTACTTGGGCCGCGTCCCCTTTAAGGCTAGCCGGCTACGGTGCCGGCGGGGAGGGGAGCTGGACCGCTCACCGCAATGCCTCTTGGGAAAAGAAGTTTGCGCTGGGCTCACCCAACTACAAAGAGCCCAGAAAGAACTACAAGTCCGGGAGCGCAGCGCGCGGTACCCGGGCTGCCACGCCCCTGGGCCGAACTCCAGGCCTCCGCCCCCTCGCTAAGTGGCTCCGGCCGGGCGCAGAGGGGAGGCTGCAGAGAGCGGGCGAGGAGGTGGGTGCCGTGCGGCCTGCGGCGCGGGGCTCAGGTATAGCCGGTGAAGGGGGCGTGGGCCCACCCGTGCACCTGTCCTATCACGTGAGGTCATCTAGCCTACCATAGCCTCGCCATTCTCATCTGTGCAATGGGGATGGTAACTCCTGTGGCTACAGGGGAGGGGGCGCTTAATCGAGGAGAGGAGGCGGAGCTGGTGGAATCGAGGAAGGAGCCGGAATGGATGGCGATGGTAGGAAAAGCCGGCAAAATGAGGGTTGAGACTGTTGGGAATTTTTGGCGGGTGAGAAGGGGAACGCGCGTTAGGTTAGAGAGGGGTAATCCAGGGTTGGGGAGTGCGTGCTGGGAGTGCCGATGAAGCAAGTTTGGATTGGGTTGGGTGGAACAGGCCCAAAAGCACTGGGGAAGAAGGAACGGAGAGAAAAATGAAAAGGACGCCTCCCAGCCCTGGAAAGCCCAGTGTCGACTGCGCTGATCGAATTGGGGAAAGGGGTTGCCCGAGTGCGCCAACACCTGTGAATGCACACAATGCCTTCCTTTTCTTGTGACTAGAAATAAAGAGCCCAGCCCTCGACCTGAGTGCGTCACACACATGATCTCATTCAACCCCCACACCCTGTAAAGGCGTCACCACATCTGTTTACAGTGAGGAACCTGAGGCTCAGAGAAGTCAAGTGACTTGCCCCAAACCACCCAGGACTCCTTACTTCAAAGAACGGGCAGAGGTTTAGTCTGGAGTCGGTGGTAGGGAAGGAAAAAAAGTTTTGATGCCTCGCCTTTTGCAGGTTGTGTGACAGGACCTGCTTCCTCAACCCTTCTGAAAGCCAGCCAACCTGTAAGGCAGCCCTCCTATGGCTATTGTGAGGATGAAATGGGGAGATGGATTTAAAAGCCCTTTGTTTACAAACTCATTGTTAGGAGCAGGAAAACCTAACATAAGGGAGAGTGTTTGGAATAGGGCGCTTGTGCCTAAAGAAAATCACAAGATGAAGCCTGAGAATGTGCTGAGAGAATGAAGGAAAATTCTGGAACAGGATGGGGGATGGTAATTGTTGTTGGAAGCCTGGAACAGGTGAGAGAACATTGTGCTGTGCAAATGAGGAAGCCAGGTTGCCAGGTCAGATGGCTCTCCTCCAGAAGCCTACATCCTTTCCCTAGCTCTGGGACTACTTGGGCAGCTCACTCCAGGGTCCAGGTGTGTCACCTGAATTAGGCAATAACCTTTCCCTGTACAGTGTGGGTTGTGGGGGTAATGGAACAGCCTGTGGGCTTCTTAGAAATGTGAACTGGATGAAAGAGGGCTAAAATTATAGCTGTTGGGGGTAGGGAGGCCAGGAAGAGACCGTGAAAGGCAGTCCCCAGGGCTACGAGCCAGAGTCTGTATGCTGGTGGGTTGAGTAGGGTGGGAAAGCCTCACCTGGTATAGTGGGAGACACATCACATTACCCACTCTGAGCATTTTCATCCTTGAAATTTACCCAACCACGTTCTCTCCACTCCCACACAGTGGGAGTTTTGCATTTACTTCCATGTGGTCGGTCGCCTGGGCCTTCTTGCCCTGGGCCTTAGATTCCAAATTGAAAATTCAAGAGAATATTTCCAAAATAGAAAGTTTTAAACATTCTGGAGAGAGTGATAAATCTCCCTTTTGGTAGATGACAGTCATTCTGGGGTGAGACAAATGGATCTGACTAAACCGGAAGTACTTTCTTTCCCTTCCCCTACCTGCCTGCTTCTGGGGTTACAGAGAGGGGAGATCCCAGCCCCAGGAGGGTGGCACCCATCTACTTAAGTAAAGCGGCCTTGATAAGGGGTGAGAATAAAACTCTGCAGATGCAGAGGAAGAAGGAATGACTTGGAGCTGAGGGCCCTGGCAGGTGAATGGGACTTGCCTTTACAATGCAGGCAGAGGGGATGGCAGGTGCCAAATTGCAGAGGTGGGAGAGGGCCTGGCGTGAAAGCAGAGGTAATAATAGCACAGGCATACCTCAGAGATGTTGCAGGTTCGGTTCCAGGCCACCGCAATAAATGAATATTGCAATAAAGCAAGTCATTGATTTCTTTGCAGGTGGAGGGTCTTGCCTTCCATTTGTAAAAAAAAAGAAAACAAAAAAACTGAAGCACAACAAAATGAGGTCCACCTGTAGCTGAGCTCAACATGCATCAGGTGCCTAGCACAGTAGTAATGTCAGCCATCGTTATCACTGCTGCTATTGTTAGGATGACGGTGACACCAGGCGTCCAGGAACTGGTCCCCCCGAGGCTAGTTAAGTGGCAGAGCCTGATTCCAACACTGCCCCAGGTAATGGCAAATCCCATGCCCTTGCCTCCCCGCCTCAAAGCCCATCCAGTTTTTTCTGACCGTCCACCACATTTGTGAGGCCCAGAAGTGGCTCCCGTCTGTGGACATTCTCCATGAGCCCTGACAGGAGCTTCTTCCCTTCTGTAGAAGCAGAGGCTCTGGGTTCAGGAAACAGCAGAAACAAGGTCTGAACAGCCATCTTCTCCCAGCCCGGACCCCCGCAGGGCAGCAGGCAGGCCTAGTGATGCGGTTTCTGTAGACAGAGGGGCTCTGTCGGGTGACCTGACCCTACTGTGGGCTCTTACATCTTAGCCCTTGTTGGCTTCCTCCTCCTCCAAAGCACAGTGACGCGTGGCGGTTTTCAGTGCTTCTTAGTAACAGTAATGAATCTCCTGTTCATTGGGCTTGGGCACTCTGACTGGAACTTCACATCTGTGGGAAAGTGTTCTTTTCTTTCCCCTTCTTTCAAAATAAAGGTATTTTTAGAACGTTCAAGCCTACAGAAAAGCTTAAAGAATAGCCTTTCACCTAAATGTACCAACTCACTTTGCTGATTTTGCTTTTACAATCACTTTTGCTTGCTAAACTATTTGAAAGTTACAGACATCTGAACACTTGACTCCTAAATTCTTTAGCAGGTATCTCCTAATTATAATATTCTACGATAACCATAATATTATTATCATACCTAAGAAAATTAGCAAGAAGTCAATATTATCTAATAAACATTGATACTCAAATCTATCCAGCTGCCAGAAATCTTATGGAGATTTTTTAAAATCAGATGCAGTCAAGATTCATGCATTGCATTTAGTTATATCTTTAAGCAACTCATTTGAACTAGACAGCCCTTCTACCTATTTAAATTTGATTATTTTGTCAATGATTAAATTTTTCTGGTAATATATACAGTACTTCTTACAGCGTCAAATCAGGGCATATGATATCAGGTCCTACTACCCATGAATGCCAAACTTAGTGGCTAAGGCCATGACAGCTTGATCTCACCGTGGAAAGGTCAGTTTTCCCCCTGGTAATTAATAAGTAATCTGTGGAGTGAGTCTCTGAGACTTGGAATTTGTGTTCGAGATAACCTTTCACTCCACATCCATTGCTGATCCTTGCCTGAATTGCAGCACTGAGGATTACAGATGGTAATTTTCTAATTATGCCATTCTTACTGTATTTATTAGCTGGTGTTCTATGTTAGGGAATAACTTTTCCTCTGTGTGTGTGTGTCTTTCTCCCTCTGCTTTTCTTCTTTTTTTCTTTTTGGAGTAACAGACTCCTGATTTTTTTAAGAGGTCAGTGTATTACAACCCATTATCATCATTGATCTTTTTGGTACTCAAACTATCCCAAATTTGGCCAATGAGAATCCCTTCTTGCCAGCTCCTGTGTTTTTTCGCATTGTTTTTTATTGAGATACAATTGACATATAACATTGTATTAGTTTTAGATGTACAACATAATGATTTGACACATATATTTTGAGAAATTATTACCACAATACATTAGTTAACATCCATCAACGCATACAGTTACTAAAACTTTTTGGTTTTGATAAGGACTTTTAAGATCTTCTATGTTCTTTTGACATGACCTGATTATCTTTTATTGCTTCTTTCCTATCTGGAAAGAGACATTCCAGGCTCACCTTGACTTTTCCTGTCAAAGTCCTGGAATCATCTGGGTTTTGTTTTTTTTTTTTTAGGAAACACTGGTTTGTTTTTTTTTTTGTAGGGGATAACATTTAGAAACTAGGATCTGGGGTCATGTGTGCTCATTTTTACCAGGGTAGCATTTCTAGGCTCTTTGAGCACAGCTAAGAAATAGTGGATAATCATTGCTTAATGGATTCAGGACCAGACCACAGCTGGTCCTGACTGTGCAAAAGGAGTATATGGTACGGGAAATAGCTTCATTATGGAAGCTCAGCAAGCAGTAATGTAGGGAATTGTGCAGAAAGAGCCCATCCCTTTTCCAGGGCTCCAAGAGTGTAGAGGCTGTTAGCTAGGGCCTCTGCGGCTGGGTTCAGTCCCTTGCTCAAAACTCAACTTGGAAGACACCCCAGGCTACCTCCAAAGGACTGGTTCCCTGAGCAGTGTCCAAATCCAGGTCCTCCCAGAGGCTGTGACTCAGAGGTCAAGAATGCACACAATGCCCTGAGCCAGGGATTCATCCTCTGGGTTTGTGAAATGAGGATGATGTGGACTGTCTTGCCAGGGTCCCAGAGTTGTGGTACGGATATGTGTTTTGTAATTGCTGACAAGTCTTTTCAACATGTACTACAAAAATTCCTTCTATTTTTCATTGTTTGCTTTATAATCCAATTTAATATATTGTACTAACATAACTATCTTTTTTCAAATATTATTTCAGGTTATCACTCATCGGCTTTTCCAAACTGAGATTTTAATCTTTTTAAAACCTTTTTTAAAATTATTTTTATTGTATTTTTTTCCATTACCATTTATCCCCCTTATAGCCACAGCGCGCCCCCCATCACCACATGTTGTCCCTGTCCATGGGTCCTTTTTCCTTTTAGTCCCATCCCTCCACCCCCCCAGAGCTCCCCCAGAGCTGTCAGCCTGCTCTCCATCTGAGCCTGCCTGTTTTGCTTGTTAGTTCAGTTTGTTCATTAGACTCCACATATGAGTGAAGTCACATGGTACTTGTCTTTCTCTGACTGGCTTATTTCACTCAGCATAATGTTCTCCAGGTCCATCCATGCTGTTGCAAAGGGTAAAATTTTCTTTTTTGTGGCTGAGTAGTATTCCATTGTGTCAGTGTCCCATAGTTGTTTTATGCACTTATCTACCAATGGACACTTGGGCTGCTTCCAAATTGTGGTGATTGTAAATAATGCTGAGATGAACACAGGGGTCCTTATGTTCTTTCAAATGAGTGTCTCAGGTTCCTTAGGATAAATTGCCAGAAGTAGAATCACTGGGTCACAAGGCAGTTCCATTTTAAATTTTTTCAGGTATCTCCACACCGCTTTCCACAGTGGCTGCACCAATCTGCATTCCACCAACAGTGCAAAAGGGTTCCCCTTTCTCCACATCCTCACCAGCACTTGTTTGTTGATTTATTGATGATGGTTATTCCGACAGGTGTGAGGTGATGTTTCATCATGGTTTTTTTTTTAAAGGTTTTATTTATTTTTAAACAGAGGGGACAGGGAGGGAGAAAGAGAAGAGAAACATCAATGCGTGGTTCCCTCTCGAGCACCCCTACTGGGGACCTGGCCTGCAACCCAGGCATGTGCCCTGACTGGGAATCGAACCCTTTGGTTTGCAGGCTGGTGCTCAATTCACTGAGCCATACCAGCCATAGCTGTCTTTTTATTGTTGATGGTTTCCTTTGCTATGCAAAACTTTTACGTTTGATGTAGTCCCATTTGTTATTTTTTCTTTTGTTTCCCTTGCCTGAGGAGATACATCAGATAAAATATTGCTATGAGCAATGTTCAAGATTTTACTGCCTATGTTTTCTTCTAGGAATTTTATGGTTTCGGGTCTAACATTTAAGTCTTTAATCCATTTTTTAATTTATTCATGTATGTGGCATAAGAAGGTGGTCTAGCTTCATTTTTCTGCACGTATCTGCCCAATTTTCCCAACACCATTTATGAATAAACTATCTTTAGCCCATTATATGTGCTTGCTACCTCTGTCAAATATTAATTGACTATAAAGGGGTAGGCTTAAATACTATTGGAATGTGGATTCGGATAGTGTAATAACTGTAATTAATTTTAGAACAACTTTAAGAACAACTCTCAGAAGAATTACAGCTATCTGTTCAAATCCTATTTGTGCTTCTTAATGAAATGTCATAGCCTGTGTTACTAGAGGCAGCACAGGCTTTGGAGAAACGCCTTAGCTGGAATTCCAACCCTGCTGCCTCTAACTGTGATCGTAAGCAGCCGCCTTCACTACTCTGCTTCAGTTTATAATCCTAAAAATTGGGATAATTGTACCTACCTCACAGCATCAGTGTGGTATTTTAATGAAGTAACCTACAGGAAAATGTCTCACATAGCTCAGGGCCACGTCGTAGGTGTTCAGGAAAGGCTGATTCTCTGTGCCCTGGTCTTTTTTTAGGTCAGAATGAAATTGAGGTGGTAGGTGTGAGAGCACCTGGTAAGAGAGAGGAAGGGCACAAGTAACAGACGTCTTCTCCAAGGGTCTTGGCTGCTGAATACCCAAATGAGAGTGTTGTCGCTCACAGCACAGACTTTGCAGTCAGGCCTAGGCTTGAATCCAGGCTCTGCCCCTGCTTTGGGCAAGTTACTTCTCTGAGCCTCGGGTTCCCACTTGTGGAACAGAGGTAATACTCTCCTCATTTAGGGTTTAAATGAGTCAATAGGTATATGCATCTAATACAGGTGTGGTACATGATAAGTACCCCTAAGGCATAAGCTGTGTCCCTCATGAGGCCTGAGAGGCCCATGGGTACCAGGACATAGTTTTAAAGTAAGACTCTCTAGAGCGCTGTCTTGCTTCCCTCCCTTATAGGACATCTCCTCTTAAAGAGTTCTGTTTTCTGTGTCACAATTAGGGGTTGCAACCAGGTGATTTTCAGGCCCCAGACTGGAATTGCCCTTCAGTGGTACCAGGCTGGGCCTTAAGACCCCCTCTCATGTGGGTCACAGGGCCTCTCAGGGAGGGAAGAGTTCCAGCCTCCGCCCCCCTGGCCTTTCCTGCCGGGTCAGATGATCAGCATGGCTCCATTCCCTGGTTTGACACCAGTGGTTTTTCTCAGAGAGGGAGGTGGAGTTGATCTTTTTCTTGGTTCAAGTTGAGAGGCAGATTTGGAAAGTCTCTCGCTTAAGAAAAATACTCATTCACACACAGTGGTGGGATTCCTTGATCTCCCACTTCCTGGTTCAGTTTGCATTTCCATGCATCTTTTCTAATCTGGCTTTTAAAAACCTGATTTTTTGCATTTTGCTGCTTTGTATTTAGACATCACGAGTCGCCTTTGCTATGGAAGAGTTTCGACTGTCAGTGAACTTGTCCTGTGTCGGCTATGGAGGGGCTCTGGGCCGTCCTGGGGTCCCATCCCCATGTCCTCAGATGTGAGTGGGCATAGCCGCTGGCTGGCAGTGGACTAGCTGCCCCAGTCTGGCCTGGACAGAGGGTAAGGGAGTGTGCATCTCACGCACACTGGGAGCCCATGGTGGGAAGGGGAGACGACCGGAGGTGCTGGACACACACAGACCGGGAGTCGGATCCCAGCTCCTCCAGTGACTGAACCTTTCTGAGCCTCAGTTTCCTCATCTTGAAATGAGATAGTGTCTGTCTCACAGGGCACTTGTGAAGACATCAGATGAGGGAGTGCACGTAAAGCATGTAGCACCAAAGTATCATTCTCTGTACTTTTCTATACATTTTTATTAAATAAAATGCTACCAAGTGTTACGTGAGGCTCCTCACACTGTGAAAACAGGAGGTGTGTGCTCAGCAAGTGGTGGCTGCAGAGCAGCCTTTTAAAAGGCTGCCTCAGGAACTCTCAAACTAGTTGAAACTGTTACAGCCGATTGTTGCCATTACAACTCAGGGGCCTGAGCAGGGAGAAGAGATTTGTGTGTCCTGAGCAAGTCACCAGTCTTTCTGTTTCCTATCTGCCAACAGGGAGAACGATACCTACATTGTAGGACTGCTGTAAGAATTAAAAGGGCTGATGAGTGTAAAGACCTTGGATGTAGTAAAACCCTCAGTAAATGTTCACCCCGCCCCTCTCTCAGGGCCTCCCTGCTGCCCACCCCCCACCCCCCATCACCACAATGCTGCTAGCACCTGCTGGGTGCTAGGCAGAGAATATGCAGACATGTGAAACGTGCCATTGCTCTCAAGATCACAAACTAGGCAGTGGTTTTCAAAAACGATTTTTATCACGACCCAAAGTATGCAGATACACTGTATATCACAGTCCAGTTCATACACACACACAACTAAAACAAGTTTCATAACAATATACGTCTATAACTGGTCATAACCCACTGTATGGGTTTTGTGACACAATCACAACATTGTTTTATTAAGGTGTAATTTATATATAGTAAAATTCACCCTTTTTAGGTATACAATTGTGTGAATTTTTATAATTTTTAATATATTTTATTGATTATGCTATTACAGTTGTCCTATTATCCCCCCTTCATTCCCCTCCACCCTGAACACCCTCTCCCACCCACATTCCCCCCCTTTACTTCAGT
>CM052543.1:44317357-44346324 GCA_028533065.1 Trachops cirrhosus | reverse complement strand
GTGAGGGTTGGGGCCTTAGGTGTTCACCTGGGCGGGGCACCCCAGTGGCTGGGTTGTGATGCTGTATGTGAGGGCGGGGTCCAAGAAGGAACAATGGTGCTTGCTCTGCTCTCTGTAGGACCCCAGACCCTTCCGCCACTTTCCGAAAGCCAACTGGGCCCCCCTGGCACCAATTCTGGTGTGGGTGGGCCTGTGCACCCCAGGGACCTTCCTTTTCAGTCAGTGACCCAAAGCTCTATTTCCCCATGCGGGACCCTGAGCTGCGCACAGTGCCTTGCTTCCCAATGGCCACCTCGCTGGGTCTGCTGGTCGCCACCCCCTGGCCGGGTCCCACCAGCTACCACCGCTTGTGCGCCCAGGGTCTGCCTGCTGCGGACTTGCACGCTGCCCCAGTTGCTCTGTGCTCTGCTCCGTGTCCCTCACCCGGCCAACTCCACCCCTCCTACTGGTCTCAATGAATGCATCTATTTTTAAATCCTTGGGTGTCTGACTTTCATACACTTCAATTCTCTGTCAGTTCTGGTTGTTATTTTGTTTCTATATTGTTGTTGTCCCTATCTTGGTTGTGCGAGGAGGCAAAGTGCATCTACCTATGCCTCCATCTTCAAATTTTTATAATCTATACAGTCATTTGGCCACCACTACATCAAAATATAGACTATTTCTGTCACTCCAAAATATTCCCTCATGCTGTTACATAGGCAGTTCCTACCAAGCTCTATTCTTGTTCAATGTTAAAATGTAGCATAGTATTTTGCAGATGGGAGCTGTAACCAGAGGAGCTTGACCCTAACCCAACAGGGTCAGTTTAGCTAACTGCAAAGAAGAAATCAACATGTAATTAACCAAACAGTGCATATAAACACTGACTTAGTCATGTGGAAGCTCTGTGCAAAACTGTTTCCCACAGTGGTTATACCATTGGGCATCCTCACCAGCAGTGTCTGAGGGTTTCCACTGCTCTGTGTACACCAGCATTTAGAACTGTCAGGTTTTTTATTTGTCGTTTTAAATAGGAATGTAGCAGTATCTAACTGTGGTTTCATGTCCCTGATGACCAGTGATGGTGAGCATCTTTTCATGTATTTATCATCTGTATTTATCTTCTTTGGTGAAGTGTTTGTTCAGATGTTTCACCCATTTTTTTTAGAGTGTTGTCTGTTTTCTTCTTATTGAGTTTTGAGAGTTCTTTATATATTATGGTTAAAAACCCTTTATCAGATATGTGTTTTGCCAAGTATTTTATTCCAGTCTTTGTCTGATTTTCACTTTCTTAACAGTGTCTTTTGAAGAGGTTTTCATTTGGATGAAGTCCAGTTTATCAATTTTTTAATGGTTTGTGCCTTTTGGGTCCTACCCAAGAAATCTTTGCCTAACCCAAAATCACAAAGATTTTCTCCTAGACATTTCATAGTTTTAAAAAGATTTACATTTAAGTCCATTACCTATTTTGAGTTGTTTGTATATGGTGCAAGGTATGGGTTAAGGTTCTTTTTTACGTGTGGATGTCCAGTGATCAGCATCTTGAAAAGGCGGGGAAGGAGGGCCACCTGCAAAGCAGATCGTAATGTGATGCAATGGTGGGCAGTGCTGGGGAGGGCTGTTCAAGGGGCCTGGAAGCTCCAAGAGGAGAGCTATTAACCCACTGGAGATGGCGGGACAGCCTTACAGAGAGGCGGTGACTCACAGGGCCTTAAAGGTTCACAGCAAAGAACGTGGAGAAGAGTGATGTAAGGAGAGCAAAGACAAGGCAGGCGACAGTGTGAGGGTAAGTGCTGTGGTTCCTGGAGTGACAGAGCATAGAGTGGGGGAGGGACAGGGTAGAGGTGGGATTGGAAGAGCAAGGTGGTTTGGACAGGCGGTGGTGCTTCAGGAAGGTCAGTCTGCAGACTACAATGGAAGGTGGGCAGAAAGAAGGCAGGGATCCAAGTGGGGATGTGAGGGGAGTGGAGATGAGGCCTGAGCTCCAGGAGCAGCTATAGGGATGGGTTCAAGGAGACAAAGTTGAGAAGAATTTTAGAGATGAGAAGTCAGAACTGCCCCCCAGGTCTTGGGCTAGGCAGCTGAGTGTCTAGGAAGAGTTCATGGCAGGTTTGGGGAAGGAATTCTGTGTTAGGCTTCTGGTAAGTACAGGATGTCCAGGTGGAGATGTCCAGGAGGCAGCTGGGTACACACTGGGGCTGTAGCTCAGTGAGGCTAGTTCATCCTCACCTGACCACAAACCCTCTGCCCTACTCACGGCGCTCCTCAGCCCCCAGGGATGCCTGTTCCTGCCCCCTTGTGTCATTGTGCCTTTCACATGGGGCCTGAGCACTTACGATGGTGGACACCATGGTGCTGCCACTAGAAAATAGGGACTTGCATGACCAGGCTCTGTGACTCTTGGGTATAGAGAGAACACCAGAGAGCAAAGTGGGAAGCCTGCCTTCCAGCGAGCCTCTGCCCCTACTGGCTGTGCTGCTCTCCCCAGACAAATGACCAGAGCCAGAGCACGGGGTGAGGGAGGCAGCCTGTCCGTAAGCTGTCCCCCAACCTCCCGTGGGTTAATAGCTCTCCTCTTGGAGCTTCCGGGTCCCCTGAACAGCCCTCCCCAGCACTGCCCACCATTGCATCACGTTACGATCTGCTTTGCAGGTGGCCCTCCTTCCCGGCCTCTCTAAGATGCAGATCACTGGACATCCACATGTAAAAAAAAGAACCTTAACCCATGTGCTCTGCTGCTTTTGCAGGAGAAATAGTAGTTTGGGTGCCTACCCAAGGCCCCAAGGTATGTCCTGTGGCTCTTAACTGTCTCCTCCACCCCCAGTGCTCTGTGCTCTTTCACACTAATGCACAGAGATGGGGATGGTGTGGGCCACAGAACAGTCAGGAAAAGCAACGCAGCCTCCAACGCCTGAGCCTGTTCTTTCCATGGAGCTGAGCCACTGCACAGAGCCTGGGCCTTAAGTCAAGGAGAGAGAGAGTGAAAACTAGAATATGCAAATTACTATCTGAAAAGAAAAGGAGGTTCTGGAATGAGGAAGGGGATGGCCTGTTCCAGGACTCTGCCTGGGCCCTCTGGAAAGAATTGGCCAGACTCTGGCCCAAGATGAAGCATTTTCCCCAGCTGCAGGTCCGCACACAGCAGCTGTCCCTTCCTCACCCCACCTCTCTGTTAGCTCTCCCCACTGTCTCGCAGCCCATCTGCTTCAGGCTGCTGCTATTTCCCAACTGCATCATCAGCTTGTTTCTCTGCAGACGCTCCAGATGGTTAAGTCCTTTCTGCTGTATCAAAATGCCCCATTAGACAGGGATGCAATCATGAGGGGACCCGACCCCCTCCCCAGACAGCTGGGTAGGGCAGCCAAGCGTCACCTCAATCCTCGGGGCGGCGGGTCTCTATCCCCTGGAATAAAGGGGTCTCAGTGCAGCCTCCTCAGAAGGCAGATTTGTGGTCAGAAATACTCTGGCATACTTGCCACCCTTGCAGGAGCCCCCACACCCCCAACCTCTGTTTTCCGCTCTGGATAGCGAGCATGCCAAAGATTCATTCCTGACATACTCCCACAGTGTCTGGTACATCTCCCCTGTCACTGCACCCTCACTGCCTCTTACCTCAGCCTGTCCCACCAGCCTGGGCTCTTCTCAAGGTCAGCACTGGGGTCAATTCCTCTCTGCGCCACCCGCACCCAGCATCTGGAAAAGACTGCTGAATCTCCCATAGATTGGCTCTTGGGAAAGTATCATGTTGGAAGCAGAGATGGTACATGCCCTGCTTTCTAAAATCTAAAAGAGAAGGTGTAGAATGCAAGAGTTCAAGTTGAAGGAGATGGTAAAGGCTGTGAGACTAGTGGGCTGGGGAGGCTTTGTGAGAGCCCTCGGGAAGGGTGCTCAGTGCAGACTCCACATTTGCACTGACCTCCAAGAAAGCTTCAGAGGAGGCTGGGGTGCCATCGTGACAGGAAAGGACAGGTCACCAGGAGCCAGGAGCATCTTCATTGGAAGGCAGGCTGTTACAGGAAGATGAAAGTCCAGAAAACAGTGTCATATAGAGTCCAAAGGGCTAACTATTGTGGGCCTGGTAGATAGATGGAAATGGCAGTAATCACAGCCATTTGTTGTAATTTTTTTTTTTGAGATAGAATTAAACAAGGAGGCAACACTGGTACAGCAGAAGGAGCACTAACCCTGGACTACAAATCACATAGCATTTGTTAGGTACTTAAGAGTGTACCAGTCTTTGGCTTGTATGCATTTACACAGTTTTCTGTCTCCTATAAAGGGACCTGGGTTTGAGTCCTGGTATGCTCCTTCACCTCTCTGAGTGTGGGGAATAAATGCAGACACACTTTTTCTCACCTGCAGAAGATGGATGGTGGTATTGTCTGTGACAAAAGATATGTGAGTATTATGTGTGCAAATGTAAGAGTGGGTGCGTAGCATTCAGTCCAGGCACATTTTCTCTTTCCTTAGACCAGTGGTTCTCTGTCTTAACATTTAGCATTACTGAGGGCACTTTTTTAAAAATACTAATGCTGGGTAACATTCCTGACCAATTAAAACAGCTGCTGGGAGGTGGGACCCAGTCTTCATTTTTTCTTTATTTAAATCATTTTTTAATTTTTCAATTATAATTGATAAACATTGTTAAGTTAATTTCAAGTGTATGCCCCAGGGATTAAACATTACATAATTTACTAAGTGATCATACTGATAAATCTCACACCCATCTGAAAACATACATAGTTATTTGAATATTACTTTACATCCCCATGACTATTCTGTAACTACCAATTTGTACTACTTAATCCTCTCACCTTTTTTACCCATGCCTCCAATCCCCCTCCTATCTAGCAACCATTAAAATGTTCTCTGGATTTATGAGTCTGTTTCTGTTCTGCTTATTGATTTATTTTGTTTTTTAGATTCAATTGTTGATGGACATGTATTTATTGACATTTTATTGTTTGTAACAGTTATCATCTTCCTCTTCCTCTTCGTCTAGAAGAGCCTTTAACATTTCATGTAATACTGGTTTTGTGGTGATGAACTCCTTTCGCTTTTTCTTGTTTGGGAAGCTCTTTATCTGTCCTTCAATTATAAATGATAGCTTTTCTGGGTAGAGTAATGTAAGTTGTAGGTCCTTGCTCTTCATCATTTTGAATATTTTTTGAAATCCCTTCTGACCTGCAAAGTTTCTGTTGAGAAATTAGCTGACAGTCTTATGGGAGCTCCCTTATAGGTAACTGCTTTTCTCTTGCTACTCTTAAGATTCTCTCTGTCTTTAAGCTTTTACATTTTAATTATGATGTGTCTTGGTGTGGGCCTCTTTGGATTCATTTGTTTGGTAGTCTCTGCACTTCTTGGACTTGTATGTCTATTTCCTTCACCAAGTTAGGGAAGTTTTCTGTCATTATTGTTTCAAATAGGTTTTCGATTTCTTGCTCTCTCTCTTCTCCTTCCAGCACCCCATAATGTGAATGTTGGTGTACTTGGAGTTGTTCCAGAGGCTCTTTACACTGTCCTCATTTTTTTCAATCTTTTCTTTATTTGCTGTTCTAATTGGGTGTTTTTTGCTTCCTTATCTTCCAAATCTCTGATTTGATCATCAGCTTCATCAACTCCACTGTTAATTCCCTATAATGTATTCATTTCAGTTAATGTACTCTTCGTTTCTGACCGGCTTTTTTTAAATGTTTTCTATCTGCTTTTGTTTCCTATCTCTTTGTTGAAGTTCTCACTAAGTTCATTTCCTCTTCCCCCAAGTTCATTGAGCATCCTTCTAACCAGTGTTTTGAACTCTGCATCTAATAGATTGCTTGTCTCCATTTTGTTTAGTTCTTTTTCTGGAGTTTTGTTCTGTTATTTCATTTGAAACGTGTTTCTTTATCTCCTCATTTTGGCAGGTTCCTTGTGTTTTTTTTTCTGTGTATTAGGTATAGCTGCTATATCCCCCAGACTTGATAGAGTGATCTAATATAGTAGGTGTTCTGTAGGGTCCATAGGCACAGCCTCCCCAGTCATGCAAGTCGGGCACTCAAGGTGTGTCCCCATGTGGGCTTTGTACACCCTCCTGTTGTGGAGCCTTGATTGCTGTTGGCACTTCAGTGGGAGGGATTTACCCGCAGGCTGATCAGCTGCAAGAACTGGCTGCAAACACCAACCTCCAACCTCTATGGAGGATCAGCTGTGCTTAGGCCTACCCCACAGAGCAGGACTTACTTCAGCGGTGCTCTGGTGCCCACCAAATCTGCCCCTCGAGAGTGTCACTTGTGGAGGTGGTTGGGTGGTAGTGCTTCACCATGATCTGACACTGTCCACTGGGTGTGCTGGCTCTAGGGCCTCCTGGGAGGAGCAAGCCAAAGTCAGCCACTGCCTGTGTTCTGTTTGCTGCCACCCACCATGAGCTACAAAGTGATCTGCAGATGGCTGCTACTTGTGCTGGGCTTGCAGGTGCCCAAGCAAGGCCAAGCTGTGAACCAAGGCTGGTTGCTGCTAGTGCAGGCTTGGGGCCACTTAGCAAGAGGTATGTGTCTTGCTGAGAACAGAAGCTGATTGTTTGAGAGATGTTAGGAAAATCTGAAGGATGAAACAAGATGGGATATGGTGTGGAAAAGCCACTGGAAATAGCTTGGGTGGGCCCAAAGGTTGCATGAGGTAGGGCCTCAGGGAATCACCAGGGCAGGGCAAATGGTGTGAGCCAGGTTGAGGGAGACTCACATATGGCACCTATATGCGGGCTCTGTAGGTGGAGTGCTCATCAAAAGAACAGTGGCCTCTGCCAGCACTTCTGTCTGGGAGAAATCTTCCTCCCAACCCCCAGCTCTCACCCTGATACAGGACAGTAGTTTTCCCCCTTGTGTTTCTGGTGCCTTTCAAGCTGCTGCCCCAGTGCTGGAGCTCAGAGATAGTGAATCTGAGTACGTCTATGTACAGGCCCTTTAAAAGGAACTTCCAGGGGCTCCAGAATCCCTCCATCTCCCTCAGCCTCAATCCTTGCTGGGTTTTAGAGCCAGAAGTTATTGGGACTTCTCTTTCTGGCACTGGAACCCTGCGCTGGGGGGCCTGGTGAGGGGTTGGGACCCCTTGCTCCTCAGGGGTGACCTCTGCAGCCAAGATATCCCCCCAGTTTTTATCTGCCACACCTGGGTGTGGAACCAACCCATTCCACACCTCTGCTCCTACTAGTCTCGATGTGGCTGCTGCTTTAATTCCCTAGTTATAGGACTTCCATTCAGCCAGATTTCCTGTGGTTCTGAATGGTGGTGGTTCTGTAGTTTAGTTGTAATTGTGACTTTTTGGCCAATTATGTGTCTTTTTTTTAACTCCCTAGGGAACATAATATGTTTCAACAGTGTGGAAGTTATAACCCATCCATTTGTTCATTAAGTATTAATTCATTTCAACCTCAAGGACTGTAGGCTTGATCTACGATAAGGAGCTGAGAACGGTGCCTACCCAGATGTTATGGACTGAATGTCTGTGTCCCAAAAAAGTCATATTGAAATCCTAATCTCCAATGTGATAGTAAAAAGAAATAGGACCTTTGGAAAGTGAGTAGGTCTTGAGAGTAGAGAACAGGATTAGTGCCCTTATAAGAGAGACTCCTGAGAGCTCTCTTGCCCCTTCTGCCATATGAGAACACAGAAAGAAGACAGCCTCTATCATGCCCACAACTTGATCTTTGACATCCAATCTCCAGAACTATGAGAAACAAATGTTATTAAGACATCCAGTCTGTGGTATTCTGCTGTAGCAGCTCCAACAGACTAAGACACCAGCTATGGTTGAGTAATGGTCATTTCTAACTTTCTCCTTCTCTAGGACTACTTCCCAGCACCCCAGCCTCCTGCCATGTCCGACCCCATCACACTAAATGTTGGGGGAAAGCTCTACACAACCTCATTAGCAACTTTGACCAGCTTCCCCGACTCCATGCTAGGTGCTATGTTCAGTGGGAAGATGCCCACCAAGAGGGACAGCCAAGGCAACTGCTTCATTGACCGTGATGGCAAAGTGTTCCGCTACATCCTCAATTTTCTACGGACCTCCCACCTGGACTTACCTGAGGACTTCCAGGAGATGGGCCTGCTCCGCAGGGAGGCTGACTTCTACCAGGTACAGCCCCTGATTGAGGCACTGCAGGAGAAGGAGGTGGAGCTCTCTAAGGCGGAGAAGAATGCCATGCTCAACATCACGCTGAACCAGCGTGTGCAGACGGTCCACTTCACCGTGCGCGAGGCACCCCAGATCTACAGCCTCTCCTCCTCCAGCATGGAGGTCTTCAACGCCAATATCTTCAGCACCTCCTGCCTCTTCCTCAAGCTCCTCGGCTCCAAGCTCTTCTACTGCTCCAATGGCAATCTCTCCTCCATCACCAGCCACTTGCAGGACCCCAACCACCTGACTCTGGACTGGGTGGCCAATGTGGAGGGCCTCCCAGAGGAGGAGTACACCAAGCAGAACCTCAAGAGGCTCTGGGTGGTACCAGCCAACAAGCAGATCAACAGCTTCCAGGTCTTCGTGGAGGAGGTACTGAAAATTGCTCTAAGTGATGGCTTTTGCATCGATTCTTCTCACCCACATGCTCTGGATTTTATGAACAATAAAATTATTCGATTAATACGATACAGGTAAAAGGACCCCAAGCCACATTGGAGGGAGGCTCCCAAGAAGCTCCACATCAGCCAAGATCTTAGAGAGCGTCTCACCAGTGGTGTGAGGCAGGGCACTCTACTAATCTGTATTAATCTCGTAGCAGGACTTGATTCCCCCCATGATGCAGTCCACCTGTAGGAATCCATGTGTCCTCAACAGATCCTCCTTTTTTCTTACCATTTTGAGCTGGAGATGGGCAGTCTGTTACGACAGGTGGAGAGTCCGCCCATGCGTCCTAAAGGAGGCCACCAGAGGGGTTTCTGGCTAGACAGAGGAGCAGCATTTCTGTCATGGACTCCAGCTCTCTCGATACCACTAGGCAGCGCCTCACTTACCCATCCAAATAAGAGCCCCTGATGGAGGGGATGAGGTGAGAACAGATGTTCCCTTCAGTTTCCCAGGATGGAAAGTACCCATGGATCCTCATCACCCCTGCTCCTCTGTCCAGAGGATGCAGCCAGGACCTTGGACTTGTTTGCCCAAGGGCAACCATGTTTGACTGGCTTGGAAAAGCATTATATTCTCAAAGCTGTCTTGGCCCCTGCTGGGGAAGAGATTTGCGCTGTGGCATAGTCTAAAGGAGTAAGTGTCCAAGCAGGGGTCAGAAGATGGGGATGTCCCTTCTGACTGGGTCAACTCTAAGCATTTGGGGATTTTTGGCTTCAGAAATGGGCTGCTGTCCCTGTGAAGGCTTGAAAATCTGGAGTCAGTGCAATGAAAGGCACCTCATACTGGGCCTGACTTTTATAATCCTTTCCCCAAGAATTTAAGGTATCATTGAAACAAGTCATTTTAAACAAATATATTATGGACTCTCCAGGTTGAAAAGTAATTCAACAGTTGCTTAGTCCTCCCTCATCCCAGCACACCCCAGCACGTTTGGGGATGAGTTTCTCTCCCCAGCACCCCCAAGCTATCCCCTCTCTCTGCTTGGCATACCTCCAGTGATGGGAAGAGCATCAGCCCTGAAGCAGCCCTTGCCATGGTTGGCTGGTACTAGCTGTTAGAAAGTTCTTACAGCAAGCCAAACTCTGTCCTTCCTCTTCCATTTTCTGGTCTTGGTTCTATTTTCTGGTCTAATTCTCGCCCAAATAAGTATTTCTCTTTCAAAATAGTCACCTTGAGAGATACTCGTTCTGAAAATATTATTAGGATTCCCCTTTGGGCTCTGTCTTCAGAACCAAGGTTGGCCCTCTTCTATCCCCTGTAAGTCAACTCTATTCTGTTCGGACTTTGCCCCCCTTGTGACCCCCATTTACCCACCTTTCTCACCAGCCACAACTCCATATGCCCTGTGACCATCTTCTATTGGAGGATGGAGATGTGCTGCCTCTGAGGAAGTGCTGCCAGACCAGGGCCTCGGAAAGCAGTGTGCAGCCAGGAGCCTGAGTGGTCTGAACCATCACACTGTCCTTGGACCAAGTGTCCAGCCCCTGAGACACTGTTCTGAAGGCGGTGGCCTTCCCCTATAGTACTGTTCCTGGTCATAACCAAACCATGGACCTCCTTGGCGTGAGATCCAGGGCAAGACACCCCAAGCCACTACTTCCCAGGGGGTGATGAGCAGTGCAGGCTTCAAAACTGCACATTATGATTCATCCCTAGAGTGAGTATGGCCTTGGGAGTCCCCTAGTCTCTCCCTCTGGGTAGGAGCCCTCGGACAAAGCCAGGAAAGCATGCTGGCACAGGTGCCCAAGAGACACGGGCTGAGGAAGGGTTTTCCCAGAGCTCTGCTCTGTGAGTAGGGAGCTGGTACACGGGGCTGTGGGCAAGGCCACATCCCTTAGGGAATACAGGCCTTTTCCTCCTACAGTGGGACCCAAGAGTGACAGCTGCCCCAGGCCACCAGGCCAGTGGTACTCAAACAGAATCTATGACCACAACAAAGCAGTTTAAGGAAGAATCTCATAAATTACACTGTCCTTTTTCTCCTCTCCACAAAAATTCTTTTTCTCCCATCCTTTCGGTGCTTCTTAATTCAAGCAGCTTGACTTTAGAGAAAGTACAGGACCTATGAAGCTACTAATGTGCTGTGTGACTTTATGCAAGTCAGTCACTCCACTGAGCCACTTCTGTTTCTTCATCTGTGAAATGTGCGTAACAGTAATACATAACCCTACCTACCTCACAGGGCTGTTGTGAGGATCAAACGAAATAATGTATGTGACAATACCATATAAATGATTAATAGTTGTTATTATTTTGTGTCTGCTTGTAAGACAAAAAACCCTGGCCTTGGACACCTGGGTTTGAATTCTGGCTTCATCACTGCTATGTAACCTTACACAAGTCACTGGTCCTTTCTGATTTGTTTCCTCATCGGATAACGACCACACCTCCCAGGTTTACACAACTTAAATGAAATGCATGTGAAGAAAAATTTTTAAGATTTATTTATTAATTTTTAGACAGTGGAAGGGAGGGAGAAAGAGAGGGAGAGAAACATCAATGTATGGTTGCCTCTCGCACACCCGCTACTCGGGACCTGGCTGGAAACCCAGGCATGTGCCCTGACTGGGAATCAAACCAGTGACACTTTGGTTCTCAGGCCAGCGCTCAATCCACTGAGCCACACCATCCAGGGATGCGTGTGAAAATTCTTAACTAGGCCTGGCACACAGGAGCTCTGTATATGCTTGCTCTTTCAGGAGGTAGTAACGATGGGCTTTTGGGCAGGGGTTACCGCTTAACAAGCCCTTCTGGAGTATGCGATGAGTGAGCCCAGAGGATGGAAATGGCCACAAATAAAAAACCTAGAGGTTTACACAGTGTGCTGTGGGAACTTGGGGAAAGGTTAATTCTCTGGGGGATTAATGGATGGTGCAGCTGGACCTTTGAGGGTAGGCTGGACAGGCCCAGGAGCAGGCAGAGCGGGTAATGGAGGAAAGGTGAGCCTTCATACAGAGCCACAGCACAGTCACTACGCACATGTCTCACTTAAGTGAGTGCAGGCAGCACCATCCCAGAGAACCGGTGAGTCAGAGTGAGTGTAGGCTGGCAGGCAGGGATGTGCTGTTGCTTGTCGGCCTCTCACTGCCCTGAATGAGGCCAGTGCTGCTCAGTGATCTCAACCAGACTCAGTTCACTTAGCCTAGTGCACAGCTGAGAGCTGTATTCCAAGGGAAGGCCAACTCCAGGCACAAGTGAGTTTGTGAACTCTCTGTTCCTACCCTAGGCATGGCCCCAAGCTTGCAAAGAGGGTGCTCAAGGGGACCTGAGAAACCTTGGTGTGACCCCGTTGTGAAGGCAGCCGCCAGAGGCCAACAGTGGCTACCGCTGACTGCTCCCTGTAACCTCATACCCTCAGGCCACCTGAAGCCCTTTGCCTTTTTATGAAGGGCAAGCTCTGTGACCCTCTGTTCTGCCTTTGAGCCAGAGCTCGCTATGCAGAGGTAGCATAGTCCCCACCCTTGTCCACACCTCAACGCCCAACCTAGCCCTGGAGGCCAAGATGTCACCGTGGTTTATAAGTGGCCAAGTGGCCTCAAACATAGCACTTGTGTAACTGTCCCTTTGTTCATTCCAAACTTCAGCTCTCTTACAAATTACTCCTAAAACAGGCTACTGTGAGTGGGAGATTGGCCAAGGTCTGCCTTAGACCAATTTCTTTGCTCACAAGGCCAGCATGCCAGCCCATCCCTTCCCTGCACTGCAGTCTCTTCACGCTGACCACCTGTGTCTGCCTGTGTCCCAGAGGGCTCAGGGCAGATGATGGCAGCTAGCATGGAAACGAGGTCCCATGACCATCTGCAGAGCAGAGCAACCTTGATAATAGGCCCACCCCAGGTAAGGGGCCAGGCTTGTTTCCAGGCCCACAGGGTCCTAAGTCTGGCAGCTCTGTCTGCCCAGACAGCCCAGTGACCCCCACCTCCTCAGAACCTTCAGGACAGTGTGGCACCAAGCAGAACCGTGGAGACAGTCTGACGACATGTTCACCCCAGTCTGGGGCACAAGGACCAAGGAGGCCCTGTGGAGTAAAGTGGGTCTGTGGAAGCCAGAGGATCACTGAGTAACTCATAGCAACCAGGACCCCACAAGACACAAAGGACAACAGAACAAGCTCTGAGCCCTGTTCTCTGGCTCTGACTTCTGGGCAGGAAGTGCACACCTAGCCCGGTGTACCTGACCCTCACTGCCCTGTCTCCTGGTCCTAGTTCCTGCCAGCTTCCCTGGCCCTCCTGCCTCCAAGTACAGGGCACTGCAAAGCCTTTGTCAACATTTCCCACGTAGCTGGCAGCCCTAGAGTGTTCTAAACTATTCTTATGCCAGGCCTCTCCCGTTTTACTGAGTGGTTGAGTAAAGGCCTAATTGAGACACATTTGAAATCCTCTTTGCCAGCCAAAGACAAAGGTTAATGTGTTGTGACATGGGTACTTCCTCCCAACCCCAGTTCACTTTACAAACCCAATACTGGATTTGCTAAATAAACACCCTTTTATCTGGCACAGCATAGGTTGCCACGTCCTTCACGTCAGCTTCTTCATGTCCAGTTTCCTTTCACCAAACCATAGAACATGCCATGTCACTTGCACACCTCTGGTGGGCTGCCCTTCACTGCTCTGTCTTCGCAGCAAACACCTGCTCCTCCTTCCACAGCGCCTGAGCCTCGCCTCGCTGGCTCTCCACGTAGTTAGTCCCAAGCCCCTCTGTGCCACCTGGTTCTTGGGGAGATCATTTATCATAATGCAGTTGTTCATAAGCAGTGTGGTGCTGGTAAATACTGGGTTGGCCAAAAAGTCCATATGGTTTTTTCCATAAGATAGAAGACAGATTTTTCATTTTCACCAATAACTTTCTTGATTTGGATATTTTGAATATGTCCACTATCTCCCACATGGTATAATATTGGTCGTTCTCAATTAATGTGTCGATGTGATCACTGTCAACTTCAACTGGTCTACCCAACTGTGGAGTATCATGCAGTGAGAAATCAACCACTTTTCACACATTTGATCAGTCACAGCACCTTCTCCACACACTGCACAAATCTTTTTTTGCATTTCAGTTGCATTTTTACCTTTCTTGAAATAATAAAGCATAATATGCCAAAAATGTTGCTTATTTTCTTCCTACTTTAATATTAAAATGACTACACAAAAATTCACCAATTTTGATAAGTTTTAAAAAATGTGCACTGATATGATGGCTGTCACAATACAATCTAAAGAAATGGTTTAGAATAAAGCTAAAGACAACTAAGCAGTACTAGAGCCATCTTACGGAAAAACCAAATGAATTTTTTGGCCAACCCAACATTTAACCAGTTTTCTGGGGGGATAGCTCCAATTTGTAGCATTGGCCAATTTCCATGGTATAAATACTCTCATAGTCAATTCCAAGCTACTAATGTGATGTGACTGTTCATCTGGGAAGAGAGGCACACAATGGGCTTCAGAGTGGACCAGCCGCAGCCACCGCCAGGCCTCCCCCGGACAGCGTGCTTGCAAGGGCAAGGGCATCTCGCTCTTCGTATTGCCAGAGCCGACCACACCGAAGGCGCTCACTACGTCTGAGGGAACTCTGCCACCTGTGCAGACATTTTTACCCACCCCCCATGTCTTCTCAAACTAATTCCCACTCAAAAGTTTTGCTCAAAAATTTTCCTACAGTACAAGAAAAGTCCAAAGTTCTTAGCTCTTTAAAGACAGGCTTCAGCCTCCTTTAAGAACACAGATTCTAGAGTCAGAGTGCCTGGAATAAAATCCCAGATTTGTCACTGCATGGCTATGTGATGTTGGGCAAGTTATTTCATCTGTTTCCTTGTCTTGAAAGTGGAGATAACAGTACCTAACTTGTATGGTTGTTGCAAGGGTTTGATGAGCTGCTACATGTATAGCTTTTTGAACAGTGCCTATAGTAAGTGCTACACTTAATATTTTCAGTCATCTCTCATCGCTGTCTTACCTGTCACTCCCTCAATGCCCCCTACATAATCTATATATATGGATTTTCATCTCCTGACCTTTGCCCAAGCCATTCACACTGTGTGGAGTGACCCAACCTCACCTTCCCAGTGACCCAAACCCTGTCCACCCACATGAGACACCCTTCTCACCCTCCACTATCCTCTCACTAAGGCCTTCCCTCCTTTGGTCCTCTGGTGCCCATCTGGTTGGCATCTCCAAGGGTCTCAGATTTCATCACGTTCTGTTTACTCATATACTCTGTTAAGTACCTACTATATGCCAACCCCAGGGTTGGGCTCTGGGTAATCAACGATGAGCCTTATACATTCCTCCTTTGGAGAATGTGGTGGGAGAGAGACAGGTAAACAAATTCCAAATGATGGGCAGTGTTAAGGTGGAAGTCTGCTCCAGGCAGAATGGACTGCAAAGACGGGATAGCCAGCTTTGGCAATGACTTCTCAACATACATACCACTTTAGTTTACAAAGCACTGTGCTTCCTTTTTCCTCACTTAATCCACACAACAAGCAGTACGTAGGGGTTCTTTTTTTTTTAATAGATGAGGACACAGGTTCAGAGACGATAAATTATTTTCCCGTGACCACACTATATGTAAGCACAATGCCTTGCACATAGTAGTGCTTTGGCTAATATTTATGAAATTGAATTAAATTTCATTTAATTTAAGTGGCCAAGGTGAGGCAAGAACCCACTCTGAATCCTTTAGGATTGTTTCCACTCCACTCTGACATCAAGGACAAAAGCAGGTTTCCAAGTGCCAGGCCTCTGACCCAGGCTTTGCCAGTGATGTTCCAGGTGACTGCAGGCAAACCACTCACAGCCTCAAAGCTTCCTTGGCAAAAGAGCGAGGCAGAATTCAACTCTACCTGTACAAGTTTCTTCTAACCAGAGACTTGTTAGCACTTGTAGACTTGTATGAACTTCTTCCTTCCAGCTCTGCTTGCACCTGGAGATGTACAAGCAGAGACCAGAAAAAGCCCTTGATGGGGCTGTCGTGGGGGCCTCAGGCACAGGACTGGCCCATGTGTCTTCACCTAGCCTTTCATCCTGTGAACATAATACTCGGCACTGGCATGGTTCTGGGATTTTTGTATTTTCCAGTGTGAAACACCAAGCTTATTAAATGCTGCAGGGGCTAACACAAGCAGGCAAAGTGGAGTCACTCAGATCATGTCACACTACTGACACTCCCAAGTGAAATCAGAAAGCTTTTGTGAGGATGAGGCTCGTTCCACTGAAACGTGGTGCCTCCCACCTCCCTCCTTAGAAGAGACGGCAGGTTAAACGAGCTGAGCAGCGCCCCCCACACACCCCTGCCCATCATCATTCCTGAGCAGAGAGAGGGACTCCCTTGTCAGGCTGCTAAGACAGAGAACTGTCGGAGTGTAACATTCATTGGCTATTTTTTGGCATAGAATCTGATAATGTTGTGCTAGAAGGAAACTTGTCACTGTCCAAAGTGAAGAGGAAAGACAACTGGCTTTGAGTCAAGCAGACCAGGTCCAATTCCTGACTCTGCCACGTGACTTTGGCAAGCACACTGCCCTTTTCTTTCTTTTTTGATTTAATCTTTATTATAAATTTTCCATTACCATTCAGTCCCTGTGTATCCCCCTCTCCCCAGCAATCACCTACCATTGCCTTTTTCAATGAGTTCACCTATGAAGTGGGGATAAAAATACCTGCATCACCTATTTCAGATTGTGATTTAAGGATTAAGGGAGAAAATGCATGGAAAGTGCCTGGCTCCCTCCTCTCCGCTCTCTATACTCCTTGCTCTCCATACCTCTCACGCCCCTGTATCTCCGACCTTATAAAATAAGATGTGCCTTGGCTGGGTGGCTCAGTTAGTTGAAACATTGTCCCATGCACCAAAAGGTTGAAGATTTGACTTCCGGTCAGGGCACATACCTAGTTTGTGGGTTCGATGCTCGGTTGGGGAGTGTATGTATGGGAGGCAACCAATTGACATTTGTCTCTTACATCAATGTTTCTCTCTCTTTCTCTCCTCCATTCCTCTCTGAAATCAATAAGACATATCCTCATGTGAGGAATATATATATGATGTGAATCCTGACATTAAAAATCCAGTGCCAAATAACAGTTACCACTGGCCAGGCACCATCAGGAGTGGTACCCACATGCTCTCACTTAGTCTTAACAATCTGAGAAGTCACTATCTTAACACTTCACTTTCAAGTAAAGACACTGAGACACACATAGATTAATTGGCATGAGGGAATGAAGCCAAAAAGTGTGAGAATTAAGAATTGAGACCAGCTCTGTCTGATGCAGAAGCCCAGAGTCACCACACTGCACAGCTCCAGGGGACTCTCTTCTGACACAATGGCAGCACACAGCCTGACGGCTGCTCCTTGGAGGTGTGCAGACCCCAGGCTTAGAAGGCCCCCCTTCCCAACCTCCGAGTGTTTCTAATCTAAGGATATAGATGCCCTTTCCTAAGCCTCTTGTGGGGCAGGCGCTATTAGGCCTGGGGCACAGACCTGAGCCTGTCCTCTTGGCTGGCATTACCCATTGGGAAAGACAAGCAAGTAAACATACGATTTCTACACAGTAAGATCACTGCTGTGTTAGAAGGGCAAAGGTGAGAGAGGGGAGGAAGAACTGAGAGAACTAGAGACCACTTGGAGAGGAAAGGGACAAAGATATCCTCACCAAGAAGGATGCACTTAGGATGGGTATTAACGGTAAGCAGAAGATTCCTAGGCAGACAAGGCAAGAAGGAAGGGGGATTCTAGCCATAAAGGACAACATGTACAAATAATAATAACAGCTAAGATCAATTAAATGCTCATTACATATCCGATGTGATGCTGGTCGCTGTACTTGCATTATCTCATTCAGTCCTCACCTCTACATGACAGGTACTATATAACAAGCTCTACAGGTGACAAAACAGGCTCAGAGAGGGTGAGTAACTTGCTCAGAAAAGTACACAGCTAGTAAGTGGCAAAACCAGAATTCCAACCCAGGCTGTTGTCCCAAAAGCCTGTGCTCTCAGCGCATTACTTTTGTTTTTCAGAAGCCTGGTGTTAAGAGTCAACAAAAGAACTTTAATATTTCCTTAATAATTTCTCTGATTTTTTCCAACTGTGATTACCGGTGATCAGTTCTTTCTCCACCCTTTCCTGACAAAGAGTGAGGGACACAGTGGACTTGTTTGGCAGTGAGATGGGGCGAGAGAAGACGTGTCTAGAGCTTGTTCCAGGGCCTTGCAAAGTTTTCAGTACTTTTTGCTTTGCCTCTGAGGAAATCCAGACAAATCGGAAAACATTTCCTCTTAGAAGTCCCCACCATTTTAAGAAAAAGGAAAGGGGATCGTGGTGAATCTAGTCCAGGTTGACTCAGTGCCCCGCTGGTCAGAGGACCCAATTGAGTTTGGTGTTTTGTTCTGCCATTTTTGAGGACTGTGTCAGCAAAATACATCCCAGAATTATTAGTCTATTTTTCCCTGTTGCCTCATGACCCCCACGTAAGACTTGCCTAAACTTAACTCTCTCACCAGTGCTCTCAAAGAAGTTCCTCTTTAAGGTGAGTGTATGAGAGAGCAGAGCTGAGAGTCAGGAATCCTGGGGTCTGGCCTTGACTCTTTTTCTCACTCGGTCTGTGATGTTGACAGGTCCTTCCACCTCTCTGAACTCATTTCCATGTGTGTCAAACAGTGGGGTCAGTTACTCATTCAACAAACATGAACGAAGGACCTTCTACATACAGGCACTGTGCTGAGAACTGGGAATCCTGAGGCACAAGACGTGGTTCCTGCTTCAGGAGAGCCCTCAGTCCAGGGTTGGGAGCAACTAATAACTGGAGCAAAGAGGAGAGATGGGCAGCCTCCTTCCCTGGATGGAAAGGCAGATTTGGTCAGGGATGTAACATCCAGGCTGGACTTGAAAGGGCAATTAGAGTGTGCTAGAGCTAGAAATTGGAAAAATGGACTCCAGTACAACCTAGGTGACTGGAAAGAAGAAGTCTGTCTCTGAAACAGAGGCACTGGGGGTGGCTGGGAAGGGGTGATGGTATGGGCAGACGGCCTGGCTTCCAATCCTGGCTCCACCGCTTGCTGGAGATGTGACCTTCAGTCGAGTTTCCTCATCAGATAAATGGAGATGATAATTATACTCATGTGATTAGGTTACGTGGGGTAAAACACTTAGACCTGTGCCTGGCACCTGTAAAGTTCTACGAGGTAAAACACTTAGACCTGTGCCCACAGGAAAAACATTTAGACCAATGCCTGGCACCTGTCACAACTCATATAATGAATGATAATTATCAATATTGCTATTATTCTAGATATTGAGTTGGCCAAAAAGTCCGTATGGTTTTTTCCATAAAATAAAAGACTCATTTTTCATTTTCACCAATAACTTCATTGATTTGGGTATTTTGAGTATGTCAGCTATCTCCCACATGGCATAACATTGATTGTTCTCAATTAACGTCTCGATTTGACTACCATCAACTTCAACTGGTCTACCTGACTGTGGAGCATTGCCCATTGAGAAATCTCCAGCATGAAACTTCACAAACCACCTTTGACACTTTCAATTAGTCACAGAACATTCTCCACACACTGCACAAATCTTTTTTTGCATTTCAGTTGTGTTTTTACCTTTCTTGAAATAATAAAGCACAAGAGCTGAAAATGTTGTATATGTTCTTCCATCCTCAATATTAAAATGGCTACACAAAAATCCACCAACTTTGATAAGGTTTTCTTAAATGCACACTGATATGACAGCTGTCACAATACAATCTAACAAAGCTGTTTCAAATGAAGTCAAGCTGAGCGCTACTAGAGCCATCTTATGGGGAAAAAATGAACTTTTTGGCCAACCTAATAGTTAATCAAGGCTAGAAATGAGCTAGAGTCCAGGCTTAAGGCAAGAGGCTAAGATGTATGCTGGAACCAGACTATGAAGGGTTTTGTGTTTTAAGTTAATTCGATTCAATCACAAAGCATTTCCTGTTTATCTGGTGCTGGGGATAAAGTGCAAAATCAGAGACACACCCTGCCTCTAATGTATTACCACAGAGAAGGGCTGCCAGGCAATATGAAGAGAGAGAAGCAGAAGCTGAACATAGTGGAAACAGCGCATACAGTTACGTGCCTTTCACCATCATGCAGGAACTACATAACAGAAAGTGGGCCTGCCCTGATGCAGCCTGCACTCAAATGTGGACACCTACACCCTTTCCTCATAATTCCACATGGCACAGCTGTGACCAGACTCGGGAAGTTAACAAGACTTTCACCAGAAATAAACATCGAAAACAGCATGAGCTAGATTATCTTAAGAAAGTCAAAGGTCTACTCCTCTTCCTGGGAAATACCGCATAGGAAGCCTCGCATTGTATACCAGAGGTCTTTCTCCAATCCCCTGAAAGGTCCTAATCAGCCTGTGTAGACTGCTCCCAGTCCTAACACCCAGGAAAAGTCCCAAAGAGACAGCTGGTCTTTCACTTGCCTGTCTCAGGCTTATATTTTACATTGGCTTTCTCTCTTATACTTAACTCTTCTCTCACAATTGTCACAAAGAATCATCACTCCTTAAAAGAGAGACCCATCCACCCACAAGCACATGAACTTACCCTCTGTCCTCAGAATATCCAGTCCCTTAGGAAAATAAATGATAAATGATCATAGCAGAGGCTGCTAGTTGTCCCTCAGTATGCATGTTCCCCTACTTCCCTCTGTAACAAAACTCACGAATTTTAGTCAGGCATTTGGCCACCCAGAAGAAAGACCATATTTCCCTGCCTCCCTTGCAGGGAAGTATAGCCATACTACTAAAATGTGACCAACAAGATGTGAGCAGTGTTATGGGTAAGTTCTGACAGACATCCCTAAAGTGAGGGAGTATGCCCCTCTTTGTCCCATCCTGCTTCCTGGTGGATGGAACATCCATGCCATGCCATGGCAGACATGTGGCAGGAGCAGCCACCATGGACCAGGATGCGAAGGCCACATGCTGAGGAGGGTAGAACCTCAACAGAGAGGGAGCCTAGGTCACTGACCTCATGAACTGCTATACCAGCCCTGCACTGACTCCCTCTACATTTCTACGAGACAGAGAAAATAAATGTCAACTGTTTATTTTCATTTGTAGCCAGACCTCATCAAAACAAATATTTCCATCTTATCCATGCAAGGGAAGCTCACATAAGAGCAGGAGATTGTTTCATTACACCAAGCCAAGTTATGCGTCAAGAGCCCCTTTCTAAAACTGGCTTGCTACCATGAGCCTGGGGGCCAAGTGAGCCTAGAAGGAGATCTGACGCTCCAGCTTTCCCCTTACTCCTAGGTCAGTTCAGTTTCCCTGCCAAGCGCCACAATGTTGTCCTGAAACCCAGATTCCTTGCCTGGGTCCAGAAAACCATCCAGCTCTGTCAGTCTCCCCCTCTACACTCTGGCCCCTAGACCCATTTCCCCAGCTGTAAGTTGAACTCTGCTTCATAAGGACTTCTCTGGAACAGAAACACTTCCTGGCCCCTCTAGAGTATAGGCCCTGCAAGTGAGGCATTTTCAATAGGAATTAGGGAAACCCTTTGATGTGCTTCACTAAAGTGTTGCCTAAAGAGTCCAAACTCTTCTGGCAAATCTGGCATTAGGTAGTTATAGCCTGTCACCTGCATTTTCCCATGTATTAAATAGGAAGATAACTGAAACATGCAAATGTGTCGTGATCTGTCCCCTAGCTTACATTCAGGATTTATGAATCATTATATTCACCTGAGAGAGGAAGACCTCCACTCTTCCTATGATGTCTGGTGCAGCCTGGATCTATGTGGAAACTTTCAGTGTCCATGAACTTCATAGGAAGGGGCATAAGATGCCAAAGGCTCATGAGAGAAGATGCAGTAACAAAGGGGCTGGTGGAGACGTAGCATTAGCCAGCTCTGGCCTCCATGCTCCTCATCAGATGTGGTTTGTCATGGCAATGAATGGCTGGGAGTTGGGCATTAGGAGAAAATGGTGCCATGTTGCAATGGAAGATAAGATATTTGAGACATAGACAGTTTGATCAAAATATACCCCAATGAGCTCAGTGGGAGATGTCCAGGGCTTGCTTCCATGATGTCATTAAGCATTATAAGTCCAGTATAATATATGCCACTTTTTCCTATTATTCTCAATTCCCCATAGGGTCGAGTCTTCTAAAAAGGGGGCTTTTAATGAGGGAAAACATTTCCATTGCAGAGACTCCTGTGACTATGACCATCTCCATGCTCCAATTTGGACCCCAGATGCCAATGACACTGCAGCATCCATTCAAGCCAGGATTACTGGGCATGTTCTGCAGCAGAACTGTACTCTCTCTGTAGCCCTACCATCTTCTGCATGTCTCCTAGTTAGGCCTAGGAAACTATAAGAGAGCTTTACACATGCGCTTCATTCATTTTTCATTATTAAATCCAATGTGCCAAATCTTCCTAGTTCTTTAAGATCTAGCTCAAATGGCCCCTCCTCCAGGAAGCTTTCCTTAGTTTCTCCCACCAGCTATTAAGCCCTTACAAAGAGTCAGGTACCATGCTATTATTGACAAAAATAATCATTTGATTTAATCCTCACAGTGAACAGAAATAAATGTTATTATCTCCATTCTGTAGATGAGGAAACTGAAGCTGAGAGAAGTGAAGTAACTTACCCAAAGACAGAGAGAGCTGGTAAGTGACTGAGTTAGGATTTGAGCCCAGCTGTTACTAGTAACCACTGTGATGAACTGCCCCACTTAAAGGGAGCACTTACTTCTTGGAACTGCCCTGGCTCTTTACCTGAAGTCTCTTAGGGTGGTATAATTTCCTGATGCACTCCAGCTCTGGCAGCCTTGGGTTCTGGGATTATCAAAGGGAGTAGTGAAGGGGACACAAGGCCTTCTTGGTAGCACTCTGTGAAGCACTGCTAGAGCCTCTGTTGCTGAGTTCTTTTCTAAAAGAGTGTCCTCCCCTAACTCAGCTCTTTAAGCAGGGTGCAGTTTTAGAATTCCTGGACTCAGCTTCTGAATATCGATTGTTTGCAAGAGCAAGTCAGCAATTTGTGGTTTCCCGACAATGGCTCTCTGTTCTATTATAGAACTGGGCTTGTTTGCATTTCCATTATCAGGCAGAGCACAGACCTGGAGTCTGGCCTACCCTTTTGCCTGGTGACCCAGAGCTATTCTGTGGTCAGGTCAACTGCCCCAAACCTTCAGAATAGAGAACTCAGGAGAGAGAAGGCTCAGCTCTGCTTTCAGAAAGATAAAACTCAAACAAAACTGCACCTCTTGTTCAGAGGAAGGATTGTTACGATGCCTATTTTCTTTTTTTAAATATATTTTATTGATTATGCTATTACAGTCGTCCCAATTTTCCCCCTTTGCCCCCTCCACCTGGTACTCCCCTTCCCTCCAGCAATCCTCCCCTTAGATCATGTCCACGGGTCACACATATATGTTCTTTGGCTTCTCCATTTCCTATACTGTTCTTAACATCTCCTTGTCTATTTTGTATCTATCAATTATGCTTCTTAATCCCTGCATCATTTCCCCCCTTCTCCCCCTTCCCCCTCCCAGCCAATAACCCTCCAAATGTTCTCCATATCTGTGATTCTGTTCCTGTTCTTGTTGTTTGCTTAGTTTGTTTTTAGATTCAGTTGTTGATAGTTGTGAATTTGTTGCCTTTTTAATGTTCATAGTTTTTATCTTTTTTTTTCTTAAGTAGTCCGTTTAACATTTCATGTAATACCGGCTTGGTGATAATGATTTCCTTTAGCTTTACCTTGCCTGAGAAGCACTTTATCTGCTCTTCAATTCTAAATTATAGCTTTGCTGGATAGAGTAATCTAGGTTGTAGGTCCTTGCTTTTCATCACTTTGAATACTTGTTGCCAGTCCCTTCTTGCCTGTAAAATTTAAGAAATCAGCTGACAGTTTTATGGGAACTCCTCTGTAGGTAACTCTCTGCTTTTCTCTAGCTGCTTTTAAGATTCTCTCTTTATCTTTAACCTTGGCATTTTAATCATGATGTGTCTTGGTGTGTTCCTTTTTGGATCCAACTTGTTTGGGACTCTCTGTGCTTCCTGGACTTGTATGTCTAGTCCCTTCACCAAATTAAGGATGTTTTCTTTCATTATTTTTTCTAATAAGTTTTCAATTTATTACTCTTCCTCTTCTCCTTCAGGTAGCCTATGATTCAGATGTTAGTTTGGAGATGTCCCAGGGGCTTCTTATAATGGTATCCTCATTTTTTTTATTCTTTTTTCCTCTTATTGTTCTGGTGGAATGCATATTTTTTCCTTATGTTCCAAATCGCTGATTTGTATCCCAGCTTCCTCCCCTTCACTGTTGGTTCCCTGTAGATTTTTTTCTTTATTTCACTTAGTGTAACCTTCATTTCTTCCTTTACATTGTTGCCATACTCAGTGAGTTCTTTGAGCACTCTGATCACCAGTGTTTTGAACTCTGCATCTAATAGGTTGGTTACCTCCATTTTGTTTAGTTCTTTTTCTGTGGTTTTGTTCTGTTCTTTCATTTGGATGATGTTTCTTTGTCTCCTCAATTTGGCAGCCCCCCTGTATTTGTTTCTGTGTATTAGGTAGAACTGCTTTGACTCCCTGTCTTAGTAGCGTGGTCTATTGTAGAAAAGGCACCTGTAAATTGTGTGGGGTGGAGCTTCAGGCAACCACAAGGGCAGGCTGCCTGCTTCACCGCTTTGTGGCTCTGTGTTGGGGGAAGACTTGGAGAGGGGACTGTGCTGCTGCCTCTCTTCTGGATGTTTGCCTGGCACTTGCCCATTTCCAGTCTCTTCATCCACTCCCCGTATGCAACTGGCACCCTTCCAGATGTTGCCCTGCTGATGAATCCCAGAAAGGGTGGGTTTGCATACATTCTAAGATCATGCAGGCCCTTTAAGCAGAGTCTTCTGAAAATCCAGCACCCAACTCCTTCCACCACCCCAACTCCTACTGCTTTTTACAGACAGAAGTTATGGGGATTTATGTTCCCAGTGCTGGAGCTCTGGGCTGTGCAGTCTGGCTTGGGTCTGGGATCACTCTCTCCCAAGGTATCCTTACAATTTTTATCTGCTACATGTGAATGTGGGACCTCCCATTCTGCTGCCTCTCCATGCCACACTGTGTCTCCTCGCCACACTGTCCCCTTGCCTCTCTGCCCATCTCCGTGTCTCCTCCCCTTCTATCCATCTGGATGAATGTGACTTCTTTAAATCCTTGGTCGTCGGACTTCCATACATTTTGATTTTCTGAGAGTTCTGGGTGTTATTTGTTTTGAGGTTTAGTTGTAATTCTCCCAGTGGTTGCACAAAGAGGCAAAACATGTCTACCAATGCCTCTGTCTTAACCAGAAGTCTGATGCCTATTATCTTAAATGCATGATTTGGTACTTTAAAGAAAAAAAGTAGGTGTAAATCCAAGTTAGCAGTGTTGATCAGGGGGTAGGGAAATAAGCTCCCTCATATACTATTTGTGGAGTGTAAACTAATGCAATCTCTTTGAAGGACAAGTTGGTACTGTTTATTGACATTTCAAATACACAAACCCTTTAATACAGCACTTCCAGTTCTAAAAACTTATCTCAGATATTCTTGTACATTATACAAAACTATATGTACAAAGATGTCTACTCTTGTATTATTTATAATAGCAAAAAAATGTGAGTAATCTAAATGATCATCAGTTGGGGGGTTCCTTAAATAAATATTTAATTATACAATGGAACATTATACAGCCATTTTTAAAAAGAACTAGATTTGTAATGCTGAAATAGAACATTCTCCAAGCTATCCTGTTAAATTAAAGCAGCAATATTGAGGGGCGGGGGGAGCTATGTGAAAAAGGAGGGAGAGGTATAAGTGTACACATACATAAAGAACAACACTCTGGAAAGATAGTAGGAAAGTATCAACAATGATTACTAGTATCAAACAATGGCTGTGTCCGCCAAATCTCTTTTGGTGCATGTGAACAGAAGATGCAACTCAAATTAGCTTGAGGAAACTTAAGGAGAAGCTATGTAAATGTATTGCTTCAGGTACTGCAGAAGTTAAGAGGAAGTACTGGTTTCACCAGGACTAGTTTCTCTCTCTCCATCTCTCAGCTTTGCGTTTATTTTTTAATTCTTAATCCCTTTCCTGGTCATGCTGTCCCCTCACAGTGGCAAGATGGCTGTTTGTAGCTTCAGCCTGCACACTCCTAGGTCCAGTCCTAGGGGAAAGGAGAACTCATCTCTCCCATATCTTCAGTATAAGCTGTAAGGAAAATTGAGCTTCAGGGGCTTTGATTGGCCTAATGTGGACATGTGTCACTGTCAGCAGCATTGGGCCAAGCATCGGTTGGTCTGGGTCCAGACCGTGTGTGGGATAGGATCTGCCCTGACCAACCAACACTGCCAGAGAATAAGGTGGAGTAAATCTCTGAGCAAAAATCAAGGGTTGTTACTGGAAGTGCATGAAAAATGCTAAGCAGTCCAAACTGTGCACTTCTGTAATGTCCAAGGTCAGATATTACCTGGTTTTTGCCCAAGAGCTTCTCCCACCCCACACAACCAATGCTCTGGTTTTACCCAGACATTTGCCATTCCTTGAACATATTCCAAACTCTCCTTCCTCTGGGCTTTTTTCCTGCTATTCTCTCTGCCTAAAATACCATTCCTTCCCAACCTCCATCCTAAAAATGATGATTTTTAAGTCCATCTCAGAGACTTCTGGCCAAGATGGAGGCACACTGTGCCTCCTCGCACAACCAAAATAAGGACAACAATTTAGAAACAAAAAACAACCAGAACTTACAGAAAATCGAACTGTATGGAAGTCCAAAAACCAAGGAGTTAAAGTGGACACATTCATCCAGACCAGTAGAAGTGGTGGAGTCAGGTGAAGAGGGGCTGTGGCAAAGTGGTGGCTGGTGGACTCGGGGCACACAAGGCAGGGGCTGGCTGACCCAGAAAGGAGGCAGATTGTGGAGGGGTGTGGCACACAAGGCAGATGGCAGATGGGGCGGTCCCACATTCACACACAGATAAACCAGGCAAAACTGGGGAGCGAGACAGACCATACAACCCAGGGTCCCAGCAAGGGGAAATAAAGCCTCAAAGCACTAACTGAAAACACCTGTAGGGGTTCAGGTGCTAGGAGAAACTCCCAGCCTCACAGGAGAGTTTGTTGGAGAGACCCATGGGGTTCTAGAATGTACTCAAACCCACCCACCCAGGAATCAACACCACAAGGGCCCAATTTGCTTGGGGGAAGTGGAGGAAGTGACTGAAATCCAGCAAAGAGTGAAGCAAGCACCATTGTTTCTTTTCCGACCCCTCCCCCACATACAGCGTCACAACCCAGCCACCTGGCTTGCCCTGCCAGGGTGAACACCTAAGGCTCTACCCCTCACTATGTAACAGGCACATCAAGGCAAAAAAAAAAAAAATGGCCCAAATGAAAGAACAGATCAAAGCTCCAGAAAAAATACAACTAAGCAACGAAGAGATAGCCAATCTATCAGATACACGGCTCAAAGCACTGGTAATCGGGATGCTCACAGAATTGTTTGGATTTGGTCACAAATTAGATGAAAAAATGAAGGCTATGCTAAATGAAATGAAGGAAAATGCAGAGAGAACCAATGGAGATGGGAAGGAAACTGGGACTCAAATCAGTGAGTGGACCAGAAAGAAGAAAGAAATACCCAATAAGAAAAGAATGAATAAACAAGAATTCAAAACAATGAGGAGAGGCTTAGGAACCTCCGGGACATCTTGAAACGTTCCAACATATGAATTATAGGGGTCCCAGAAGGGGATGGGGAAGAGCAACAAGTGGAAAAGTTATTTGAACAAATAATAAAGGAGAACTTCCCCAATCTGGCAAAGGAAATAGACTTCCAGGAAGTCCAGGAAGCTCAGAGAGTCCCAAACAAGTTGGACCCAAGGAGGAACACACCAAGGCACATCAGAATTACATTAGCCAAGGTCAAAATGAAGGAGAGAATCCTAGAAGCAGCAAGAGATAAGAGGATAGTAACCTATAAAGGAGTTCCCATCAGGCTGTCAGCTGATTTCTCAAAAGAGACCTTGCAGGCAAGAAGGGGCTGGAAAGAAGTATTCCAAGTCATGAAAGGCAAGGACCTACATCCCAGATTGCTCTATCCAGCAAAGCTTTCATTTAGAATGGAAGGGCAGACAAAGTGCTTCTCGGATAAGGTCAAGTTAAAGGAGGTCATCATCACCAAGCCCTTATTATATGAAATGTTAAAGGGACTCATCTAAGAAAAAGAAGATAAAAAACATGTATAGTAAAATGACAGCAAACTGGGAGTTCCGGCCAAGATGGAGGCATAGGTGGATGCACACTGTGCCTCCTCCCACAACCAAGATAGGGACAACAATTTAGAAACAAAATAACAACCAGAACTGGCAGAAAATTGATCTGTATGGAGGTTGGGCATCCAAGGAGTTGAATTGGACACCTTCATCCAGACCAGTAGGAGGGGTGGAGACGGGCAGCCAGGAGAGGGTCGAGGAGCTGAGAGCAGAGAGCTTTGGGACCGGATGCTCCTCAGGCAACCTGGACGTGGAAGGCAACCAGGGTGGTGTGCCTGACCACAGCTGGCAGACCCTGAGAGCATAAGTGGCTGGCTGGGGCCCGGCCCGGGTGGTGGCGACAAACAGACCTGGCGAGGCAGTGATTGTGAAGCAACTCGGGGTCCCAGCATGGGGAACAGAGCCTTGAGGCACTGAATGACAAGGAAGGTCCCACCGGGTGCACAAGCCCACCCACACCAGAATTGGCACCAGAGGGGCCCAGTTTGCTCAGGGAAAGTGGGTAAAGGGATGGAGGTTGGACAGAGAACAGAGCAAGCACCATTGTTCCTTCTCACACCCCACCCCCACATATAGCATCACAACCCAGGGACTAGGGCGCCCCGCCCTGGTGAGCACCTAAGGCTCCGCCCCTCACATGTAACAAATGCAACAAGACCAAAAAAAAAAAACAAAAAAAAACAAAGAGATGGCTCAAACAGAAGATCAATTGAAAGCCCCAGAACCCATTCTTTTAAGTGACCAAGAGATAGCTAACCTATCAGATGCACAGTTCAAAGCACTGGTGATCAGGATGCTCACAGAACTGGTTGATTCTGGTCGCAAACTAGATGAAAAAATGAAGGCTACAATAAGTTTAATGAAGAAAAATGCACAGGGAACCAATAGTGATGGAATGAAAGATGGGTCTCACATCAATGGTGTGGACCAGAAGGGAGAAAAAAATATACAGCCAGAAAAGAATGAAGAAATAAGAATTAAAAAAATGAGGAGAGGCTTAGGAACCTCCAGGACATCTTTAAACATTCCAACATCCGAATTATAGGGGTTCCAGAAGGAGAAGAGGAAAACAA
>CM052543.1:44283349-44316857 GCA_028533065.1 Trachops cirrhosus | reverse complement strand
ACTGTCTCCTTATCTCTTGCAGCTTCTAGGATTCTCTCCTTCATTTTTACCTTGGCTAATGTAATTCTGATGTGCCTTGGTGTGTTCCTCCTTGGGTCCAACTTCTTTGGGATTCTCTGAGCTTCCTGGACTTCCTGAAAGTCTATTTCCTTTGCCAGATTGGGGAAGTTCTCCTTTATTATTTGTTCAAATTACTTTTCCACTTGTTGCTCTTCCTCTTCCCCTTCTGGTACCCCTATAATTCGGATGTTGGAGCATTTAAAGATGTTCCGGAGGTTCCCAAGCCTCTCCTCATTTTTTTGAATACTTATTTCTTCATTCTTTTCTGGCTGTATATTTTTTTCTTTCTTCTGGTCCACTCCATTGATGTGAGACCCATCTTTCATTCCATCACTATTGGTTCCCTGTGCATCTTTCTTCATTAAACTTACTGTAGCCTGCATTTTTTCATCTAATTTGCGACCAAAATCAACCAATTCTGTGAGTATCCTGATCACCAGTGCTTTGAACTGTGCATCTGATAGGTTGGCTATCTCTTGGTCGCTTAAAAGGATGGGTTCTGGAGCTTTCAATTCTTCTTCTGTTTGAACCATCTTTTTGCTGTTTTTGTTTTTGTTTTCTTTGTTGTTGTTTTTTGGTCTTGTCGAGCTTCTGTAGTGAGGGGTGGGGCCTTAGGTGTTCACCAGGGTGGGGCACCCCAGTTGCTGGGTTGTGATGCTGTATGTGGGGGCGGGGTCTGAGGAGGAACAATGGCACTTGCTCTGCTCTCTGTAGGACCCCAGACCCCTCCGCCACTCTCCGCAAGCCAACCGGGACCCTCTGGCACCAATTCTGGTGTGGGTGGGCCTGTGCACCCTGTAGGACCTTCCTTTTCAGTCAGTGACCCAAAGCTCTATTTCCTCATGCTGGGACCCTGAGCTGCATGCAGTGCGTTGCTTCCCAATGGCCACCTCGCTGGGTCTGCCGGTTGCCACCCGCTGGGTCTGCTGGTCACCACCCCCTGGCTGGGGCCTACCAGCCACCACCGCTTGTGTGCCCAGGGTCGGCCTGCTGTGGACTAGCGCGCCACCCCAGTTGCTCTATGCTCCACTCCGTGTCCCTCGCCAGGCCGACTCCACCCCTCCTAGCAGTCTCGATGAATGTGTCTATTTTTAAATCCTTGGGTGTCTGACTTCCATACACTTCAATTCTCCGTCAGTTCTGGTTGTTATTTTGCTTCTATATTGTTGTTGTCCCTATCTTGGTTGTGCGAGGAGGCACAGTGCATCTACCTATGCCTCCATCTTGGCCGGAAGTCCGGACTATGAAGAAATTTTAATAGCATGGGAATTTTTCTCATTTTAAGCCAGTATTTAGGTAAATAGGTGAAATATATAGTATGAACTCAACTAGGTTATGCATAGGAAAAAAAGATTGGAAGGAAATACTCTGTGTGCTCCTGGGTAGTAGAATTATAGGTGATAATTTTTCCATGTTTTTATACTTTCCTGTACTTTACACATTGTCTACAATGAACACGTAATATTTTTATAATCAGAAAATAGTAAAGAAAAAATTTTAACCTTTTATTTATTGAGAGCCCTTCTTGTATGGCAATGCTGGTAGAGCTGCAAAAAAGACTGAATGTACCACCAATGTCAGAGTCCTATTAGAAAAAGAATGAAACTCTAATGCCTGTGATAAGGACATATTTTGGCAGAGAAGCCTTAGAACCTGGAACTCCCAGATTCTTCTAAATGTTCTGTTCTAGAAGTAGCCCCTTTCCTCTTGCCAGAAGACAGCAGGCTCTCCTTGTCTGGAGATGCTACAAAAGCCCTATCTGACCTGTCCTCCTCAAATACCTGATCTTTCACCCCATCTTGTCAAGTATCCTCCTGGATTGGAAAAGAACAGATTCTGCTCTGGGAAGAGATGTCTTGTACACCGAAGGTATTGGAGGCCCCGGCTGAAACGTGCTGGAAAGAGCCAGGGCAACACGTGTAAGAATGGATCTTGAAGGGATTAGACTTAGGGGGATGAAGTACTAAGTTGGACAGGGGAGAAAAGACTGTTCAGGACTGCTGCATGTGAAGTGTGAGTTGACACTGATTATACCAGGGGAGCAAAAACACCATTATGATCCTCTGGTTGGAATAGGGAACTATGGAAGCCAAATGATAAAAGGACTTCTAGCCCAAATACATTCCACGATGGTGAAGCGCATTCATAGATCCACCCTGTGGTTAGCCCAGAGAGTGGAGATTGGCGGAGATATATTTAGCAGATGTCAGAATCTTTGCATTGGTTTCCTGATTTGAGAGGAGCCTATATAGCCAAAAGGGCCAAGTGGAAGCCCTTGCTATTACCCAGGCAGCCCACTGCCCCCTTCAGGCCAAGAGAGTAAATTAGAAGCAATACTACATCAAGCAATTGCAGAGATTAGCATCATCATTAAAGACTTAAAGGATGCAGGAGTGTTCTATCCATTATATCCCTATTCAAGTTACCTCTCTGGACTCTGCAGAAAGCAGGCAAACCCTGGCAGATGACAGTGGACTATTATAAATTTAACCAAATAGTAACCTTAATTGTTGCTGCCATGCTGAATGTGGTATCTTCGCTAAACACAGCCTCTGGCAGTTACAATGTGACTGTTGATCTGACAAACATGTTCTTCTCAATCCCCAAAAGCAGTTCACCTTTATCTGGAAAGGATAATAGCCCACATTCACTCTTGCTTCAAGCCTATGTCAACTATCTTGCTCTGTCACAGAGCAATCTATAGACCCTTTGATCATCTGCCCATTCCAGAGAATATCAACACTGCACAAGAATGATGGCTTCATGCTTGTGGTCCTAGTGAGCAGGAAAAGGAAAGCACCTTAGATGCCCCAATAAGACATAAGTGTTTCACAGTGTGGGAGATAAACTCCACGAAGATTCAGGGGCTAGCCATGATGGAGAAATTTTTAGTAGCTCAACAGTCTTGGGCAGCAGTCTCCAACCTTTTTGGCATCACAGACCAGTTTTGTGCAAGATGGTTGGGGGCTGGGGAGACAGGCGGCGGAGCTCAAGCGAGCTTTGCTTGGGACCTGGTTCCTAACAGGCCATGGACCAGTACCAGTCTGCAGCCCGGGGTTGGGGACCCCTGATCTAGGGTATGCAGAACACCCCATCTAAGGTACACAAGTTTTCGCACTAGCACTCCTATCATTAAGAAAGAGCTACAGTGCTTGATGGATTTTGGAGGAGGCATATGCTAGACCACAAATGCAGCTCTGGTCCATTTACCTGATGGCTCGGGAGGCTGCCAGTTCTATTTGGGGCACAGGGCAAGAGAAGGTTCTGCAGCAGGTTCAATCTTCAGTGCAAGTTACCTTAACGCTACAGCATATTACCTAAAAGGTCTGTGGGTCATAAGGATGCTGTGTGGCATCTCTGGAAAATTCTACAAGCAGAGTTGTAGCCTTAGAGTTCTGGAGCAAGACCATGCCTTCTGTGGCAAAGAACAACTCATCATTTGAAAACAGATCCTGGCATACTGCAGGGACCTAGTAGAGAGTACCATGTTTTGCCATGTATAATGCACACCCATTTTTTTGTGTGCATACACACAGGATTATTATACCCATGGTATGTAATCATTATACCCAGGTATAATGCGTATCCTTATTTTTCCGTCAAAAATTTGGGCAAAAATGTATGCATTATACATGGCAAAATATGGTAATTGCTTGACCTTAGGATACCACCAGTGGTGGGCTGAACAGTAGACCCTCAGAAGATATTCATGTCCTAATCCCTGAAACCTGTGAATACTGCCTTACATGGCAAAAAGGACTTTGCAGGCATGATTAAGTTACAAATCTTGAGATGGGGAGATTATCCTGGATTACTTAAGTGGGCTTTAAATGCAATCACATGTATCCTTATGAGGGGGAAGCAGAAGGCAGTCTGACAGCACACAGGAGGGGAGGAAGTAATGTAACCATGGAGGCAGAGATTGAAGTAATGCAGCAACAGAAAGGAACATGTCATGTACCAGAGGCTGAAAGCAGGTCAGTTAAGTTTAAGAGATTAAGGGGTGGAGCAGAGTGGATGAATGTGAGGGGTTATCAAAGTCAAATAGACAGGACTTGCCAACAATAGTTAGAAATATTTAGCCGGAAGGAGCAATTTGACCAACAGAAACCCATTGGGGTGAGGTGTGTGTGTTTCCTTAGATAAAAAGTATCCTTAGATAATAAGAACATAAGAATTCTGGAGGTAGGGGGGATTTGTTTAGCAGCTCAATGATGTCAGGGCCAACATAAAGCCCTTTTTCCTCACAGCTGAGTCTAGCTCTGTGCCTCATGATCAAGCCAAAGGCAGAAAGAATGAAAAAGGGGCAAAATTCATGGCAACTGTCTTTTCAAAAAAGGTTTTACTTATTTATTTATAGACAGAGGGGAAGGGAGAAAGGGAGAGAAACATCAATGTGTGGTTGCTTCTGGCGCGCCCCCTACTGGGGACCTGGCCAGCAACCCCTAGCATGTGCCCTGACTGGGAATCGAACTGGTGGCCCTTTGGTTCACAGCCTGGAGCTCAATTCTCCAAGCCACACCAGCCAGGGTAGCAACTGTCTTTTATCAGGAAAAGAAAACCAGAAACCTCCCAGCAGACTTCTGCTTAAGTCTTACTAGACAAAACTATGTCATCAGGCCACTCCTAGCTGCCAGGGAAACTGGAAGACCAACTATTTAACTTTTCTAGATTCTTTAGAAGAAATGGAAACGGGAGAAGGTAATTGGGAGTGGGTGTTGAGTTAGTAAGTTCACAGTGATCTTGCAGGTGTAGGGCAGAGGAGGGGAACAACTGTGTGATTGGTGTCATTTTCTGAATGGATAATATTGAAAGATCACGAGTTCAGTTTCAGATAATATTGAGTTTGAGGTGTGTAGTAAACTGAACAATGGCCTCCAAAAACACCTGTGTCCTAATCCCTGGAACCTGTGAATATCACTTTCCATGGCAAAAGAAACTTGCCAGGTGTGATTAAGTTGAACATTTTGAGATGGGGACATTATCTTGAATTACCCATGTGACCCCTAGAGGCAATCACAAGTATCCTTTTAAGAGGGATGCAGAGGGAGATTTGGGTCCAGGAAAGTAAAAGACGTGACAACAGAAACCAGAGGTTAGAGGCCAAGGAAGGCAGCCTACTTCTAAAGACCAAAAAAGTAAAAGATTGTCCCCTCAGAGCCTCCAGAAGAAACCAACCCTAATGGCACCTTAACTTTAGCCTTAGTGAGACTGATTTTAGACTACTGATCTTCAGAACTATAAAAGAATAAATTTGTGTTGTTTTGAGATTGTGCTTTAAGTCTGTGGTAATGTTATAACAGCAATAGGGAAAAAAATGTAAGGTGTCTTTAAAACACCTAAGAGATGTCAGGTAGGCTGTTGGACTTAGGGTCTAGAGTGAAAGAAGACTGACCTTGAGACATAAATTTGAGTGTCATATTCACGTGGTTGGTATTTGAAGTTGTGGGAAGGCATAAGCTCATATGGGGAGAGTGACGCTGTCTACTACCCACTGTGCATCTTTCCACAAGGTACTCAACTTCTCTGAAACATTATTTATTGAACATTTATTCTGAGACGATATCATATCAAGCAATTTACATGCATCCTCGTTTAATTCTCACAACCACTTTATGAGCTAGACACCACTTTTATCTCCTATTTACAAAAAAAAAAAAAAAAAGAAAAACGAGGTTAAGAGAGAGTTGTCATTTGTCCAAAATCAGAGAGTACATGAGTGAAACAGGACTTAATCCATTCCTTGTGCCTTGACCCTTATGGCCCAGACACCAGCAGCATTGGCATGATCCAGCAGTGTGTTAAGGCTACTGGATCAAAATCTGCATTTTAACAAGACCCCCAAGTTATCTGTACAGTAAGTGTGAGAAGCACTAGACTCTAGCCTGTCTCCAGAATGGGCTCCATCACTTAGGTAGGTGCTGCACCAAGACCCTAGCTCAGAGTTGTAAAAGCACAGAACGTTTTTCACCTCTGCATCTTTGCTCATGCCATTCTCTACCTGGAGCTCATGCTCCTGTTGTAACTCTCACTACAATGCTGTCTCCTCCTCTAACACGGGAAAGTCTCTACGAGAGACAGTTCTCCCTCGCACTGGTATTGATATCACAACGCCGGGCAAAATTAAGACCCGGAGCAGACTTGTACTGAATGAAGTAACGGGGTGGGTGGAAGAAGGGGGAGGCAAAAGGAAAAAAAATAGTGAAGTAATAAAGGAAGCTTAACTGGCCACCGCAGAGACCCGCGCAGGCTAACCAAGCCACACCAGGTAGCGAGTGAGGCAAGACGCTGAAACGACGCTGAGCGGGAGGTTTAAATGCCGGAACGCTGGCCTCCCGGGGCGCGGCAGCTTAGCGCATGCGCGCAGCTCAGGGCGCGGGCTCCGACGACCTTCCTCGCATGCGCGGGAGCCCGGAAGCGGACCAAGTTGGCAGAAGGCGAGAGTGTCGACCGTAATGGCGGCACTCGGTTTTGCAGCGAGTGGTGGCAACTGGTTTTCGGCATTGGTACTCGGGGTGACTCTTCTCAAATGCCTTCTCATCCCCACCTAGTAAGGGGTCCACACGGCCAGGGGCTGGGCAAAGAGGCTCGCGGTCGGTCAGGGCGGGAGAGAGAAGTGTGGATGACCCCGTGTGAGAAGGAAAGGGAACTTGGAAGTTGTGTAGTCGCTGCTCAGCTTTTGCTAAGCTTCACAGTCCACTCACTGATTGTTATTTGAACTTAGAACTAGATCTTAGCCGTGGATGTATGGGTTCCGGCCAGGCCTTGTCTATTAATGTTTCTGAGCCTCAGGGTCCTCATTCTTAATATGCAGATTAAGAACACACACCTCCACTATTCATTCACCTAGTGTTTATCTGTTTCCTACTGTGCTAGGCACTGTTCTTAAGTCCTGAAGATGGAGCACAGAGGAAGACACTTCCAGTTTTTTGCACGGGTGGAGTTGGTGGAGGCAAACACGAAAGTTTCAGGTTGTGACTACGGGGCAAGGCTTTCCCTCTCTTTTAGGAGGCGATGTTTTGAGTTAAAATCCGAAGACTGAAAAAGAATAAGCAATGTGAAAATCAGTTTAGGCATAGGAAAGAACAGGTGCAAAGGCCATGTTAGGAACAGAAAGTGGCCATTGTGGTCCAAGAGCAGTAAGTGAGGAGGTGAGTGGCACAGGATGAGGCAGGCAGTGGTCAGATAACACAGGGTTAGACTGCAGTATGAAAAATGGATGCAGGGCCAAGACTGAGTGTGGAAACCAATCAGGAAGCATCCACCAAGTGGTAATGTGTATACAATGGGTACTCGATGTGTATTACATTCGCTTCCATCTTATGCTCATCCTTGCTAATTCTCCCTTGACTTTTCCCCTCATTCCTTTTTTCCCTTCCCTCCCTGTTTAGGGTTTGGTTTATTGGTATCCTTTGGTTCAAGTTTTTGATGACCTACCTTTTGTTGATTCGAGTAGAGAAGATTTTCATGTGTAGAATGTCCATCTATACTGATGCATATTTGTATTTTACATAAGCAATAAGATGTAAATGTAGGTTCAGCAAAATGACTTAATAGGGGACCTGGGAAAAGAAGGGGTTGATCCCTTGGACCTTCTGCATAACTGAAAGCAAATAAACATTTTTCCATTTGTTTAAAAACAAATTGGAAAAATCCAAAATGTAGGAAATTCCTTTCAAATCAATCAAAGAGATTTTTTTAAACTGTAGGTTTGTGCATATAAGGTGATGTTTCTTGCTTTTGTTACTTCAGCCTAAAAATGTGTCTTCAGGGTTGTTATTTTGAATACTGCTCTTAATACTGATCCAGGATTAAGAACATACGTAATTGTAGTTGATACTCCGCTTCTCAAACTGAAAACCCCTGGGACGTGAGATAGAAGCTATAGGATAGATGTAAATGTATTAAACAAAGTGTATACTAACTGCTTTATTATGTACAAGTTACTGTGGCTAGGCACTAGAGGGAAAGACAAAATGGATGTGGCCTTTAATCCTTTAAAGGGTATGGTTTAATGAGGGTAACAGTTCTAGAAACAAATCAATGCAAGTATGCAATTACTGTGTTAAGTGTTATGAAGGAAAAGAGTAGGGTCCTATAAGGGGACTGACAAGGGCGACATTTTAGATTGGGTGTTAGGAGGGCTCTGAAGCACTGACACAGTTGGAGGCGTGAAGACACACCCAGTACCTGCCTTTTGGTAAACGTGTGCATTTCTGTTGACTATTCTATATGTGCCTAGAAATGAAATTGCTAGGTCACTGGATCAGTTTTGAATTGAGATTTTGAAGGATCTGTAAGAAATTCAGGTGACATTGTCAGTAGGAAGTTCGTCAGCAGGAAGTTGGAGATGTCTGACTCTGTAATTCAGGAAGAGACTGAGGTTATGTATTGTTATTTGAGAATCATCATTATATAGTTGATAATGGAAGTAATAAGTGTGAATAAGGTTGTCCAGTAAGTTGCATTAAGCTAGGTTTACCTAGGAGAACATAAACACATAGTATTCATCAGGTTTGGTGAATGTTTGAATGGATAGCAATGAAAGAGACTTAGAAGGAGTTGGCTAGGAAACTCAGAAGAGGGTTGTCACTGGGGGAAGGTTGTGTAAAACTTGGAAAGTATAAATCGGGTTTCGCTGTGGGACTCATTGACATTGGTGAATGGTTAATTCAACGAGAATGTATCGACCTGATCCATGCATCAAGTGCTGTTCTAGATGTGGAGACGAGGTACAGCAGTGAACAAAAAAAAAACTACAAAAGAGGGGAGAAGGGTAGCAGAACATGCCACTCCAAAATATGCCTCTTTGGCATAAGGGTTATTTTGGACTGATGATCTTGAGAAACTGCAGGCACAGGAGAAGCTCTGAAAACAGTAGAAGTTACCCTTTAGTAAGGGAAATTTACATTAGAAAAGGAGCCTGTATCAGAAAGAGAGCTATAACAGAAATCACTTTTTCACCTGAGAGACCTGTCTGCCTAGCAGGGCAACCTGTGTTTACCACATATTTGTTCTCACCTTCTCACGAATTGCCTTCTGCCTTTGAAGACCCAGATCCCTCCCTACCCCTTCACTTATCTGAGGATGGTATATAAGGCTCAGTCATCTGGTACCTTTTGAGTACCATGTTTTTTTCATATCTTTTGGATCTCGTGTACATACCTCATTAATTAAAATTGGCTTTTTGGCCATGACTGGTATGGCTCAGTGGGTTAGGCATCATCTCGCACACTGAAAGGCTTGGGTTGGGGACATGCAACAGGCAACTGGTAGATGTTTCTCTCCCTCTCTCCCATCCTCTCTCTAAAAAGAAATTTTTTTAATCCTTAAAAAAATTTAATTGGCTTTTTTCTCCTTTTAATCTGTCTTAAGTCAATTTAATTCTTAGACCAGCCACAGAACCTAGGAGGTAATAAGGGTAAATTTTTCCTCCCCTACATAGGAGATGCTTGAGTATATCCATACACAGTGAGGGGGAAAACAGGAAACGGAGATTTTGGCAACATGGGAGAACACGGCAGGAGCCTTGTTCCACCTGCATTGTCTGATGAACTCCTACTCATGCTTGACAATCCATCCAGCTTGTATATGAAGGCTTTTCCAGTAATGAATCTTGTTAGAAGTCTTTGTGAACAAGAGTTAGTCACCTCCGAACAACAGCCCGGGGGTCTTCCTGAAGAAAATGTATGGGCTCTTGTTCAGCCCTTTATGTTTACTTTTTTAAAGATTTTTATTTATTTATTTTTAGGGAAGGGAGGGAGAAAGAGAAGGAAACATCTATGTGTGGTTGCCTCTCACACGCCCCCTACTGGGGACCTAGCCCACAACCCAGGTGTGCGCCCTGACTGGGAATCAAACCAGTGACCCTTTGGTTTGCAGGCCTGTGCTCAGTCCACTGAGCCACACCAGCCAGGGCTCGTAAGCCCTTTAAAACTCTGAAACCCTTTTCACTTGAAGTTTACCAACTTTTCCAAAAGGAGGTCTGGCTTCCAGATAAATGAGGTGTTTCAGGATTATGCATTGCCTCTTAGTTTCTTTAAAAAGTGGTAAGGTCGCCCTGGCTGGTGTAGCTCAGTGGATTGAGTGTGAGCTGTGAACCAAAGCATCGCAGGTTCGATTCCCAGTCAGGGCACATGCCTGGGTTGTGGGCCAGGTCCCCAGTGGGGACCACATGAGAGGCAACCACACAATGATGTTTCTCTCTCTCTCCTTCTCCCTCCCTTCCCCTCTCTAAAATAAATAAATAAATAAATAAATAAATAAATAATGGTGAGCTGTCATTATGTAGGGGTGTTAGTCCATTAAAAACATAATGTAGAAATGTGAAATGTTAGAAATATGAAATTGGTAAATGTTACAGAATTTCATTTTATTCATCTGATTGTTTGGAATAGCCATTCCACAGATTTTGAAGTACACCGAAACTGGCTTGCTATCACTCACAGTTTGCCAATATCACAGTGGTATTATGAGGTAAGTTTTAACTTTCACCTTTTTTGTTTTTTGGTTTTTTCAGGATGATGTATGAAATCATAAAGTATTATAGATGTTAAAACAGTTTTCCATGTGGTCATAGGTCAAATAAATCTTTATAAAAAGCATGTTCTTTCCTCAGTTCTACCCTCTGGCACTGTTAGGGAGTCACTTCAAGAAGAGTTTCCCAGATGGTAAATTGGTAATTATAATATTTGTCACATGCTTTCTGAAAGCACATTAGATTGGGGCAATAAAAAATTGGTTCTAGGCCTGTCTCTGCCACAGTATATTTCATTTGTCTGAGCCTTAGTATCTCATCTGGCAAATGAGGATTTGGGGTGAATTATTTCCATGGTCCTGTCTTTCCCTAATGTTTTGCAATTTATGAGGAAAGGAATAATCAAATGTGATGTGTAGGCATCTGGTAATACACAAATCATTCTCTTCTGTTATTTATAAAAACCATGTCTGTATTTTTATTTCTGGTAGAATTATTAAACTGCATATGATACTCATTTTACATAGGAAAATTAAGTATCTGAGACAGAACTTAAACCCAAGATAGCACTATGTCATAATCAAGTTTATTATTATAAGGTTTGAGATTAATTTCTTTTGAGCTATAGTTGACTAAAGAAATTGAAGATCATACTTAGGATATGGGTTCTGATGTTCTGCTCAGTGTTAACATAGAAATTACTCTATTTGTGGCATATTTTAAATGCAGTTTCATGTGCTTTTTTAAAAACCTGAGAATCTTCACACCCCCTTTGTTTACTCAGTTACTTAGGATACGTTCTACCTTCAATTTTTACCACAGGCAACTTCAGAGTGGACCTTGGACTACCCCCCTTTCTTTGCGTGGTTTGAGTATGCCCTGTCACATGTTGCCAAATATTTTGATCCAGAGATGCTGAATGTCCATAATCTGAATTATAACAGCTCAAAGACCATTCTTTTCCAGAGATTTTCCGTCATCTTCACAGATGCACTCTTTGTGTATGCTGTGCACGAGTAAGTCTGAGAATGTCATTTTGTGTGGAAGGTGTTGAGAAAATAATTATATTATGAACTTTACAACTCACGTGGGGGAAACAAAGTTCATATAATAGCAAATTTTGGAACAGTCCAAAACTGTTGTTGTGTTTTAAACTGCGCAGTGTCTATCTGAATTTTATGGAAGAAAATGGGGGAGAAGGTGGGGCTATAAGGCAGAGGTAGAACAAGTGATTGAGTGTGGCGAAAGGTAGTCCCAAGCAGAGTTCCAAGACCATTTCTCCCGCCCAGATGGCTCCAGGTGCTTCTCTTTCCGTCCTTGCAGCGGGCCCCCCAAGGCTCCCGTGCCCTACCCTACACACTCACGTGCACATCTGCATCGTGCTGACTACCAGTGGGGTTTCCATCCTAGTGAATTCGAGAAATCTTACAGAATGCTTTTAAGTTGTCTTCTGAATTCTTCCTTCATGAAGACTCTCTACTAATGTTATGTTCATATTTTATATTTTTGTTTTGTATCTTTTACCTATAAATTAATGTTAAGTAGTTAAAGACACATATATAGAATGTTTTGCACAATGGCTTCCAAGTAAGAAGTTTTTGGTTAATGTTGCTTTCTATTCTGTCTGGATACTGAAGCCTACTGGTATGCTTGTGACAGAGCACTAACTGGTATCCACTCAGTGACCCTGGTCATATGTAGATCGTATCTGTGTGTGAGGCCCTGTAGACTAAACCCTCACCCCATTTGGGAAAGAGTCCCTTGGGAGTGTTTTGATCCCTGCTTATTTTCATGGAGTAACTCCTATTTGACACCCTAACTTTTCAGTCTGTTTATGACCTCACAAGAGTTGGAAGGAAAGGTGATTTGTAATGCACTTCCTTCAACTCAATAGTTTGAATTAAAGCTCCCAAAGAAAAGGCAGAAAAAGAGACTGAGTAGAATTCAAGTCCATCTTCAGTGTAGAGAGAGCAGTTAAGTAAGGTAAAAGTTGTTGAAATCTATGTGCCAGTTCTCAGAACCAGGCACTATGTATAAATTAGTAACTTACACAGTTTTCTCCATTACCTTGTAAGGTCCCTATCTCTAAGGAAACAGGCTCCTTGGGGGAAAAGCAGGCATCTTTTACTGCTCTATAATTGCATCTTTATTGTGTCTCTTTTTTTGTGGTATAGAATATGCCAATACTCAAGTGAAATACATTTTTAAAAAATTTTAGTAGACTTACACATCCTCATTGTAAAATTTTGGAAAACAGAAAAGCACGTAACACGCACAAAGTGAAAATGACCTTTGCTCCTCCACTTAGCTGTCGCCATCAGCAGTCTGGCTCCTGTTATTTCAGCCTCTTTTCTGTGTCTGAATATAATCTTTACAAAACAAGGATGGGATCAGCTGATATTGTCATTTATAATATGTATATCTCTACCTTTAAATAACATACATTTTTACAGAAGGTTTTTAAAATTATTTGGACTTTAAATTATTCGGACAGTCAGGAGGTACAAGTTCCTGGCTCTATCTTTTTCCCCTCTGCCACCCCCTCCTAAACTCTGGAAGCTCTATTCTTCATGTGGCTGGTATGATGATATATAATTTAGAGTGCCACATCATCCTGGTCTGCATTTTTTTACCCTTAAGGGCTGAAATAGAGTGTGCCCTCTCAATTTTCAAAATCCTTACTTTTGGGGTTTTGATAGCAGCAATGTTGTTGTTGTTGTTATATTGGGGTTGTTTTTTTTTGTTTTGTTTTAATTTTATTGAGTGTAAAGACTTTGTTTCAAAGCAGCATAGCTGAGAAAGAGACATGGAACCATCCCTGAGGTCTTTGTTTCTATCACCTTTTAAAGCAGTCAAAAACGGCACAGACAGCTTTGTGAGGAATGGCTGGTAAATGCACCAGAGTGTGCCACAGTGTACCTTGTAGAAGCAGTGTGATGTTCTAATGACGATCAAAGTTGTTTCTGATTCTTTCCTGGTTTTTCAATGTAGGTGCTGTAAATGCATTGATGGGAAAAAAGCAGGTAAAGAACTTACAGAGAAGCCAAAGTTTATTCTGTCAGTATTGCTGCTGTGGAACTTTGGGTTGTTAATTGTTGACCGTATCCTTAATATATTATATTCTATTCTCTTATTCTGTTATATATTACAAGATTAATTTTTTCTCTAATGGTGATTCTGATACAGGAGCTACTTTGGACATGCACATGGGTGGGTGTGGGTTCCCACAACCGTAGTCTTCCCAACTTCACTGGACTCTGTTAGAGAACTTTGTCCCTGATAACTTCATGGTAATATGCAAGAACCAGTTAAACCAAAAGTAAAGCAATATACTAGGATTTGTTAACTGTCTTTAGATTAATCTAACACATAGTTATTAAACAGTTTTATAGCACATTATTCTAATACCTTTTATAGGAAAGGGCATATCATAGTGTTGCATATGGGAACAGACAGGTCTTCATGCTTTTCTGCCAGCTTGGCTGACCACAAATTAACAAGCAAAGTTCTAAAACCCTAATAATAGAAGCCTAATTTTTTTTACAGTTTTCATAGAAGTAGCCTGACACAGAGGAAAACACCCAGAATGTGGTTTAAGTTTGACCTGGACTCAGGTCCTAGTTATGTCACCACAGTAGCTTTAGGCCGTGAGTAGGTTAATGTCTCTGAGCTCAAACTCCCTTACAGGTTCATTGCGAGGCTTAATGAATAAGGTTGTATGCGTACTATAAACAGTGGGGTGCTATATGCCAATGGTCCTCATCAGCTGTTAGGTCCCTTCCTTTTTCGTCCCTAATTGTAAAAAACAAAACAAAAACTTTTTTCCCTTTAGCAGCTGGATCTTTAAGGTAAAAACATGGGAAAGTTTTCTGGTTTTCTTCTTTAATATAAATCTTAGTTTAAGAGTTTGTCCAGGGTATGACTTTACAGAAAACACATTATGAGAAGTCCAAACGGGAAGAAATATTTTTGTCTTTACCTATTAAGAAAGCATTTGCAGTGTTTAAACTCAGTTTATTGGCACAGTTCCTTATGAGTCTGGTGTCCTTTGTTGTCTTTCCTTGACCTGTTTTCAGATATTCATTTCCAGTACAACGGCTTTTTATTCGGATTAATGCTGCTCTCCATTGCACGATTATTTCAGGTAAACACAAAATAGGCTAATTAGGTTTTTCCCCCTTAAGTTTGTTTTTTAGCTTATAAAGGCTACAGGGTAGTGAGTGATGGGTAAATTTGACTGAGTTACCAAGTGCAATAACTTTTCTGAGTATTTTTCACAAATTCCATCTCTGCTCTTAAAAAAGAAAGTATTATTTATTTTTAGAGAGAGGAGAAGAGAGAAACAACAATGGTTGCCTCACGCATGTCGCCAACGGGGCACGTGCTCTGACCAGGCATCGAACTAGAGGCCTTTCGGTTTGTAGGACTCCGCTCCACCCACTGAGCAACACCAGTCAGGGCACACATTCCGTCTTCTCTCTTGACAATTTTCTTCATTTTACAGATGAAAAAATGTATTCTAAAAACTTGTTAGAGTGTGGCAGTCCTGAAGTGCACTTGAGATTCTATACTTGGTTGGGATTATTTATGTAGAAATGAAATCTTCAGCAGTTTTTACAATGTAATTACTATTATGGTGGAGCTTCACCATCAGAAGCCTATAGTATAGTGTAGTGGAAGGTACGGAACTTAGAACCGAAGACCTGGGTTGAAATCCTGACTAACCCTATTCAGGGGACCCCGACCTCTGGGCTGTGGATGGATACAGGTCGGGGCCTGTTAGGAACTGGGCCACATAGCACGTGGCGAGTGCTTGAATCATCCTGAAACCATCCTCCTTCCTGTGCCCCCAAACCACCCTCCACCCCCGGTCTGTGGAAAAATTGTCTTCCACGAAATGGTTCCCTGGTACCAAAAAAAGTTGGAGACAGCTGTATGTGACTCAGACAGGGGTTACTAAAGTACATTGTCTGCTCCAGGTTAGGTTCATTTTATATAACATTTTATTGAACAAACCTTGCAACTACTGGGTTGGCCAAAAAGTTCATTTGTTTTTTTCTGTAAGATGGCTCTAGTAGCACTTGGTTGTCTTTAACTTCATTTGAAACATTTTTGTTAGATGGTATTGTGATGGCTGTCATCTCTGTGTGCACTTTTTTTAAAACCTTACCAAAATTTGTAAATTACTGTGCAGCCATTGTAATATTGAAGATGAAAGAAAATATGCAACATTTTAGGTATATTATGCTTTATTATTTCAAGAAAGGTAAAAATGCAACAGAAATGCAAAAAAAGTGAGTTGTGCAGTGTGTGGAGAAGGTGCTATGAGTGATCGAACGTGTCAAAAGTCTTTCGCTAAGTTTCTTAGCACTCTTGACATTTTGGCCAAATAACTCTGCTGTGGGGCTGTCTTATGCATTGGAAGATGTTTAGCTGCACCCCCTGGCCTCTACGCACTAGAAGCCAATAGCAGGAGACAGCTGATATACTGAAATATCCAAATCAATAAAGTATTGGTGAAAGTGAAAAATGTGCCTTTTATTTTACAGAAAACACTGAATAGACTTTTTGGCCAACCCAGTGTTTTGTGAGGTTGCTATAATTGTTAGTCTCCTTTTTATAGAGGGAGAAATCAGAAATTCAGATTTTTAGGTCACCCCTCTGTAGACTGAATCAGAATCACTGGGATTGTGCTTTAGGAATCTCCAGGGAATTTTAATAAGCTGCTAGGTCTGGGGACCATTAACCCAGTGCAAGTCATTTAATCCTCTCAGCCTCTGTTTTCTCGTCCTTAAAATGAAATTTACCCCTTGTTGCATTTTTATTTGTGAAATGGGGTTACCTACCTCACAGGGACTTTGGAAAGATCACATTTGATAATCTGTTTTAAAGTTATTTGTCAACTACAAGTGTCTGAATAAGTTTTTAACCATAAAAAAACCACACAGGACTTGGAACATAACTGGTGTTCAGTAAATGGTTGTTGAAGAAATAAACTGAAGTGTAACTGTAGAACCAGCTAGACCTTCTCTGAATCTTAAATTATAAAATTGGTGAAGAGAGATCTGGAACCATCTCATTGTTTTTCCTTATTATCCCCAACTCATCTATTCCAGACCACACCTGATGAGACAAGTGAGAGAAGGAGCCTGGCCTTCCAGGGTCCCTCTGACAGTTTCCTTTGCTGAACCCCAGGACGTTATCTCATTTGATCCTTCCAGAATTCCTGGGAGGTAGGTAGAATTCACACTTCTGTAGTCCTAGTCAACTTGGGTGTTTACGTTTTTAATCAGAACACCTTTAGTTCTCTTAGGTAGTTTGATAGGATCAAGTACTGCCCTTCATGCCTTCAGCCTGATCATGCAATATGTTACCTGACCTGTAATACAAGATTTAAATAAGTTTTTGGTAGCATAGCATTATGTGTATTCATTCAAACTCTCGTTCCTCGTCTCCAGAAATCAACTCCAGCTATTGTAAAACCTTGTAAGGGGTGAGGGTAATTGAATTCTCTGGGCTCCAGTTCCTTAGGGAGAATTTGTAGTGCGTTGTCAGGATGATGTGTCCTGTACCTCAGCCTCAGGCGTAGAACTTAATAAATATTTGTTGAAATAAGGAATTTATGAACCCGCTAGACTCAGTATAAAGCTAGCTGGAATTACTTGCCTGTATTCACCTTATAGTGCATATGGATTATTTGCCTGAATTTTTAAATTTTTTTATCTTAGAAAATTTAAGTCACACACAAAAGTAAAGAAAATAGCATAGTTTTCTACACATATGCACACACAAAGGATTACTTTGGAATGCATATCAGACATGTTTCATTTGTTAAGTGTCTCAGAATATATCTTTAAAAATATGTATTTTTTAATAATTTTACACTTTATTCCCCTCACAGTGCCTTATGGTCTGGTATACGATGCCTAGTTGTCTGAGATGGGGAAATTATAAAAATCTTGTACTCTTAATTTTCTGTATTATATCAGTGTGCAAGAACAATTTAAAAGATTTAATTTTAACTTCTTTAAAATATACGTGTTTTTTTAAGTCATGGTAAAATACACAACGCAAAATTTACGCCTTATTTTTAGACAGTTCAGTAATATTAAGTACATTCACATTGTTGTGCAATCATCTCCGGTATTTTTTATTGTTTAACATATTTATTGAAATAATTTTAGATTTACAGAAAGGTTACAGACATAGTACAGATTGTTCCTGTATCCCTTGCCCATTTCCCCTCATGTCACCATCTCATATAACGGGTGTGTTTATCAGACTGAGAACCCAATTTTGATACTCAGATTTAATGTCCTTTTTCTGTTCCAGGATCCAATCCAGGACACTACATTGCTGCATTTAATTTACCCTGAATTTTAAAGTGGTGTTTCCCTTTTAAATCTCCCAGAAAAGGCACGTGGAAGGAGCATTTCTCTTTGCTGTTCTCCTGCATTTCAAGCACATCTACCTCTACGTAGCCCCCGCCTACGGTGTATATCTGCTGCGATCTTACTGCTTCACTGCCAGTAAACCAGGCAAGTGTCCGTGCGAGTGGCACGGCTCGTGCTCCATCGGGTTGGCCAGACAGTCTGTGTAGTTTTTCCCATGAAATAAAAGACACATTTTTCATTTTCACCAATAACTTTATTGACTTGGATATTTTGAATATGTCGGCTCTCTCCCACGTGGCATAACACTGATTGTTCTCAGTTAATGTCTCAATTTGATCACTGTCAACTTCAGTTGGTCTACCCAACCATGGAGCACCAGCCAGCCAAAAATCTCCAGCACAAAACTTCGTCAGCCACTTTTGACACATTCGATCAGTCATAGCACCTTCTCCATACACTGCACAAATCTGTGGCATCAGGCGCATTTTTACCTTTCTTGAAATAATAAAGCATAATACGCCAAAAATGTTGCGTATTTTCTTCCATCTTCAATATTAAATGGCTACACAGTAATTAACCGATTTCAATAAGTTTCTTAAAAAGTATGCACTGATATGACAGCTGTCACAATACCATCTAACAAAATTGTTTTAAATGAAATTAAAGACAATGAAATATTACTAGAGCCATCATACAGAAAAAAAAGCCAAATGAACTTTTTGGTCAACCCAGTATTTTTTCTTGATGTGCTGGCTTCCTTGGTGAGGTTACATGAAGCACAACAGATACCTCTCAGCTATTGACCCTGTAACTCCTGACCCATTCTGACTTTTCTCTGCTCTTGCCACATCATAAAGATTGATTGGCATATTATCGGGGGATCCTTCCAGTTTCAGCACGTGGTACATTAAGTTACGGTTTTCCGTGCTCCTGTTTAATGACAATGTTTCTTTTTTGTAGATGGGTCCGTTCGATGGAACAGTTTCAGTTATGCCCGCTTTACTTCCCTGGGACTGATTGTTTTTCTAGTTTCTGCTCTTTCGTTGGGTCCTTTCCTAGCCTTGGTAAGCCTTTTCTTTTTTATAAAGTAATACATGGTTTTTGTTGTTGTTTAGAAAGAGAATAAATTTAAGAATATAAAATAGGCAAAACTAGTCCCTTTTTACAGCTCTTCAGTGTGACTCTGAACACAGGGACGGTATTCCTTGAGCCATTTTTGTGCACATTCAAATGTGTATGTGTGTGCATTTGTATGTTTAACATGTGTCTCACACACAGTCCGTCATCGAATCTGCAGACTGTACCTGCTGCCTTGCCTGCCTGCTCAAATCTATTTGCAACCTCAAAACTTGAGGCACTTCCACAGTCATTCACTGACAGCATTCTAAAGGGCCTAGAATGTTAGAAATGTTCAGCAAGTATGTTTTTCCCTTCTTCCCTCACCCTGAATTCAGCCAATTAATTTTAATTTGTGCTAAAACTAGAAAGCACTGCATCTTGTGCAGTCTTCCTTGCTGTCGCCTTCTCTTCAGTAGACTTAGATAAGCTGCAATCTCTCTCCTTTGTCCCTCATAAATGCTTCCATTATTATACTGATATCATAACAGTATTGGATGGTATTCAAAGTACTTCCGTGTGTCTTGTCGCTGGACGGATCAGAAGGTTAGACAGAAGAGGTTCTGTGAGCTGCTCAGGATGACAGTCCTTCCTTGAAGGAATAAAGACTGGAACTCAGACCTCATAACTGTCTATACACTGTGCCAAAGACATAGTTCTCTTTTTGAATTTGGAAAAGATTGATCACTGTTTAATCTCTTTTCAACAGAACCAACTGCCTCAAGTCTTTTCCCGGCTCTTCCCTTTCAAGCGGGGCCTCTGCCATGCGTACTGGGCTCCAAACTTCTGGGCTTTGTACAACACTTTGGATAAAGTGCTGTCTGTCATCGGTATGGTAGCAAGCTTTCTCACTCAGACTCAGAACATTGAAAGGGCTATCCCATTCAGAAATGAAGAAACTTGCTGTGTATTTTGAATGAGGTCGAACGCTTGTTCCGCAGCCCTGCGTTTCAGCTGTCAGAATGAACGGGGTGGTTCTTCTAGGGAGTCTCCAGTGCAGTGCACAGTTCGTGTCTTTGAAAGCTCTTAGTGGCAATAAGCTTGTTGATCCTTTCCTTGTGGGAAAAAATTAAATATTTAGACATTTTTTAAAAGTAGTTTTTGCCATAAATAAAACATTCTTCAGTAGTTAACCCTACTTTTAAACTTAAATATGGGGAGAAGCAGGCCAGAAGAGTATATAAGCTGTGACTCTTTCAGAACTAAACCAGTACGGGAAGTGATAGCCATGCACTTCAGCATGAGATGAGCAGAAATGGAAAACCTGGGCTATGTTTTTAAGTTTGGATTGTGATGAGAAGTAATTTTTACCTGAGATGGTTCTACGGAAAATAACTCAGTCTTCATCTGTGAGTACAGCCTAGCTGTATGGGAAGTGGCAGGGTTGAGAGGAGGGTATGGAAAATTTTTCTGTAATGGGCCAGTTAACAAATACTTTAGGCTTTACAGACCACATAGATGTTTTGTTTGTTTGTTTGTTTACAACCTATAAAATATAAAAAACCATTCAGAGCTTCAGGGCTGTGCCAAAACAGGTCACAGGCTAGATTTGGCCCTCGGGCTGGAGTTTATCAACTCCTCATCTAGAATCTGATGCTTTGGTTGGGGGCCCACCTGCATAAATTGCTGACTGCAAGGCACCATACAAGTCATTTAATTCCTCTAGTTTTGCTTTCTTCACTGTAATAAGGTGATAATAGTATTTATTTCCATGAAGCATGTTGTGTGAAACAAATGCAGCAATAGAGAAATGCTGTGTTGTCAGTAGCAGAGGCTCTGGAACTACACAGAACTGGCATCAGTTCCACTACTTACTAGTTGGTGGCTTTGGGCAAGTTACCCCATTCTGTGTGCCTCAGGGGCTCAAAGTAATGGCTGCAGATCCCTTGGCGCATTGTAGGTGCTTAGTGCATGGGGGCTCTTGTTACTGATTTTGAAAAGTACTTGTAGGAAATCCTAATTTGGTCCTATCTTTCATCCACTGTGAATCTAGTTTTGATGTACATGGCATTCTTAAAAAGTAGTTTCTTAACATACTTCAAAAAAGCTTTAAACAATTAGTATGGGGTAAGGTACAAGGGTCATTTGCCTTGTCTGAGTCAGGAAACTCCTGATTTCAAGTATCTGTCTTAAAGCTGTCTTAGTGGAAAGTCTGTGGCAGATAAGGCAAGTATGTTTCAGGGAGATTGCGGTTAGCTTTAAGAGAGAATCATTAGGCTGAAGGAAAAGCGAAGAGGGGGATGACTAGACAATATTTTGGTAGTATGTACTGTTCCCACATTTCATTAATTTTCAGTGACATTATGCAGGGCTCTGTCTCAGACGGCCCCTGACCGTCCTATCAACTGCTTTGGGATGGGGCTTGCATCATCATCCTCAGACCTGGTTCATTTAATAAGCATTTCTTGAACTCCGGTGCGCTGGGGATAGGAATGAGTTACTCATCATTCCAGCCTTTAAGGAACCCCCACTACAGTAGAGGAAATGAGTATGTAAGCAGATACAGTGTAGTGTGGTGAACAGTAGAGACGTGCAAGGTACACCTGGCCCACAACAAAATCAGCTTTATTTCTTGATTTAGCAGCTTTCTCAGATGAGGGAATTAGGAGTTAACTTTGCAAAGTGAGTAGGCTATTCTAAACAAAGGGAATTGCCTGTACAAAGGGACATAAGTGTTGAGAATGGTATGTCAGGTCACTGTGGCCACGTCACATTGAACAAAATCGAGGAGCTGAGGCTGGCAAGGCAGGAAGGGGCCAGGTCGAGGAAGACACTGTATGCCGAGCTTAGGATGTGGACTTGGTCCTGGAGGCAGTGAACAGGTCAGAGCTGGGCTGCGACACGGTCAGACCTGTATTTCAGAAAGCTCACTTCATTTTAGGGGTGGGAGTAGATTGCTCTTCACGTCGCCTGCCAGCAAGGCCCCTGTTAAGCTGCACAGATTTCCAGCTCCAATACAGACAGCTCCTTGCATGGTGTAACCTCAGAGCCAGCAGCATTTTAGGTAGAATAGCACAGAATTGAGTTAGTGAAATCTTAACTTTGAACTAGTTATAAAATGTCTTATTATTTTTTTCTCAAGGAATTGATTGGTAAAATATGGCATATCATTGATCAAAACAAAATAAAATGTCTACTTACTGTGTAGGCTTAAAATTGAAACTGCTTGATCCCAACAAGATCCCTAAGGCCTCGATGACAAGTGGCTTGGTTCAGCAGTTCCAACACACAGTCCTTCCCTCAGTGACGCCCTTGGCCACCCTCCTCTGCACTCTGATCGCCATATCGGTAAGAATTCACTGGTAGTACTCATTTCTTGAATTTTCTCTGCTTCACTTCTGTGTGGTTAAATTTCAACTTTCGAGTTTTTTCAACCATAGCATAAGTTCCAGGGCTGTGACCCCGCTGCAGATTGAGGCACTGCCTAACACTTCTTAGAGCACAGGTGGCAAACACACAGCCCGTGGCCCGAACCCGGCCCTCCACCTTGTGTTATCCGGCCCGGCACCTTGTTTTTCTACCTGGCAGTTTTCTGAACTCTCGCTTAACTGTTAAGGAGTGGTTGCATTTATACAGTCCTAAAGTTATGTTCAGCCCTTGGAAGGCAACTGTGAGGCTGATGTGGCCCCCGGTGGAAATGAGTTTGACACCCCTGTCCTAGAGTAACTTCGAACACTGTAAGGAAGGACGGCCAGTGGGATGAGGAAAAAGAAAAGCCCCCGGAGGAGGGAGCACCGGCCACATGGTGGAGGAGGAGGAGGACGTTTGTAGTGGGGACATCTGAGGTTTATGTTGTTGTTTCCGTCCACGGCTAACTGAGCAGAAATCCAAAGCTGTCTGGTACTGCATGGCATTGATGAGGAGAGTCAGTGGTGGCTCTTTGAGCAGCAGATAGGAATCTGAGTCAGATGCTGTTAGAGGCTTTATTCGTATTGTTTTTATTTGTTAGTGATTCTGATGCCTTCAATCCCAGGCATAATTTTAGTAGAATTCAATAGAAATAACTCAATCCTACCTATAATTACACTCAGCTTTAATTTTGGCTTCTAAATGATCGAGCCTACTGTCAAGACGCCTGACCCTGCTGAATCACGAAGCAGGACTGGTCGGGAATTAGGTTCTGTGGCCTCCTTGTTCACGTGCCCTGGGGTAAAACTTTCCCCTAACACCTCAGACTTGTAAGCTGCTTATAGAGGCCACAGTTCTATTGTAAATTATACTCCAGCCCACAAAGCTAGGTGTTTGTTTATCAATGTGGTAAAATCTAATGTATTATTAGCCCCAAAATATCTATGAACTTTTGTAGTTTGACCTATAGGTTCAGTGACTGTTAACTAATTATGAAGATGTAAGGGGTTATACTGGTTATCTTCGAACTTAGTATCATTTCTTACTAATTTTAATGAATTATATATCTGAATGACTTTTTTTGCACAGTTAATTTTCAGTGGACTGTTTACAAAGTGATGAATCACATCAGTTTAGTGGAGAATAGTCTTAAGGTCTGTTTTTCAGAGATGATGCAAACTGTATTCACCTGAACAATGCTTCTGTGATGCCTATTTCAGATGATACTGAAGTTTCATCTTTGCCTGTTGTTTCTAGCCCTCTATTTTCTGTCTTTGGTTTAAACCCCAAGGGCCCAGCGGCTTTCTCCGATGTCTCATCCTTTGTGCCTTGAGCGCCTTCATGTTTGGGTGGCACGTCCATGAGAAAGCCATCCTCCTAGCAGTTCTCCCAATGAGGTGAGCTCAGTCCGTTGCACTTCTGGAGTATTTCAGTGTGGTTCTGTTGTTTTCTGTTTGATGTCCGTTCTTGACACGTTCAGTGGGGTGGCAAATGCCAAGATGTACAGGCACAGATTTATACTAAGACAGGACAGGGATGCTTAACTTTGGATCCTTGCAACCTGTGAAGGTTCTAAGGTATACAAAATTGGATGCATTGGTTCTGCACATTTTGGTGTAAGTGGTACTGCAGTGATTAAGAACCATGACCCCAGGCTGTTAGATCTAGATACTGAGTGGCAGCATAGTAGGAAAAAAGCGTGGGCTTTCGTGTGATCACATCCAAGAAAGTAAGGTCCACTGTTCCTTGTTAAGTGTTGTTAGTTAAGGGAAGGATTGAGTCCACTGTGCAACAATCCCTGACATAGGTACAGCATTCAGGTTTTTCAGAACTATGATTTTGGGGGTTTTTGTTTTCTTTCTGTGCTCTTCTGAGCCTCACAACAACCTTTAAGATAATTAGAATAAATGAATACCACCTCCTCTCTTAACATCTGCAGCAACTGGGGCTCAGAGAGTGTAAATGACTTATTCAAAGTCACACAGCCAGTAAGCAGCAGAGTAGGACTTAAACCTAAATCTTAGATCTTTACACTGTGCCATACTAAAAATGCATTTTAAATGGAGTAGTGTCCATTTTGTGTATAAGCGAAACGCAGCAGATAGATAGATGGTAGTAGAATTTGCATTTTTTCCTTGAGATTTTTTTTAAGTCCTAAGAGAAATCATTTAGGCTCTGAAAGAACCATAGGCAAATTTGTCAGGCCAGTATATGGCTTGCCTGGGATCATTTAACTTGGTGTTTCCAAATTAAAAAATAGAGCAAAATTTCTAATGTCTTTAGTTACAGTTTTTATTGAACACCAGCAGGCTCAGGGCATTGTCCGAGAGAAGAGCTGTGGGGTTGGAAATTAAACTGCCAAGCTCTGTTTCCTGGCTACCCACCACCAGGCCGCTCCCAACCCCTCAGTACTCCTTTCTTGGAAGCAGGCAGTTACACAAGGCAGCTAGATTCTTTTTTTGAATATCCTCCGATGCAGTGTGTTACATCCTTCTATCAATTGCTGGAAGTTTCCCACTAAAAAATTAATGTTCTCTATTGAATTTGACTTGTAGCAAAGAGTACTATGTTATATTATGCTTAAGCCAGTTCTAGAAGTGATAATAGAAACAGTTTATTCGAGCTACTTGCAGATGTAAGTTTCATTTGTTGTTTCAAGGAATTTATTATGATTTTTTTTTTTAATTTTTAGCCTTCTGTCTGTGGGAAAAGCAAGAGATGCTTCGATTTTTCTGATACTGACCACAGCAGGACACTACTCCCTGTTCCCTCTGCTCTTCACTGCACCGGGTAAACAGCTTCCCTCAGAGCGGCGGATTTCATTCCATGCCCTTTTCTCAGAGCCTGGAGATTGGTACTGTCTGATTTAAACAACTTTAAAGTCTCTTAGAAGGAGAGAGCTCATCCGTTCTCTTAAGTAAAACCCACAGTCTGTCCCTGGCTCTCAGTATCTCCAGATGTCACACAAACGCACCATCGAGCTCAAAAAGCATTACTAGCACCATATATCGGTGTCGGTGTTTATAGTGCCTGGGGTCTCATAGACCTTTCTCTTACCAACTAAATTGTCATCTGTATTTGTTTTTCTTCTCTTAACAGAACTTCCCATTAAAATCTTACTCATGTTACTATTTACCATCTACAGTATTTCCTCACTGAAGACTCTATTCAGGTAATACAAAAAATGCATTTAAAATTATATTTAATCTTGTGAAATGTTTGCTCTTAAATGTGTAATGAGCCTTTTAAAAATATTTTTAATAACAGTAATATAACAACATCATAGAAAATTAGGAAATAAAGGGAGATATTACCCATAATCCCATTACTCTGACATGCCAACCAAAGAGAGGTCATATCTTTAGTTTGGGGGACTGTTTGAGGAGGGACTACCCAGCTTATAAAACCTGTATGAGAACTTGCCCTGGCCCATGTGGCTCACTTGGTTGGAGTGTCATCTGGTAAACTGAAAGGTCATGGGTTTGATTCCTGGTGAGGGCATGTACCTAGGTTGCGGGTTTGGTCCCCGGTTGGGGCACATATGTGAAGCAACCAGTCAATATTTCTCTTTCTCTCTCTCCCCTCACCTCCCTCCATCCCTTCCTCTCTCTCTGGAGTTTTTTTTAAAAAACCTTATATGAGAACTAAAAAATGGAATGTAAAATATGCATTATGGGTCAAAATTCTTATATATCTTAGAATTACAGATGGAATAGAATCATGGAAGGAATGCTTTTCTAAACTTTTTGTAATATTATCTGTATAATTTTTTAGTACTTTCTTATGGTTTGTATCTGAATGTATTTATAAAACTTTATATATTTACTTGTTTGAAAACTCAGTTATAACAGTCTGACCCAGCAATTCCACTCTTAGATGTATACACAGAAGAATTGAAAACAGGTTCTGAAACAGGTACTTGTACACCAGTGTTCATTTATGGTGTTATTCACAGCAGCTAAAAGGTGAACCGAACCCAAGTGTCCATCAACAAGTGCATGGATAAACAAAAGTGTGTGTGTGTGTATGAAAGAGGAATGAAGCCAGAAAGAGGAATGAAGTTCTGATGTCTTCTACAGTATGGATGAACCTTGAAAACCTAGGCTAAGTGAAATGAGCCAGAGACAGAAGGACTCTAGAATGGGCGAATTCAGAGACAGAGAGTGGGTCAGTGGTTATGGGAACAGGGGTGAGGGGGAATAGGGAGTTACTGCTTCATGTTTCTAGAGATTCCCTTAGGAGTGATGAAAACGTTTCCAAGTTCTTTTGTTTATTTTTGGTTTGAGGTTTTTGTGTGTGTGTGATGAAAATGTTTTGAAAGTAGATAGTGGTAATGGTTGTACAACTTTGTCAGTATGCTCAATGCTACTGGATTGTATACTTAAAAAATGGTAAAAATAAAATAGCAAATTTTACGGTTTTTTTACCAAAACAAAAAATTATATGTTGTTGCCAGGTTCTTATTTTAATATCACATCATCTAGCCCTCTTTCCTCTTCCAAATACATAGCTATAGTAATTCTCTCTCAGAGCTTCAGCTAAGTGACAGCGTAAGTAGCTGATGATTGGGTGCATTTGGGTTGTTGAGGTAATGTAACGGTCTGTCATTACCGTTTTTTCTAAATGTGAAATTTAATGCACTCTTGCCTCTGGCCTTGGCTGTGCTGCCCGTCAAGACAGCACAGATGGGAAGCTTTAGCTGAGAAATGTTTGCAAAACCAGAGTGACTCATCTAAATCAGACCTTTCTCTCCTTTTTTCTGCAGGAAAGAAAAACCTCTTTTTACTTGGATGGAAACTTTCTACCTCCTTGGCCTGGGGCCTCTGGAAGTCTTCTGTGAATTTGTATTCCCTTTCACCTCCTGGAAGCTGAAGTACTCCTTCCTCCCTTTGCTACTGACCTCAGCGTATTGTGCAGTGGGCATTGCGTATGCTTGGTTCAAACTGTATCTTTCAGCATTGACTGACCCTCCTGCCGGCAAGACAAGGAAGCAATAAATAAAGGAACTGCTTGGGTGCATTCCAAGCAATTATTTCCTGGGACATTAATCAGAACTTAAAGAAAGTGCTGGTGGCATGAACCATTCAGTAGAGCTGTTTGAGGACCATTCTTCCAGACTTGGCCTCGCCCATCCTAGCAACCTGATGGTCACCATGGTGAAAAGCCACTTGTCCTCCAAAAGCAGCGAAACACATCTGAAAAAAATCTCACCCTGCCCTGTCACCGTTGCCAGGTCTTTTCAGGCTGCTGCTAGTGCGCCAGGCAAGCAGGGAAATCTGGTCAACGGCAGGATTATTTGTAGCCTGTGATCATCGCTGTTAGGCTGTAAAGTGCAATTAGAATCATGTGCTAAGGGAGATATAAATAAAATAGCACTTTTTATTTCTGCATAAAAGTTTTTTGGTTCATTACCAGCTTCTGCATCTTCCTAGCGGTGTGCACACAAGCAGACAGTGTACCGTCCCCATTCTGTACACCTTGTTTCAGATTTTTTTTCATTGGAATTATGTAATGACCATACTCACAGAGCTAGAGGGGATATTTAATATATGGCTTAGCTGTCAGCCAGGATTGTAAACCACATCTACTCTTATAGTGAGTTAAGGATATCTGGTACAATTCATCTATTTTAATAGCAAGCACTGCAGTTTTGGTAAGGCTGCCGTTTCTCAAACTTTCCTCATGTAGGCAGACCTAAATGGTTTTAGCATCCTGGTCTGGTCTCACCCTTCCTTAAGCATACTTCATACCCACTTTCTACCCAGTTTGCCTAATATCTGCTGCACATTCAAATTCAGCCAACATTCATCTAGTTGACATTAGGAACTTGCACACGTTTTTATTTATCTATTATTCCCTATTTGAAGATCAGAGAGACTCCAAGGTATTGGCATCCTGGAATGGTAATCCAGCTATCCCATCTCTGAAATTCACTCTGTTTTCCCAGACTTCTTTTGAGGCTCATCACAGAGGTAAACATGGGAATTTTGCCAAAGGGGGAGGGAAGCCTCGCCCCTCGAGCCTGTTTCTCCACCACAGTGCCCCTTGCACCCGTGTTTTTAAATTTGAAATTCCCAGTGTGCCGTGCTGTTTGTTTTATTCATGTCACTTACTGTTTCCTCTTTGCTGACCTTTCCACCCTGTCATCTGATTGTTCATACTTCAAAATTCGCTTAACTGCTACCATATCTGTGAACAGAAAGGTAGTACAGTGTAATGATTAGAAATAGAAGCCCTGGCCCGATGGCTCACCTGGTTGGAGTTCGTCCCCTTTGCCAAAAGCTTGCAAGTTGCATTCCCAGTCAGGGCACAAACCTAGGTTGCCGGTTCAGTTGTACAGGAGGCTACTGGGGTTTCTCTCTCCCCCCTTCCCTCCCCCCACCTCTCCCTCCCTGCCAGCCCCACCTGTGTCCTCCCTTCCCACCCTCCCTCCCTTCCTCTCTAAAGTCAACAAAACATCCCTGGGTGAGGATTTTAAAAAAGCCCTGGAGTGAAACAGCCCGATTTTCAATCTTGCCTCCGTGGTTTTTTGAAATCCGGAGCCAAGTTACTTAGCTATCCTTTGCTTCAGTGTCCTTGTCTTTGAAGTGATCACAAAAAATTCAGAACCCTGCCTGACACATATTAAGTGTTCAATAAATTCATATTTTTGTGAGTCTGCCACCCCCCCAGAATTGAGTGCCCCCACCATGTGCCCCCATGCCAGGGCTCTACTACCATTCACGGCTGTAATACTTCATTTATCTGTTTTCCCCAAGAGACTGATGGGTTGGGAGCCGAGACCACGCTTGTTTTGATAGCCCCAGTTTTTTGGCACAATTGAATAAATGAAACACCACACAAGCCATGATAAAACCTAATGTTTATAGTATCAGCACTCACACACTGGGCCCAGTGTAGCACCTCACATCTTTGCAGATAGGTGTGCAAGCCTCAAAAAGAAAATTAGAGAATGAATTTAGATCTCAACAAGGCCAAATTTGGTGGTTGCTGTGTGATATCAGAAATGGAAGAGCCTACCTGGTAAGGACATTTCCAGAATGTTCTGCAGAGCCCTAAGTTTCCTGAAAGTTGCCTCAGAGTTCTGGACCCAGTCCCATCTTTCACCAAAACAAATATGCTTTGCACTATTTTATATATTAGGTTTCATAATAAGTTTGTGTTTGATTTAAAAGTTGGTGCCAACACAGATTAGAACTCAGACTTCTGCCTGCAACCTAGGACTCTCCCCAAACACTATATTTTGCATTCATGTGTTTAAAACTTTTTGGAGATGTGGGTGGTTTTCAGCAACATATTGCTAGGTTCCAGCAATTACTAAATAGAGTGTTGTTTCAAAACGTTTTGAAATCTAGAATTAAGCAAAGTCAAGAAGAACAAGCCAAGCTTACTATCAAAGTTTAAACAAATATGACCTATAAACAATTCATTCTTTACCTGCTGTTTTATATATATATATGTATGTATAGATATAAATACATATATATATTTTTTATGTACACACACATATTTATTTATATATATTTAAATCCGCACTCAAGGATATGTTTATTGATTTTAGAGAGGGAAACATCAATCAGTTGCCTCCTGTATGCACCCCAAGTAGGGATCAAACCCACAAACTTTTTGTGTACAGAAGGATGCTCAAACCAGCTGAACAAGCCACCCAGCCAGGGCCCTGCTGTCTAGTTTATATTTAGTTTATATCCAGTGTACCAAAATCTCACAAGAGAAAAGTAAGAGGGCCTTGGTATTCCTGGTCACTGTGCCTTTCCCCAGGCAAAGGGATGGAGCCGGAATGAGAAGGACACTCCTGGGAAGAGGAGCTGTTTCTCCAGCCCACCACTGGTATGGCCCCCTCTCACTGACTTCCACCTGGAAACTAGCGCTGGAAGGGAGCACTTCAGTGTCAGAGAGAACCGGCCCCTATGCACAGCCCGTGCAGCTTCTGCCTGCAGTTACTGGGAGAAAAAAAAACCACAGCCTTTGAAAAAGATGCTGTGCTCTTCCATGATTTAATGAAATTACATTTCCAGCATGATTGTGGTTTTAAAAAAAATCTTTTGACCGATATATCCCCTTTTGTGCTCCAAAGAAATGGACTTCTGTGCTAATGGCAGCTGAAATTAGACAATTTTATAAACCTCAAATACTTCTATCAGTACAGCCATTAGTTCTCACAGGAAAGCCCTCTATTCAGCAGCCCCATTTCATAGAAAGGCCAATAGATGCACTAATTTTTTTCACTCTCAGAAGTCAGAATTAAAAATAACATACTTGTATGTACAAAAACAACTATGGAAGGGACAGGACCCATGGTATACTTATGTCCAGAATCATGGAATCCTAAAATTTCAGAAAGGCTCCCAGAAGAGCACTCCAGGCAGACTTATTTTTTATAGTTTTCCTTACAGAGAACAGACAACTGATTAGGCAGTGAGGTGGTATTCACCACCTTACAATGAAGCATACACACCCCAATATGCGTGGCTTTTTCTTAAGGCATTTAATGCTTAATTAGTATTTAACTTCCTCTGACTTTTACCCGTTGGTCTCTGTAGGGATACATAATGAGCTTCTGCTCCCATTTGTGCGGCAGCCCATCAAGTGATGTACAAAGGGAAAAACCCATATTGTAATTCTTTCTGTGGACTGCCTGCTGTGTGCCAAGTACTGGGCTAGGCATTACCTCTTAATCCTTCTAAAACTTTGAAAATCAAATTCATTCACCATTGCTTAAAAAAAAATCACTGATTCCTATTGTGTGATGCACTGTGCTAAGTGCTGGAGATTAAAAGGTAAACAAGAAAAACATTCCTGCCATCAAGGAATCTACGTTCTAGTGGCTAGTGGGATAAGAGCTATGAAGAGTGAAGTAGGCTGAAGTTGGAGAAAGGCAGGGCCTATTATGTTATGCAGGGTCTTTTAGTCCTTGTAAGGAATTAAATTTTAAGTCAAATAGAAACCAAAGAGTTTAAAATTTTCTGAGTTACATTTCCCTGTACATGGAGCGAAATTTAACAGGTGCCCAGCAACCCAGTTCCCCTACCAAGAGGCCACCATTACATTATTATCTTGTGTATCATGCCAGGGATTCCGGAGATATTCTATGCATAGACAAGTGCTTACATACACACAATTGATACACACTGCTATAACTTTACTTTTTTTTTTTTTTAGTGTATGATTTTAGAGTACATTCTATCACCAGTACATGTAAAATCACACCATTCTTTTAACAGCTGCATAGTATCTGTATTAGCTGTCTATTGCTGGGTAACAAACCCAGTGGCTGAAAACAACACATTTATTATCTCACAACTTCTGTGGTCGGGAGGCCAGGCACGGCTCATCCGGTCCACAGCCTCAGGGTCTCTCACAGGCTGCAATCCAAGTGTTCTTATCTCAAGATTCCACTGGGGAAGGATCTGTTTCACACTCACATGACTGTTGGCAGAATTTGGTTCTTTATGGGCTGTAGGTTTGAGGGCCTCGGTTTCTTGCTGACTGTTGGACAGAGGTCACCCTGAGCTCTTTGCCACATGGGCCTCTCCACAGAGTAACTCACAACACAGCAGTCGGTTTCATCCAAGTCAGCAAGGGACAGAGTCAGCTAGCAAGACAGACTTATTATTATCTTGTGTAATGTAACCATGGAAGTCACATCCTGTCACCTCTGCCACAGTTTATAGATTAGAAGGAAGTCACGTATCCCACCCGCACTGAAGGGGAGGGGATTACGCTAGGCCTGAGTGCCCGTAGGCAGACAACTGGGGGCCATCTTGGAGTCTGTCTGTTACAGCATCCGTGTTTAGACAAACCATAACTTATGTAACAAGTGTCCTCTTTTTTTAATTAATATATTTTATTGATTATGCTATTACAGTTGTCCCATTACGCCCCCTTCATTCCCCTCCACCCTGCACACCCTCTCCCACCCCACATTCCCCCCCTTTAGTTCATGTCCATGTGTCGTAAGTTCTTTAGCTTCTACATTTCCCCTACTATTCTTGCCCTCCCCCTGTCTATTTTCTACCTACCATCCATGCTACTTATTCTCTGTACCTTTCCCCCCTCTCTCCTCCTCCCACTCCCCTGTTGCTAACCCTCCATGTGCTCTCCATCTCTGTGGTTCTGTTCCTGTTCTAGTTGTTTGCTTAGTTTCTAGTTGTTTTTGGTTCAGGTGTGGTTGTTAATAATTGTGAGTTTGCTGTCATTTTACTACACATGTTTTTTATCTTCTTTTTCTTAGATAAGTCTCTTTAACATTTCATACACTCTTTTTTAATTAATATATTTTATTGATTATGCTATTACAGTTGTCCCATTTTCCCCCTTCACTCCCCTCCACCCTGCACACCCTCTCCCACGCACATTCCCCCACTTTAGTTCATGTCCATGTGTCATACTTGTAAGTCCTTTAGCTTCTACATTTCCCATACTATTCTTACCCTGCCCCTATTTTCTACCTACCACCTATGCTACTTATTCTCTGTACCTTCCCCCCCTCTCTCCTCCTCCCACTCCCCTGTTGCTAACCCTCCATGTGATCTCCATTTCTGTGGTTCTGTTCCTGTTCTAGTTGTTTGCTTAGTCTCTTTTTGTGTTTGTTTTAGGTGTGGTTGTTAATAATTGTGAGTTTGCTGTCAATTTACTGTACATATTTTTAAACTTCTTTTTCTTAGATAAATCCCTTTAACATTTCACATAATAAGGGCTTGGTGATGATGAACTCCTTTAACTTGCCCCTATCTGAGAAGCACTTTATCTGCCCTTCCATTCTAAATGAAAGCTTTGCTGGATAGAGCAATCTTGAATGTAGGTCCTTGCCTTTCATGACTTGGGATACTTCTTTCCAGTCCCTTCTTGCCTGTAAGGTCTCTTTTGAGAAATCAGCTGACAGTCTGATGGGAACTCCCTTGTAGGTGACTATCCCCTTATCTTTTGCTGCTTCTAGGATTCTCTCCTTCATTTTCACCTTGGCTAATGTAATTATGATGCGCCTTGGTGTGTTCCTCCTTGGGTCCAACTTCTTTGGGACTCTCTGAGCTTCCTGGACTTCCTGGAATTCTATTTCCTTTGCCAGATTGGGAAAGTTCTCCTTTATTATTTG
>CM052543.1:44258322-44282849 GCA_028533065.1 Trachops cirrhosus | reverse complement strand
CTTCATTTCACTTATTGTAGCTTTCATTTTTTCATCTAGTTTGTGACCAAAATCAACCAGTTCTGTGAGCATCCTGATCACCAGTGCTTTGAACTGTGCATCTGATAGGTTGGATATCTCTTGGTCACTTAAAAGGATGGGTTTTGGGGTTTTCAATTGATCTTCTGTTAGAGCCATCTCTTTGGATTTTTTGTTTTGTTTTGTTTTGTTTTTTTGGTCTTGTTGCACATGTTACGTATGAGGGGCAGAGCCTTAGGTGTTCACCAGGGCGGGGCATGCCAGTCGCTGGGTTGTGACGCTGTATGTGGGGTCAGAGTCTGAGAGGGAGCAATGGCGCCTGCTCTGCTCTTTGTCTGACCTCAGTCCCTTCCACCGCTTCCCCGGAGCAAACTGGGCCCCTCTGGTGCCAGTTCCGGTGTGGGTGGGCTTGTGCACCCCGAGGGACCTTCCTTTACAATCAGTGACCCAAGGCTCTATTTCCTGGTGCTGGGACCCTGAGTTGCGTGCAGTGCCTTGCTTCACAATGGCCACCTCGCTGGGTCTGCCGGTCGCCAACCCCGTGCCGGGGCCCCACCAGCCACTGCTTCGCGCCCAGGGTCTGCCGGCTTCCTCTGCTCTCTGCTCCTTGACTGCACCTGTCTGCCCAACTCCGCCCCTCCTACTGGTCTGGATGAACGTGTCTGATTTAACTCCTTGGATGTCCCACTTCCACACAGTTCAATTTTTTGTCAGTTCTGGTTGTTATTTTGTTTCTATATTGTTGTTGTCCCTATCTTGGTTGTGCGAGGAGGCACAGTGTGTCTACCTATGCCTCCATCTTGGCAGGAAGTATGAGTGTCCTCTTAATGGACACTTAGGTTTTTTCCGGTATGTTTGCCAGTATTATACTGCAACGAATGTCAATGTTTCATTTCTACGCATGTGCTAGGATTGGATTAAATTTCTAGAAGTGGTATTGTCAAGTTGAACATTATGTACATTTATAATTTTGGTAGATGTTGCCAAATTAGTCATAGAAGTTGCCCCAGTTTATGATCCAAGACAAGGAATGGTGCCTGTTTCCTCATAAACTTGCCAACATAATGTATCATTAGTATTTTAGATCTTTGCCAATGATATCTCAGAGTAATATTCATTTGCATTTCTCTTTTGAGAGATATTAGAGTCTTTCTGTATGTTTAACAGCCATTGGTACTTTCTCTTCTGAAAACTGTTTATGTTCTTTGCCACTTTTTCTATTAAATTTCTCATCTTTTCTTATTTACTTGGGTGTTGAAATGCATTTTCAAAAAGTCACTCCAGTTACTCTGTGGAGAACTGCCTGGGTACAAGATTATAGAGTTTGACCTGACTGGCATAGCTCAGTTGATTGAGCACAGGCCTGCTAACCAAAGGGTCGTTGGTTCAATTCCCAGTCAGGGCACATGCCTGGGTTGTGGGCCAGCTCCCCAGGAGGGGGAGTGTGAGAGGCAACCACACATTGATGTTTCTCTCCCTCTCTGCCTCTCTCCCTTACCCTCCCTCTAAAATAAATAAATAAAAGTAAAAATGAGGGGTGGCAGCGTGATGTAGAAGCAGATAGATTAGGGGTTGGAACAGACAGTAGTGGGAAATGGACTAGATATAGGGCTTGAGGGTAAGCAAAGGGCCATAGGTGATCCCTGTGTTTCAGGTGTTGCACCTGGACGGATGGTGGCATTGTTTACTGCGGTGGGACATGCAGGACACGCAAGTGGAGGGCCTGCAGATGGCATTAAGAGCTTTGTTTTGGAAACTGTAAAATTTGTAAAAGAAAATTTAAGACCTTGCTTTGACAAGATTTTTTTAAAGATATAAAACAAACCATACAGGAAAAGATTAGACTGATATATTTTATTATATCAGAACTTTTAACTTCTGTGTAATAAAAGACCTTATAAATAAAGATAAAAGACAAAAAAACAGATTGCAGGCAGAATATTTTGTAACATATATAACAGAGAAAGGATTTATATTACCTCGCATAAGAAATTCCTACAAATCATTTAGAAAAACACAACCCTAAAGAAAACAAGCAAAGTATATGACTAGGCAATCAAACAGAAGGACACTCAAATGGCAAATAACTACAGAAAGAAATATGCGTTTTCACCAGATAATAGGGATATGCAAGTTAAGGCAACATTGAGATCCCGTTTTTCACCACCAGACAAAAACTAAATTCTGACAATAGGAAATATGGCTACTTTCACATAAATTGTGGATAGAAAGGAAATTGAATCAGTGTCTTTATGGAAGCATTGACATTATCTCGTAAAAGTGAAAATTTATATATTCTCTTTTTTCCCCCAGGAAACACCAAATGGCGGATGGTGCGGGTGCTCCGAGGGCCCTGGGATTGGAGGCCACCACAGCTTCTACGGAGGATTTGGCAGGGGCATCCGGCTGAGCTCCCGGCCGGGGGTCGGGGTTGAGGCTGTGAAACTCACAGAGGCAAGGCCGGGGACAAGGAGTAGATCCCCCTCACCAAGTTGGGCTGCCTGGTGAAGGACATGAAAATCAAGTCCCTGGGGGAGATCTCTTTTCTCTGCCCATCAAAGAATCTGAGATCTCTTTTCTTGGGGGCATCCCTCAAAGACTAGGTTTTGAAGATTATACCCTTGCAAAAGCAGACACATGCGGGCCAGAGGACCTGGTTCAAGGCATTTGTCGCCATTGGGGACGACAATGGACACGTTGGTCTGGGTGTCAAGTGCTCTAAGGAAGCAGCCGCTGCCATCCGCGGGGCCATCACCCTGGCCAAGCTCTCTATTGTCCCTGTGCGGCAAGGCTGCTGGGGGAACAAGATCCGCAAGCCCCACACCGTCCCTTGTAAGGTGACCAGGCGCTGTGGCTCTGGGCTGGGGCGCCTCATCCCTGCACACGGGTCACTGGCATCGTCTCAGTCCCTGTGCCCACAGTTGCTGCTGATGGCTGGTATTGGCGACTGCTACACCTCAGCCAGGGGCTGCTCTGCCACCCGGGGCAACTTCGCCAAGGCCGCCTTCGATGCCATCGCTAAGGCCTACAGCTCTCTCACCCCCAGCCTCTGGGAAGAGGCTGTGCTCACCGAGTCTCCCTGTCTGGAACTCACTGACCGTCTTGTAAAGACCACCGTCCCCCAGAGTTTCTATGCAGAGGACCCAGGCTCCAGCTGTGGCCACTCCATAATGTTGTACAAGGAAAACAACGTGAATTAAGCCTGGTAAAAAGAAAAAGAAAATTTATATAATCTGAAACTTGGCAGTTCTAACCTTAAATACAGGCCTTAGAGAGACTCTTGAACATGGACTTAAGGAGATAATATATACAGAATGTGTAAAGTTCTAAAACCATGCACAAAAAATCGTGTTTCTTGTCGCAAATGAAGTCCTCTCTTAATATGAGTATATTAAAATGGACATTAGTATACATGTGGAATTTAGGGTCAAGGTTGCCTCTAGGGAGGAAGGAAAGAGATTGGGAATGAGGATTGAGGTCAAAAGGAGTTTTAGCTCTGTACTATTTTATTTACATATTTTTAAAGGAGAATATATATAAATGTTGCTTATATGTGTGTATCTTACCTGTATACATCAGGAAAGAAGAACCTGAAGCAAATACAATAAAATGTGGTAGAAATATGAGTATTTCTTATATTATTCTTTGAAAATATTTTTAATGTTCTCAGTGTAAAAAAAGAGTTTTATTTTTGGGTATACTTAATTTGAGGTGTTTCTGAGATATCCTGGTGAAGGTGAGTAGATGTGTAATTTGAGCTGAAAAGAGTTTGGACTAGAGTAATAAATATTGGAGTCATAAGTATATACATGGTAATTAAGGCCGAGGGAATCGATATATCACCTAAGGAAAAAGAATAGACAGTGAAGAGAAGAGGACCCAGGACAAGTCTTGAGGAAATTTCACATTTTCAGGTTAAGGAGAAAAAGAGGAGACATCAGACGAAGTTGATAAAGTAAAGCCAGAGAAGCAAGAGAAAAACTAAGATGTACGGTGTCCTGGAAGCTAGAGGAAGAGGGTGTTAATTGAAAGGATAGAAAGGACAACTGTGTCAAGTGCTGCTCACACACTGAGTTAAAAATTTGCATCATTGGGTGTGGCCACACGGAAGTCACGGGCGTACTCATAGGGTAATTTAATTGAAGGTGAGAACAGAGAGGTTTTGTAACAGGTGAGCAAGATCCGTTGGACAAAGCGCAAAAAGCACAGTCACAACAGGGAAAAATGGACAAATCTGACCACATAAGAACAGCAAATTTCATTAGTGTTGAGAATATGTGTGGAATTCCTACAAATCACCCAGTAAAAAAGATGACCCAAGACAAAAAATAGGTAAAGGGTAAACGGTCAATTAATCTACAGAAGAGGAAACTGGACTAGCCAATAAATATGAGAAGATATTTAACTTCACTAAAATCAGAGAAAGGCAAAACAATAATGAAACAACATTTCCACCAGTAGATTAGCAAAAATCAAAGTTTGGTAACGGCAAACAGGCAAGGGTTGCCAAGGATGGGGAACCCAACAGAATCAAGTAAGAAACTGTCAGAACTAATTAGAGAGTTTAGCAAGGGTTGCAGGATACAAGAGCAACATTCTAATTAACCAATTAGAAAAGGTAATAAAATATAAGATAGTATGTATAACAGAAACTATAAATACCTAGAGACAAACTAATAAAAATACACAAGAATTTTATGGAGAAAACTATAATGCTTTAACAGGGATATAAAAAGAAAGTTACAATAAATGGAGAAATATATACCATGTTCATGTATGAGAAGGCTCAGCATTTTAAATATATCAATTCTTCCCATATTAGTCTATGACTCAGTGTAATTCTAACCAATATCCTAATGAGAGCTTTCGGGGAATATAACAAGGTGATTTTAAAATCATGAGTGAGAATAGAGGTGTATTTATTTAATAACAAATAAATAACAATAAATGTTTGCTAGCTTTTTTTAAAACACAAATGGGTGACACACCCTACCAGATATGAAAAAATATTACAAAGCCATAGTTATTCATGTAATATAGTAATTGTCAAAGAGATCTGTGGAACAAAGTACGGTTTAGCAATAGACCTTGACTGTTAACTAACCTTATTGTTGTAATTATTTTGCAATATACATGTGTATCAAATCATCACAATGTACACCTTAAACATACATGTTATATGTGTCAATAATATTGGAATAAACCTTGAAAAAAATAAATTTAAAAAAATTTAAAAAGAAATAGGCCATGGCATTTTTCAGAACATGATGTATATTAGACAAGGCATTAAATATTGGTGGGGAAAGGATGAATTATTTATAAATGGTGTTGGGTCAATTCTTGTGTGTAACATTCCTCACACTCAAAAACAAAATCCAAGTGGATCAAAAAACTTAAACATGAAACTTGGGAAGAAAAGATAGGATCCTGTCTTTATGACCTCAGAATAAAAAAAATTTCTTAAACAATATGAAAAGCACAGGCCATAAAAAAAAGGATTGGTAGATTGGACTAACTCAATAATTTAAATTTCTGTATTTCAAAAGATATCCTCCAAAAATAATGTTCAAAGGCAAGTAACACACTTGGAGAAGATATCTGCCACATAAATAACAAAGAATTAGTATCAGAATATAAAAGATTTCTACTAATCAATGAATAAGGGAAAGATAGTTCAAAAGAAAAATGGGCCAAGGACAAACTCTTGCATTTTGCTAAAGAGAAAACCCAGATGACCAATAAACTTTGAAAGAATTCTCAGAACCTCTCTAATCATCATGGAAATGCACCTTAAAATAAAATATTATTTTTCTTTTTTCAAATGTATTGGTAACCCTGAACAGCTAAAACAATCTTGAAAAAGAAGGACAAAGCTGGAGACCTCACACCTCCTGATTTCAAAACATACTACAAAATAATAGTAACCAAGATGGCATGGCTCTGTCATATAGACAGATACACAGAACGATGGGACAGAATACAGAGCCCAGAAAATAAACCCTTGAGTAAATGGCCAATGAGCTTACACTGTGGGAAAAGGACAGTCTCTTTTAACAAATGACATTGGGAAAAACGTACATCTACATACAAAAGAATGCAGTTGGACCCTTGCCTTGCTTACACCATACACAAAAACTAACTCAAAATGGATTGAACACCTAAATTGAAGACCTTAAACTATAAAATTCGCAGAAGAAAACATAGGGAAACAGCTTCAGGACATTAGTTTTGGCAATGATTTTCCTTGATATGACACCAAATCACAGGCAACAAAAGCAAAAATACTTTAAAAACTTAAAAACTTTTGCACATCAAAGGAAACAATCAACAGACTGAAAAGACAACCTATGAAGTGGGAGAAAATATTTGCAAATCATATCTGATTAAGGGATTAATATCTAGAATATATAAGGAACTTCTATAACTCAATAAAAAACCCTAAATCACCCAATTTAAAAGTGGGCAAAGAACTTGAATAGACAATTCTCTAAAGAAGATATACAAATGGCCAACAAGCATATGAAAAGATGATCAACATCACTAATCATATAAGATAATATCTCATACTTATTAGGATGTCCAGTATCAAAAACAAACAAACAAAAAAACCAGAAAATGAGAAGTGTTGGCAAGGATGTGGAGAAATTAAAATCCTTAAACACTGTGGGAATGTAAAATGGTACAGCCATTAGGAAAACAGTATGAGTTTCTCCAAAAAATGAAAGACAGAATTACCATATGATCCAATAATCTCATCTCTGGGTAGATACCCAAAAGAATTTAAAGCAGGATCTCGAGGAGGTATTTGCACACCTATGTTCACTGCAGTATTATTCTCAGTAGGTAAAAGGTAGAAGCAACCCAAATAGACAACTGAAAGGTGGGTAAAAAATTAGCATATACATTTTATGGTGGAATATTATACAACCTTAAAATGGAAGGAAATCTTATCAAAAATGGATAAACTTTAAGGACACTATGCTAAGAAAAATAAAGCATTCACAACAGGATAGACCATTCACTCATATGAAGTATCTGAAGTAGTCAAAATCATAAAAACAGAAAGTAGAAAGTTGTTTGCAAGGGCTGGGGGAAGCAGAGAAAAGGAATTAGTATTTAATGGTTATAGAGTTTCAATTTTGCAAGATGAAAAAATTCTAGAGCTATGCTGCACAATGATGAATATACTTAACACTATTGAACTATACACTTAAAAATGGTTAAGATGCTAACATTGTTATATGTTTTTACCACAATAAAAAAGTTACAATTTTAATTTAGCCAAAAATTGTAGTATTGCATAAAATATATAACAAATCCAAAAGTGTGTGAAATGCATCTGTAAAGTTAAAAATAATAAAATTTAGCCTTGGCCAGTGTGGCTCAGTTGGTTGGAGTGTCATCTCAGGCACCAAAAGTTTGTGAGTTCTATTCCAATTCAGGGAACAGAACTAGGTTGTTGGTTCGATCCCCAGTTGGGGTTCATGCAGAGGCACGTGCAGAGGGCAACTGATCAATGTTTCTCTCTCCCTCCTTCTCTGTCTCTCTCTCTCCCCTCTCTCCCTTCCTCTCTCTCCAAAAAACAAGGGAAAAAGGTCTTCGGATGAGGATAATAATAATAATAATAATAATATTTATATCCATGTACCCACCACACAGCTCAGAAATAGAATATTATTAATCCCTTAGAAGGCTTCTCTATGCCCTTCCTCCCTCCCTTCCTCCCCCAGAGGTAACTATCCTGAACATTCAAGTTAATCTTTCTCTTTCTTTTTCAAATAGTTTTACCACTAAGATGTGTGTATCTCTAAACAATATATTTTTGCCTAATTGAACTTTATATAAGTGGAATCATATATCCTCCTTTAACTTATCTCTTTTTCTCTGATTTCATATTCTCTTTTTAAACATGAATCTCTGAGGTTCATCATAGTGAGGCATGAGTATTGTGATGCATGAAAACACAACAATTTATTTTCTAATCTGTTCTTAATGGGCATTTAAGACATTTCCAGTTTTTGTGATATTGCAAATGGTCATTACTCCTGTGAATATTTTTGTACTTTTCTTGGTCCTGATATTCTCACGCAAAATTTTTTCTAAGCCCTATATTTTAGAGTATAAACATAGATAAGTGAAAAAGAATTTGGAAACAACCTAAAAGGTTAACAGATGAGCAAAATCAGACATATTTATATGATAGAATATTATATAGTAGTCAAAAGGAATGAATCTGATTTTCCTGTATCATCGTAGATCACAAAAACATTATATGGAAAGAAAAGTGAGAGAAAAACAAAAATAATGAATCATACTATTTAAGGAAAAAGAATTTAAAAGCACAGATGACACAATACCAAATATACATAAAAATATAAAAACTGGACTAGAAGTATATACACTAAAATCATGATAGTGTTTGCTTCTGGGGAAGATGGGAAAGGGGACTTTAGATTTTGTCTGTAATGTTTTATTTCCTTTAAAAAAGGTTAAAAGTAAATATGATACAAGATTAACAGTTGTTAATTTGGGGTGGAAGAATATGGGTATTAGTTATATTGTTTTTTTTAATTTGTATGTTTTACGTTTCTTTTTTTTTAAAGTCATAGATTAGACCCAGAAGGATGTAAGGTAGAAGGGTGTGTGAGCATCATTTAAATATTTAAGTATTTGCCTGATAGTTCATCTGGTATTCAAAACTTACATATTGTGAAAATCCCACTGAAAGTTTTGTTGTGTGTGTTTTTCATTCTTTTAATTTTCAAAGGAACAGCAGTTAAAAAAATTTTTTTTGTGCAAAAAGGCGTACCATTTCCATAGGACAGATGCCCGGACGTGTAATTACTGGGTCAAAGAGGGTGAATCTTTTAAGCATTTGCTGCCCTTGAGGAATATGTTCTAATATACCTTCGTTTGGAAAGTCCTACCTTGAAATATAGCAAATCTAGGAGTGTTTTCTATGGGCATAAAAAGTCCGTCTTTTATTTAACTACTCTTAACTGATACTTAATTCTTCCACTTTGGTTGATACATATACCTTTGCGTTAACCTCTGGCTTAATTAGTATTTGTCTACATAAAATGTTGATCCCACTAATGGATAGACACAAAAAGAAGATATTTTCGCTCAATATTAGGAAGGACTTTTTAAAAAGGGAACTATTCAAAGATGACCTGCAATACGGCACCCAGTATTGGAGGTAGGTGAGCAGAGACTGGACAATTATAGACTCCTCCTTTCATTCCTCAGACCTTTAAGGAACACCTCTTCCTTCAGCCACGTGCAAGGACCTAAAGACCCAGAGGTGAACAATTTTAGGGTGCTGCCACCCAGCCTAAACCTCAAGAGTTTTACTAAATGATCCAGTCTAGGGTTCTCTGAATTCTTTGTTGATGGCTGGGCCTTAATTTTAAGTTTGGAGGGTGAGCCAGTGCAAATGGAGGACTGGAAACAGCCTTTAAAAATAAAATATTTTATTTATTTATTTTTAGAGAGGGGAAGGGAGAAAGAAGGAGAGGGAGGGGAACGCCCTATATGAAAGAGAAGCATCCACCCGCCTCCTCTGCGCTGCACTCCATCCAGGACGAGCCCCCAATCCAGGCACATGCCCTGACCCGGAATGATTCCGCGACCTTTCGCTTTGCGGGAGGACGTCCAACCCACTCTACCACACGGTCAGGGCGAACGCAGCTTTTATGAGAATTCAATTAATTATGTTTCTCAAAACAATTCATCAATATCACTTGAGGGTGTTGTCAGATGCAAAGATAAATTCTCGCTGAAGGAACATTCAGGTGCGGGAAAGGGAGAGACACTCGGGAGGCGGGCGGTTGGGCGAAAAAAAGCCGTATCTTCTAATATTCTCCCAGTTTGGCTCATTTCGTGTATTCCTCGCCTCCTTGGTACCAAGACCCCATACCCCAGGAGCTGAATTAGCGCCAGCAGGCGAGCTAGCTCGTGGGTCATTCAGTATGCCGGAACCTCCCAGGCAAGTTCGCGAGGCAGTGCGCCCGGGGAAGCGTTTGAGCGCTGCACCGCCCTGCGCCATGCCCTTCAGCCCGGTGCTCGGAGGAGAAAGCTTAGGACGTGGGGCCCGGCTGTGGTTGTGAGGGTTTTCGTTGTAGTTAGCGGCCTGAGGCCAGGCCTCTAGCAAGAGCGGCATCATCATGCTGAGCGGACGGCCGGGCCGAGTGCCCTTACAGTTCCTGCCGGATGAGGCTCGGAGCCTGCCCCCGCCCAAGCTGACCGACCCGCGGCTCGCCTACATCGGCTTCTTGGGCTATTGCTCCGGTCTGCTCGATAACGCGATCCGGCGGAGGCCGGTGGTGTTGGCCGGTGAGGGCTGCGCGAGCGGGATCGGTGGGAGGAGAGAGGGTCTCAGGGTTGCGAGCCCGCTCTGCCATAGGCTGCCAAAGGTGCCTTCGCTTTTCCGGGCATTTTCGCCTAGCAGGCCCCGCCTCGCCTTCCTGGGTCATCCGCGCGCCCCGTGAGCTCTTCAGAATCCGGCGGGGCCAGTGTCATTTGGCTCTGTAGGAAACTGAGGTGGAGTGAAACCCACGACCCCACAGTGAGTCTGTGAAGGACCTGGCAGTGGACTGCCTGCCCCCCTCTCAGTTCGCGCTGTGGTGTGTGCAGAAATGAGCGTTCACTCCATGCCATGTACTACTGAAACTACGTACATTATAGATAGCATTTAATTCTCAAGACACCTTATGGGGAGATGTTATCCACAATGAGAAAACAGAACCTTAGAGAGGTTAGAGCAGTTTGTCCAAGGTCATACAGCTCACAAGGAGAAGAGCGTGTTTTAGTCATCAGAGTCTGTATTGGAAAACAGTGCTGGCAAACTCAATGTGCATACTGCTAATAACCTGGCACCTTGTTAAAATGTGCATTCTGATTCATTACGTCTGGGAAGAGGCCTGATATTAACAAACTAGCAGACGCTGCTGCTGCTGCTGCTGCTGCTGCTGCTGCTGCTGCTGCTGTGGAGACCCCACTTTAAGTGGGAGGCTTTAAAACACTGGGCTGTCTTTTCTAGTATGTCAGTGGTGTCCTGTCAGAGCTGGCAAGAGCTGACACAGTTGGTGTGCTAAGGGTTATGGACCTCCAAATGGAAAAGTGGAGGGAAACTGAAAGATTTTGAACTTAGCTTTGACTTATCAGGCAGATACTAGGAAAGAGCCTTCCAGGCCCATGGGACTAGGGGGAATAAATGAAGGCAAAGGTCTCTGGATGGGGGTAGTTTGATGATTGAATGAGTGTGCAGGGTAGGACAATAAGGCTACAAACAATAGTAGGGAGATCATGGCAATTTATTCTCCAGGTAGAAAGGAACCTTTTTAGCTTTTGATTGGTAGGGGCCAAGCAGAGATGCAGCGATCAGACGTGTGTTTTAAAAGATCAGCTTGGTCAACAATGTGCAGCAACACTGATGGGAGCCAAGGAGCCCAGTTAGGAGCAAAGCTAGTACAGTGGTTCCCGCATCCAGGAACCACCTCACTTGCGTCTCTTTTGCCTTCTTCCAGCTGTGTGTTAACCCGGAAGTCAGCTTCCTGTGCTCAAATAGGACCGAAATCCCATCTCCCTCAGATAGGCCTCTACTATAGCAATTTGCATATTAATAGAGATGAGTTCACCCATTTAAGTCCAGGAAAGTTCTGGGAAGGCTTCTTAGCAGAAGTGAAGTCTGAGATGAGCCTTCAAGGATCAGTAAGTCACTGGGCAGAGAAAATAACCAGTGCACGGTATGTAGAAGCATGAAGAAGCCTAGTTTGTGTGAGGAATTAAAAGTAGTTCAGTGTGTCCCAGTGGGTTGGGCATTGTCCCAGAGACTGAAATGTCACGAGTTCCATTCTGGTCAGGGCACATGCCTGGATTGCAGGTTTCATCCCTGGTTGAACGGGTATAAGAGGCAACCAATCAATGTTTCTCTCTCTCCCTCCCTTCCCGTCTCTGAAAATAGATAAATCTTTAAAAAAAAAATAACCCTGGCTGGTATAGCTAACTGGATTGAGCACAGGCTGTGAACCAAAGGGTTGCCAGTCCAATTCCCAGTCGGGGCACATGCCCAGGTTGCAGGCCAGGTCCCCAGTAGGGGCCACGTGAGAGGCTACCACACAGTGATGTTTCTCTCCCTCTCTATCTCCCTCCCTTCCCCTCTCTCTAAGATTAAATAAATAAAAATCTTAGAAAAAATAGTTCAGTGTTACTGGAGCACAGTGTGCATATCAGGGAGCATAAGAAGATGAAGGTGGGAGAGTTGCTTCAAGAAGGGTTTGGGAGGTCATTTGTAAGAATTTGTCTTCTGTTGAGCATAACTGAAGAAGGAACCAACAATCAAGGTTTATATTTTAGTAAAAATTCTTCTAGTGACAAAATAAAAGCTGGGATGATTGTGCAGTGAAAAATGAGATGAAGGGGAGACCAGTTAGTACAAATGAGAGGTAAGTGAGGAAAGGAAATATTTACCGGGCAGAACTGGCAGCACTCAGTGACTGGATGGGGGGAAGAGGGTAGGAAAAGAAGAGTGATTACTGTGTTTATTACCCAGGACTTGGATTTCTGGGTAACTGGTCTTATTCTTAGAATTAGGAGGAAGAGGCATGTGTAGGAAGGAAATGAGTTCATTTTGGGATACTGAGGTGAACGTATCTGTCAAACATTTGGATGTATCTGTTATTCGACATAGTTGTCTGAGTTGGATATATTTGTGGGTCACCAGCACATGGATAGTAGATACAAGTATAGTAATAAACCAGTTCTCCAAAGGAAGATATGTAGGATAGGAAGTGGAGGACTGAGGGTGGCTTAGCTAGAAAATCAAACCTGCAGTTAGCCTTTTGCAAAAAATATTTCTGTATATCAAGTTGCTATCTTTGGATCTCCCCTTCAGACTTTTGGCTTTCTCTAGAGCATGTGATTTGACCCTCTCCATTCTCATTATAATAGAATTATTTTTTTAATATGATGATTTTATAAATATAGTTTTCAAATAGATAATACATGAAAATGGGATGAAATTTAGATGGGACAGAAGAGAATTGAGATATATTTGTAGTGTAGGCTGCTATTTTAGTAGCCACTAAATATGCAAATATAAATCAGTATATGGAGACCAACCACACTGCTTGAAGACCGTTTGTAAAGGACTTTGTCTCAGCTCATCACTTCCTGAACAAGTCCTGGAATACAAATTAGTTGAAGTCTAAAGTTAACTTATTGAAGAAGAAAATATTTTTTTCTGTTCTCAGTTTAGCATTTGGGATTTGGGATTTATCCACCTTTCTCCATGAAGAAATTTATAAAACCTCAATTTTTAAAATCTTGGATTCTTTCGATAATGATGTTTGTAGACTTAATGTTGCTTTTCATAATTGCCAAATTGCTTTAAGAAGACATTGCAAGATCAAGGCTGCTTGTTCAGAATAGCCATATAGAAAAGCCCTTTTTAAAAACATATTTTAGAAGAAATAATACATTATATATCTGAAAAATAAGAATATAATCTTTACTACACATTGTCTGGCTGACTTTTGCTTTCTTTGGGATTTGCCATTTGAATTTCAGGTTTGCATCGCCAGCTTCTATATGTTACTTCCTTTGTTTTTATTGGATATTATCTTTTAAAACGTCAAGACTATCTATATGCTGTGAGGGACCATGATATGTTCGCGTATATAAAATCACATCCGGAAGATTTTCCTGAAAAAGGTATTTCAAGTTAATTGTCAAAAACTTTCTTAGTCTGCATCATTTTCCCCGGTTAATCTGTTACATGCCTGTGGCCTCAGGTTCCTTCTCTATTTTGTTGACTCCCATATTGTTGTCTATAGACCAGAATTATCTTGAATTCAAATATCCAGGTTCTGGGTAACTATCTCGGATGCAAACCGAACCTCGCGGGCCCTCTGCCGGCCCAGACCTGTCTGTGCCCCGCTTCAGAGGCTGCTGCTGTCCTCCTGGGTACTCCAGCCCAATGCCTGGGAATCATCTCCAAGTTTTTTCTTTTACTCCCCATTAGTCATCAGGTCTTACTGTTCTACTTTCTATTTCTCAACTCTAAACTCTCCTCCCTCTCCCACTCTTTGCTGGTGCAGGTCCTAATAATCTTTTGCTTGGATTGTTGGTCTTGCCTCCAGCTCTCCTCCATTTTTGGTCTTATTGAAGTTCACATCTCAGGCTGAGTGCCTGGCAGAAGCACTTTCCCATACCTTTAATCCTCCACATTACATACACAGAGCTGCGTCCCTCGTTAGACTGTAGTTTCGTCTGTTTCCCCAGCCTCCAGCACAGAGCCCTCACATAGTGGACACTAAATAAATAATAGCTGACCTGAACAACACAGAACCCTGCCTCATCTCCCATAATCCATCTCCTGCCTCACGAAGTGCGGTGTTCTGAACCTGCCCTGTATCATTTGTACACACTGTCCCTTTTTCTTGAACCTCCTCTTGCCCATTTCCACCCCGTCTATCTGGCAAATTCCTGTCCAAGCTTCATCTCGATGAAGTTTTTACCCAGTTACAGACAGGAATTTCCTTAGCACATTCTACTTATCTCTGTTCAACTATAGTAGTGATATAACTGTCTTGTTTTTATTTTACACACATACACTACAGATGTGTACATGAGTGAAGGAAGGAAGGAAAAATTTGAACTCCTAGATTTTCCCAAATGTGTAATATTAAGCATTGAGATTTTATTAGACTGAATGATGATCTCTAAGGTCCTATTTAGCTCTAAAATTATATTACTCTATTCAGTATTCTTACAGCCTTTAGTCACATATGTATTGTTTACCGTGCATTAAAAAGGTACAGTCTGTGTGTGCGTGTGTGTTTGTCAATGAAGAGCTCAAAGACTAGTACAAAACCATGAACAGTGGTTGTATCAGGGATGAGGAATATTCCAAACTGCTGGAAGGACTTAGGAATATTGATTCCTCAGAGTGAGACCCAATGGCAGAGCCGTCCTCAGTCCCAGACCTCGGGCTCTTTGCCTGCACGTTCCCACTGTCTCCGTCTGTCAGCAGGAGCGTGTACAGATTCACAGGCTCATTCTGTCTCTGAGCAGCAGGTTACTAGCAGGAGTACCAGGAGCCTCAGGCACTGATGACCACGTAAGCACAGAGAGCTTGACCACCTCAGCTCCGGGCTCCTCCCCCCTGACCTTTGCCCCTCCCTGTTCATTCCTTCCTTAACCCCTGCAGCCAGGATCCCCCCCGGCAGCACTTCGCCCCTCTGGGCAGCCATCTGGATGTCACCACAGGTTCTTCGAAAGTATTCAGTGAAGCAAGAGAGTCTCAGGGATCACCAGGCCATGGCTGAGGACTAGAAAAGGAGGAAATTTTAGGGGTTTCTGTCTCTAAGAGTATTAAGTTTTAATTTATTCTTTAGGGAATATGATTTAAAACATAATTTAAACATAATCTTTTCTGATCTTTCCTTTTATAGATAAGAAAACTTATGCTGAAATTCTTGAAGAATTCCATCCAGTGCGTTGAAGTCTCCAAAGTTCTTGCTTCAGTTTCACTGATAACAGTTATTTCTGAATTTAGTGGAACACATTTTCTTGATATTTGAAGTGATAGTAATCTGTGTGTTAACACTGGTGATTAAAATGGTCATCATGAGCACTCTGACTCCTTTTTGTCATCAGAAAAGTAGTTCATCCCAGAATGGTCTGTTTCAATTCACCCAATTTTAAGAAGACACCTGACAGATTTAAAATGGAGTAGTTCCAGTTCTGAGTCAGCCAAGTACGGCCTGTGGGCCAGATGTGGCCCGCTGCCAATACCGTTCTTTTGGAACACAGCCCTGCACATTCGTTCACGTGTTGCTCCTGTTGCTTCCAGGCCGCAGCAGCAGATTTGTGTAGCTGTGGCAGGGACCTTATGGCCTGCAAAGCATGAACTAACATACCGTCCTTTACAGAAAGGGTTTTCCTGCCCCTGTGCTAGTGCAAAGCAAAACAAAATAAGCCAGGCTATGGAGGGCTGTGTAAGTCATGTAAATAATTTTGACTTGAACCCCTAGGTGGTAGGAAGTTACTAACGAGTTTTTTAAATGGGACTAATGGTCAGGTTTTTATCTGTTAGCTCTCTCTGAACAATATAGCAGGTGGTTTACAAGCATGAGACTCGAGACCAGGAGAACAGAAGACTGACCCCACAAAGGGGTCCTTGCTCTTCGCTGGACCCCCTGGGAGAAGGGCTCAGTGCCAATGCTGTCTACAGCGCAGCTGGGTGCCATTAGTGGTAAAGAGCCCACCTGACTGGGAGGAAGCTACTCTGCTCTGCTTACCAAATCCCGGGATTGTCCAGGAAGTTTGTGTTTCCAAGCTCAGATTTTATAATCGGACTGGTTTTTGGAGATGAATAAAATAGTTTCTCATTACATGATTTCAAATTAGGTAGCAGTGTGAATATAAATTTGGTTTTTGGACAAAATCAGATGAGTTCCATCTCTTCTCTTGAGTCCCACTTGTTAAATATAAAATCGTGTCCAAGAAAGTACTTTAGAAGTCCTTTAGAATAAAGATATGTACAAGTTCAAGGTATTGTTTTTTTAATTGCTACTGCAATAAATAGGTTCATAGTTCACCTGTGCTCAGCAGGTTCAGGAGTGAACCACTCATCCCCAGGGACTCTGCTGCTACCTCTTAGTTCTGGAGTGTAGAAAACAGCTGGAGCAAACCCAGAGTGGGGGGCGCGGGAAATGAGCCCGTAATAATAGCGCTTACATGCCAGGTGCTTTTGATTGTATCTTGTTTAATTTCTAGAACAACTTTGTGAGGCACTCAATATCCCCATTTTATGGGTCATGAAATTTAGGTTCCGACCGTTTAAGTAACTTGCCCAAGATCACATTGAATAAGTGCTAAGAGTCAGATGCTAAAGCCTATATTCTTCCTACTGTACCACATTGGCTAGGTAACATCTAGTCCCTCACGAACCACTGAGCACTGTCCCAAGCAGGTAAGAGGTGAGCGGGAGTTGTGAATAGCAACAGGCATCCTAAAGGTGGTGACCCAGTGACGAGTCCAGAACTGGTGCTCAGAGAGGGGTAAGGAAGCATCTCAGAAAAACACGTCGCCTCACTTCCAGCTATAGGTCTAGCCGTTCTGGTCTCATCATCGGGGCCAGTGAGCTGCTCCAAGTCCTCATCACGGAGTCTGTGGAGTGCAGAAATGTTAAAAAAACAAGTCAGTGTGAATCCACATCACTAAGGTACTGTCATATTCCTACTGAAATAGGGAAAACAATGACAAAGCTCCATGGTGTTGTGTAGGGGAGTCTGGTAGTGTCAGCACTGTAAGAAGAATCGGCTCATCAGAGCGGCAATAACTAGTTTGACCTCTCCATTTTACTAACAGGGAAACCGAGGCACAAAGGTAAGCTGGCCAGGGTCATACAGACATCAGCAGCAGAGTCAGGACAAGAGTCCAGGTGTTTTAACTTCTGCCATACCACGAAAATCAGTGTAGCGTAGAACGGCTGCTCTGTCTGCAAAGCTGATTGATCAAGGAGTGGGTGTTCTGTCCACTGAGCCATCCCCAGTTCCCTGCTGCAGCCCAGGCTGCAGGACTCTACCGCACGGAGGAAATTCACCAGTGCGGAGGAAGACAGACACCACGTAGGCCAGGGTCATTCACGTCTCAACTGTGCTTTCCTCAGTAACCTCGGACTCATTTTACTTCCTAGACCTCTAGTTTTTTCATGTAAAAGGGGGTGATAGTTCCATTAGATAACTGATATGCAAGCAGTTTTAAACTATAAAACTATTTGTATACTTATTGTTATTTTTACCACCACTGCTATAATTCAGTGAAGAAACTGAAATCCAGAGAAGTGAGGTGGCTAAGCCAAGGCCTCAGCTCATTAGAGGTGGGACCAGAACTTTACCCTAGAGCTGCTGACTCAACTCAGTTATATTCAAGAACCTCTGAAAAGCACCCAAGGAGCCTTGAGGGGAGATTGCAGTGAGGCTGAAGTTTGGATTTGGGTTTGAGGTAGTGGAAGGAAAAATGGCTGAGCAAATACCGGAGCGCAGCTGCCTAGAAGCTGTGTTCAGGCTCCTGTTCAATCCCCATCATTACAGAGTGTCCTCAGGCAGATTATGAAGATAACACATAGGGCCAAGATTAGGTGTGATGAAAAGAATACCCAATTCAAAATTGGGGCCAGTCTTGCTTCTGTCCTCTTACTATGTGGCTTTTGGTGAATCACTCACCTCCGGCTTTAATGTCCTTACTTGTAAAATGGGGATAAGACTCCTGCCCCGCAGACCTGCGTCGGTGGTTTTGAGATTACCGTGGACGTGAATACGCTTTATCACCAACAAAATCAGTTCATGGGAGCAGGGCTGGCAGGTAGCACAGGATCAAAACTGGCGCAACTCAAAATTTGGTGGCCAAATTTCTCCTAATCTCTACCCAGGGGTGACCCACCCACAACTGTCTCCTTCTTCCCATCACCTACCTGGTGCCACCACCTGCTTGTCTAGCTTGCGGCCCCCCACACCTTACAACCCCGGCCCTTCTGTGCATAGACATGTGGGCTCAAACTTCAGCACATTTCCATGTCCTCCCAACAGGGCTTTCCAGCAGGCATGCCTCCATGCTGCTGTGCCTGGGGCCAGTTAGAGTGCCGAGAGAGCAGTCCTTCAGCTTTCCACCTGGCTGGCTGCAACCTGGGGTGGCCAGAGCACCCCGCCTATTGCAGGAATACTGTGAGTAGCCTCACCTATGCACCCCATGTAACATCTAATATGCCTCACGTTCTGTGGCTTGACAAAATGTTGGGAAGCAATGCCACACACACACACACAGAAGTCACAATTCACCTGAGTAAATGCCCACACTTCCTAACAAAGGCGCACATGCAAAAACACAAATGTGTACCCATATGGCATGCACTCCCAGGACACTTTTCCTGCTGTCTCCCTAACAGTCATGGCCATTACTCACCCATTCTGGGTCAGAAGGAGAGTAAGGCAGCAAGGATGGCTCTGTCTGGGACCTCAGCTCTCCCTCTCCCTCTCCCACTGGGTGGGACCCCTGCTCCCCCTGCTCCCCCAGGACATCCCTCAGTGGACTCTGACTAGTGTGGCTGCCATTACCTTCCCTAGAGTCCGAGGCCTACATGGCCTGTTCTGTTATTTCCTGGTATATTCTCGTCAGCTCCTTGGCTTTCAAGGTGAGGTGCGTGAGGATGTGATGAAGGCTAGTGTAGTGCAGGTGGAACTGGGCTTCCAGGTCCAGCTGCCCCAAGACCTCCTCCTCAGCCTCCTCCTCGCCCTCCTCCGTCTCTGTAGCTTCATTCTCAGTCACACTGGTTTTACCACCGGCCACCTTGACCTGCCACTCGTCCCGGGGCAGCAGCCCATGGTCCACATCCGTGCGGATGGCCTTGAGCATGGTGAAGTAGTTGTAGAGACTGGGGGCCCCAGTCTGCGCACTTAGCTGCACGTCCCGCAGGAGGCTGGGGAACATCACCACCTGCTCCATGTTCTGCACCACGGCCGAGTACCGGTCCATGACGTTCAGCAGGCAGTTCTTGGGGTAGCGTTTGGTCAGCACCTGCATGGTTGCTTCCTCCAGCACAGGGAGTCCCGCAGACGTTGTTCTTTTTAACGGCTGGGTGTGAAGGCAGTTTGACAGGACACCAAGGCCCAGCTGGTGGGCAAAAACACACCCTGTTTTAGGCCAATCCCAGGGCTTGGGCCCCACTGTCTGTATCAGGAGATCTGTCTTCCTAGGGAAGGACCTGCCAGCTTTCTGCCTATCACGTCAGCACTCCTGACCGCCTGAGCAGGAGCCTGGCTCCTCCTCCATCAGCTCATAGAGCCAACTACAGGGAAGCTTTTCCCTTTGGCAACCAGTGCATTTGACCCCGGGGCAGTAATTAACTCTTTCAGGTCACCAGAGGCCAAGCTGCCTACTTAGAGTAGCCTCCTAGTGTGCAGCTGACTTCTTCAACCTGGGTGCCTCAGCTGTGACAGCAACGAGGAGGGTGATGAAAGGAAACTGCTTAGTGCGGGGGCAAAGAGCACTGAAACAGAAGCTGGAAGCCCAGTCCTGCAGTTTCTAGTGAGTTTTGGTTTTACCTTATTCTGTACCTCCTTTGTACCCATTTGTGCACCAAGATCTTTCACAAGGTACCTCATTTAAACTTCACCAAACCCCTGTGGTGAATATTTAATCTTCCTATCTACTAATAAGAAAACTAACGTGTAGATAGCTAAAGGAACTTGCCCATGGTTCTGACTGGATTCCAGCCCAGAACTGCCTCTCTCCCACCTCCGCTCAGCACTCTAGACCCGTGTGTGAGGGTGAATGAGTATACGAGCTCCTGGGTCCATATCTGTCTCTGTAATTGTGGGATCTTGTTGTGAGATCGAACGAGACAATGCTGAAGAAACACTTCGCCAGCCACAAAGCAGTGCCCAGGTGTATGCCCGATGCAGATCCCAGATTCATGCTGGGGCCCTCTCAACCCTAACCTGTAATTCCACAAGTTACAATGCTTCCTTTTTCCCATCGACCTCGCCCTTTGGCCAAAGCCTCAGAAAATAATAATCCTTTACATAGCCACATTATCCCAGTTAACAAACTGCATCTGTTACATTTATTTATGAGATAACTGGGAAAAGGAGGGCCAGGGGGAGGTGCAAAGTTGCACAGCAAGTTATGGTCAGAGTCAAGTGGAAAACAAGACCTTCTGGTTGTGGTTCATCTCTAGGTACCTGCTGCCCAGTAGGGGAGAAGAGGAGGGGAGAGGCTCGGTTAAGGGAACCGGTCTCATCTAAGCAGCTCTTACCCCCACCCCACAGCAGGAGCCCCTTTGCATCCCCAGGACTGCCAGTCACCCACTCTCCCACCTCCTTCCACCCCTATGGCCAGACCTGTGAGAAAGTTCATCTTCATATTGAACTGAATTCTACCTCTCTTTATCCCCTACCCACCCACCAATTACCCATCTTAAGTATGATTATATTAGCACAACAGAGCAGTGTGAAAAACCATTTCCCAGCCTCTAACTCACTCAATGCCCATAATATGAGGCAGAAAAACAATAGTATCCCCCTTTTCAGATGAGGAAACAGAGACTGAGAAAGTCTCAGAAGTGACAGGGGAGGCTCAGCCCAGCTCTCCAGACCTCTGAGGAAAGCTGCAGGTGTTCTCTCCCATAGCACCCTTTGTGGGCTGGGTGTGTACATAGCTGCAGGTGACCTGGGGTAATCCTGCATTGGACAGGTGGCCTCGCCTCTTCAGAAGAGAGAGGGCAGCCAAGTCCAGGTGCCTGTGGTGAATGACAAAGCTTCCACTTTAACCTCTTCTGTATTACAGGTCATGGAGTGGAACAGAGAGTACAGCCCAGCTCTTCCTTCCTCGGGCTACGTGGCCCTGGGCTGCTCGCTGCTCCTCTCTGAGCCTCAGCTCCCTCCTATATTCTAGTCATGATCAGAGCCAACACTGATTGAGGGCTTGGTAGTTCATCCTCCCAAGAATCATATGTAATAGGTGTTCTCCATTTACAGAGGGGGAGATGAAGGCCTCAGATGGTAAAGTGATTAGTCTAAGAACATACGCTCTTAGTTTAAGGCACGGAGGAGTTGGGGTGAGCAGCAACTCCTACCCATGGATTGTCATGAGGGTTAGAGTTGATGTTTGTGAAATGCCTGGTATATTGCAAGGCCTCAATAAATACGTATTTACCTCCCGCCACTTCTCCTTTCCTACTCTGTGCTCCCCAAGTCCTCGTTATGCCTCCATCCTAGGACTCACCACACACATTGAGGTTAATTTTGTATCTGTCCTGGGGCCCAGAACTGCAGGTGCTCAGCAGATACTGACCGGCCGAATGATGACCATTGGATCCACTTCTTGGTGCATTCCAGGGTCTTTGGTCATAGTGTCCAGTCACCTTGAAAACCAGGGTTCCTGGCCTGGTGGGAAGGAATGGTGAAGACTGGAAGGTGAGGGAGCCCAGAGGCTATAGCTGCCCTTGGCCACCCAGGAGCTGCGTGACACTGCGAATACTCATGGGGCTGCCTCTGAGGTGAGGCTGTTTTCCAGGATGACCTCTCAGGGAAGGAGGGTGCGCCATGCTCCTGTCCTGACAGTCTTCACTCTGCAGGGCGCCTCTCCGTTCTTACTGTAAAACGAAAGTTGTTAGCAAGACCCACGAGCCCGATATTACCTCCACCAGTCAGTACGGTGAAGAATTTGCGTAAAATTCCTCCCTAAACTATGTGTGGAAAGAGTAAGTTTTCTAAATTAATAGATTAAGTGAAAATATTTCATTTTAACAGATTACTTAAGTAAACATTTGATTCATTCACTTCCAGACCTAAAACATTTTTTTTGTTTGTTTGTTTTCGACCTTTACTGGGGTAAACATTCTTGGGAAAACGGGGCATCCCTTGTGTCGGAACACCCAGGATGGCTGAGCAGTGAGTATGGCCCAAGACCACGAGGCTGGACGTTGCAGTTTGGGTTTGGAGGGCCGCTGCCCAGCCCACTTGTGAACAGGCTCCCTGAGCATCTGTGCCCTGGGCTGTGAAAGGTTTGGAGATCTCTGAAGGGAAGGCCTTTCCAGCCCTGGTTGAATTACTCCTTCTCACCCTGTGGGCAGGTGTCTACGCGTGCCCTGTCTTAGTTCTTGTGTTAACTCAGTCCCAGGTCACCAGCTCAGAGCTGGAAGCATGGTGTTCCAGTCCTGCACTCCGGGCTGGGAGAGCTGACTCTGCCGCACTGGGCAGGTCCAGAGTGCCCGGCTGGGGGCGGCCACCTTCCTCTCTCACCCTGTGGCCGGGAGCCACCTGGGGCCTCTTTGGGCCATCTGGGCCTCATCTACTCAACAAGGGGGCCGATCTTTGTTGGGGCCTCCCCAGCTCAGACTTTGGGTAACCACCTGAGCACACCCCCCACTCCACCCCTGTGTCCCGCAGTGTCATTCTGTCTCTCCATTTGCATACTAAAGCCAGTCTATTCCCAGACTTGTTGCTGGGCCAGCCCAGGAGGCTTGCGTAAGTGAGTAAACGAGTGTATTAGTGAAAAGGGGAGAGCGTAAGCAAACTGATAATTGGAGGACAAATGAGTTGTGTGAGTGAATGAGTGCAGAGTTCATGAGTCACCCTGGGAAGGAGGGCGAGGAGGACCCACATGGCCAGGGTCGTCTAGCCTGCAGGCTACAGCCAGAGACTGGCCCTAGGTCTACCCATCAGATGGAAGGCCCTGGATAAAATGTTGCTGAATGAGCAGCTGCCAGCCCTCCCTGATTAGAAGACAGAGAGCAGGGATCCAAGGGGACAGGCTGGACTCAGACACATTCTAGGAGTGGGGCGAGGAGGAAGGCAGAAAAGAAGCGATGTGAGGTCTTCTCAGGGGGGTGCTATGGGGCAGGACCCAATGGACTCAGGTGTCCCTGCTCTCAAGATCCCCTGTCCCAGGGCTGAGAGGCTACCTGGTCCAACTGGGTGCCACAGGCGGGAAACCCTGGCAGTGGAAGGGAGGGAATTAGCAGAAGCTGGATGAGACATTGAGCGTCACTCAGTTTCCCTGGACTTCTCTGCTTCCCTCAAGTTGGGGGAAACTGAGGCAGGGTGAGGCAACTCACTGGAATGGCCTCCATAGAACTGCCTGTGGCCTCATGCTCAGGGCACCTGCTTGACCCAAGTTGGACAGAGGGAACTGACTCCAGATGGACTGGAGTCAAGGCTCACAAGGGCCAGGCCAGGAACACCACGTGACTGTGATGCAAGGGACTGCCTGACTCCAAGTAACCCGGGCTGGGCTGGAGGCCAGGCGGCCACAGAAGGGACTCAGACAAAGGTTGCAGCAAGTTTTCTGTTTCTTTGGTTTTTTAAATATAGTTTATTGATTATGCTATTACAGTTGTCCCATTTTCCCCCTTCACTCCCCTCCACCCTGCACACCCTCTCCCACCCACATTCCCCCACTTTAGTTCATGTCCATGTGTCATACTTATAAGTCCTATAGCTTCTACATTTCCCCTACTATTCTTACCCTGCCCCTGTCTATTTTCTACCTACCATCTATGCTACTTATCCTCTGTACCTCCCCCCTCTTCTCCCACTCCCCTGTTGCTAACCCTCCATGTGATCTCCATTTCTGTGGTTCTGTTTCTGTTCTAGTTGTTTGCTTAGTTTCTTCTTGTTTTTTTTTTAGGTGTGGTTGTTAATAATTGTGAGTTTGCTGTCATTTTACTGTACATATTTTTAATCTTCTTTTTCTTAGATAAGTCCCTTTAACATTTCACATAATAAGGGCTTGGTGATGATGAACTCCTTTAACTTGCCCCTATCTGAGAAGCACTTGATCTGCCCTTCCATTCTAAATGAAAGCTTTGCTGGATAGAGCAATCTTGAATGTAGGTCCTTGCTTTTCATAACTTGGAATACTTCTTTCCAGCCCCTTCTTGCCTGCAAGGTCTCTTTTGAGAAATCAGCTGACAGTCTGATGGGAACTCCTTTGTAGGTAAC
>CM052543.1:44205486-44257822 GCA_028533065.1 Trachops cirrhosus | reverse complement strand
ATTATTAACAACCACACCTGAAACAAAAACAAGAAGAAACTAAGCAAACGACTAGAACAGAAACAGAACCACAGAAATGGAGATCACATGGAGGGTTAGCAACAGGGGAGTGGGAGGAGGAGAGTGGGGGAAAGATACGAAGAATAAGTAGCAATGAAGGTAGATAGAAAATAGACAGGGGGAGGGCAAGAATAGTATGGGAAATGTAGAAGCAAAGAACTTATGACACATGGACTGAAGTAAAGGGGGGAATAAGGGTGAGAGAGGGTGTTCAGGGTGGAGGGGAATGAAGGGGGGATAATAGGACAACTGTAATAGCATAATCAATAAAATATATTTTAAAAAAATAAATAAATAAAATAAAAAAGAAAAAAAACCCGAAAAGTCTCCGGCATTCATTCTCATGGTTGCTGAATATAACAGTCCACAACCCAGGCGTGTGCCCAGACCAGGAACCAAACTGGCAACCTTTCGGTTCGCAGGCCACTGCTCAACCCACTGAGCCACACCAGCAAGGGCGAGTCTATGACATTTTAAAATTCTGTGGCAAGACTAGTGACTCACACAGATAATAGCTCTCTCCTCTACCTGGGATCCCCTGAGGACAAGAAATAGGACAAATAGTTCTTTCCTATGACCCCAGCACCCCAGGAGCTCAGGAAAGTTTCCTCAGTTGGTTGACTGAAAAGATGAATAAATGAAAACTGTGGGAATTTGTCTACCTTTGGTGTGTTCCCCAGATATTTCTTCACTCCTTCCTTTATTTTTTTCTCTCAACATACTTTTACTGAGTTCGCTGCAGAGGAAACCTGGCCACAAATGGTGCTGGGGGGTGGGGGAGGAGGCTGCCAAAGGCAGGCCCAGGGCTCCAGAGAGCTCAGGTGTCATTGGGCCTGGGCTCCCTACCTCCGGAGGAGCCCCATGAGTCACTCTGCAGTGGGGGTTGGGGGGCTGGGGGGCGGGGAGGGGAGGCTATTACTCTGCCCACAGGGCTGGCCCCCAGGCTGGGACCCAGGCCAGAGTCCAGGGAGTGACCAAGGACCCCATCCCCACTCTGAACAGATGTGGGAGGGGGCTTGGTTGGGGAAGGAGGACACACTGATCAAGAGCCATGAGCTCATACACAAAACGCAGCCCATAAACACCCTCCTTCCAGGCCTTCTCAGGCCTCCCAGGCCTCAAGCCACCCTAAGCCACCTTTTGGGACTTCCTTCCCTTTCCAGCCTGGGGTTCACAGTGACTCCTGCTCTGGCTTCTCCTTCCTCCATACATAATCAATCTGCCTTAGCTACAAAAAAGACTCACCCCTCCCTATCAACACTTCAACACTTCCTTGTAGAAGCTTCCTGTGGGACTATAACACCCACAAATTTAGTGGTTTAAAGCAACACAAATGCGATATCTCAGCCCCAGAGATCAAAAGTCCAGAATGGATCTTCCTGGCCTAAAGTCAAAGTGTCGGCAGGGCTGTGTTCCTTTCTGGCAACTGTAGGGAAGAATCCATTCCCTTGCCTCTTCCAGACTTTAGAGGTTTCTGGCATTCCTTGGTTTGAGGTGTTCCTTGGCATTCCTCCCTCCATCTTCAAAGCCAGCAACACCTTCTCCTGCTGCCATTCCTCAGGTCCTCCCTCTTCCAATGACAAGGACTTTTGTCCTTACGTTGCAAATGGAGATAGGGTCCAGGTGCTTGGTGGCTGCTAACAAAGAACTGAACAGACCATATAAACAAAGATATACAAAGCAAGTGAGAGAAAGTTTCTGGCATCATCACTGATAAATCCTCTGAATAACAGGAAAAAACCTAAATCCCCAGACCACCCACCAGAGCCAATACTGACCATGAAAACATCCAGGGAAATAAGTAGGAAACCTGACAATCAGGATCCACTTAATTAGAGAGAGACCAAATGCTGAAACGGCCCCCACACCTTCCTGTAGCTGAAGTGATCAGGCAAAAGGACAGGAAAAACCCAATCGAGTTAAAGAGGAACACCATGATCTGTTGTGCTTACACTTTTAACGTGGCAAACCAAGGTGAATAGCCACTTGACAGAAAGCACATCGTTACAGTCTATTAGGGATCATCTCAAGAGTTCCAAGTTCATTCTTTATTTGCTCCTAGTGGCTAATCCCTTCCCTCCTCCCAGCCCTTGGCCTAATCATCAAGAAATACTGGGAAAAGAAAAAATAAAATAAAATAGGGACTCAACTCTTACAGAAAGCATCAAGAATTGCATTTTAGCAATTAAGAATTATGTGCAGAAATGCAGTCATAATGAAAGTCATACACTAAAATAATATTTAATTCCAAAGTAAACACATACCTTACAAATTTGAAAGTAATTCCAATAAACAGCATATCTTAGAAATTCCAAAGTCAAAATCCTCCTGACTCACAAAGTCCTCATTTCTTCTAGGAACCAAAGGGATAGTAGCTTCAGCCTTGGTTCTCTTGTCTTCATCCTACCAAGATTTGGGAGTGGGGCCATCTCTGACCAGGGAATGGCTCTCTTCTATTGAACTGTTAGGGGATTTATAGAGCTTTTGCTTAAGTTTCTACACATTCTATTTCCCACAGTCCTTGATTGTCCAACTGGGGGAGGAAACCACAATGCTAATTATTATCAGGATGCTGAGGACAGCTGCAGCGTGTCAGGATTTTCTATCCTATCTCCTGCCTCAACTACACAGGCCCAACTAGATAATCCAGGATAATCTTCCCATCTCAAGGTCATCTGATTAGCAATCTTAATTCCATCTGCATCCTTAATTCCCCTTGGCCACATAACCTAACATATATTCACAGATGCCAGGGATTTGGACATTGACATCTTTGGGAGCCATTATTGTATCCATCACATTCCTCATCCCTTTCATTTGGTTTTTACATGCCACAACAATCCTTTAAATGAACATTTGCACAGAAACCCAATGAATAAAGCAAATTGAAAAGAAATTGATTTTGCTGAAGCGGAAAAAAGGGGGCTATAGCTGACCATCTTTCATTAGCCCTTAGGTCACTGCCAGAGAACCTAGGCTACTTCATGGAGCACAGCTGGAAATTAACAGGCACGGTGAAGTCCAAAGCCTAACTTTGATGTTCAAGGCCTCAACCAGCCTTTCTGGTTTTATTCTCTGCCAGCAGAACAACACACCTGAATCCCACATCTGGGCCGGGATCTGGGCAGGAGGGACACCTGGATTCCCAGTCCCTGCCCCCAGGAAGCTCAGAGCCTGATGAGGGAGGGGGACAGACAACTAAAACAGGCCACTTCAGCCTACCTGGGTGAGTATGAAGGGCACAGGGAGCAGAGAGGAGAGGTGCTTGGGGAACCTTCCTGAAAGTGTAACAACTTTGTGGAGTAAGCAAGGCAGAGAAAGGTGGGAATAATCTTAAATGCAGGATGGTAAGGGGAAAAATGTTTCTCTCTCTTTATCTCTCAATATTAGATATATTTTCTATACACACAATACATTTACTATATAGGTATATATTATATATTAAAGTATACATAGCACATATATTCTTTATAGTACATATAAAAAGGATATGTCTATTACAACTTTTCTGATTTCATGCATCTATATATTGTTTATGACTACATACATATGCAGTAAATAAAAACACTAATTTAAGGAGCCATCTTTGGGGGGTGAAAGGGAAGAGTACACTTTACATTTGTTAGGTCTTATTTCTCAAGATCAGTGACAGGTACGTGGATATTTATATATTCACTCTCTAGTATTTTTTTAATATATTGCATACTTATTTTTTTAAAAAAGAAAGGAAAGTGGGAAATGTTTTCCAGCAGAAGTATCAGCTTGAGCAAAAGCTGAGACACGAAATAGCAAAAATACTGATGAGTCCTCAACTTGCCTGCACTGTCCCAAACTCCACAGTACCTTTTCCGATCTTTTCTCCCCCTCTTCCTGCCTCGCCTCCTTTTGCCCAGCCTCACGCTCCGCGGCTGACCATTCTGACAAGATCAGCTCCTCCCCTATCGGACATACTGTCATCCCACTTGAAAGTGTACACCTCTCCTCAGCCGGTTCAGTTCAAGAACGCCAGCGTGTCTCCTGCTGAAGGCAGACTCAGATTGTGGCGATGTTGAGCCACAGGCAGCTCCAGGGTTCGGCCCCGAGGCTGGGGCCGGCTGCAGCAGTTCTGGCCAGCAGGCGGCGCTGTGGGCCAGGCCAGGACCTGGGCTCCCGCAGAGCTGACGCTCGGCTCTTCTCTGCATCCCAGAGCAGCACGATCCCTGAACTCCCTCTAGGACGTCGCCCGCAGAAACACACGAGTTTCCAGGCGATAACTGTGTGCCTCCTTTTAAGAAAGAAAGGCTAACCATGGCTGGTGTGGCTCAGTGGATTAGGTGCCAGCCTGCGAACGGAATGGTCGCTGGTTCAATTCCCAGTCATACCTGGGCATATACCTGGGTTCTGGGCCAGGTCCCCAGTTGGGGGTGAGCTAGAGGCAACTTATTGATACATCTCTCACACGTCCTCTCTTTCTCCCTCCTTTCCCCTCTCTCTAAAAGTAAATAAGTGAAGTCTTTTTAGAAAGAGAAGGGTTAGAGCGTGGGGAGGAGGGTGGGAGAAAAATCCTTTCCTTCTTCCAAGACCCCACTCCCCAGATAGGCGTTCTGAATGTTTTGCGACAGTTTATTCAAGGTGCTTGACTCAGCAGGTGAAAGCATGAAGCTAACCCCCCTCCCCCCCCGCCCCCGATTTCTTTCCTTCTGCCAGCCACTGCCCTTTTAAAAGGATTCTGTGGATTTATTCAATACTGTTACTGGATGCAATCTCGGCAGCTTCACTGGCTTTTCTGAGAGTCTCCCGTTTATTGCCTGTAATTTCAACTCGTGAATAAGCTAAGTGCAGGCCAATTTACAACTAAATTCCACCCCCTCACCCCCGTCCAGGCCTTCTCTGGCAGGGACACTCGGCGGCTGGGGAAGGGGTGGGGGCCTGAGCAGCCTCTCTCCAATCTCCATCGCCCTTCTGCTCCTCCGGTCTCTCCCGGACTGAGCCTGGCTCTCCAGGGCTGGATGCGGCGGAGGTCTAACTACACCAGAGTCCGCACGGCATGGCAGGTTCCAAAGGCGGACACTTCTATCAGGAGCCCTTTGATGAGCTCCTTGGAGACCCACCACACCATTCACCTGCAGTACCCCTGAAACAGGGCGGGGTTGCCTCCCCCTGAAGGCTGCTTATAGCCCCCACAGCTTCAGCATCCTTCCGCATACTTCCAGCCTCATTCTGCTGGGGATTCCTCACACCTAAGTGGGAGTCCTCTTCCACGGGGTCTTTTTCAAGAAGGCCTCCATTCAGTTCCTTTCTGCAGGGTCTGTATGTGCCCCTACAGGACACACACACACGCAGGCATGCACACACACCCCTGCCTAGCAGCCCGCCACTCACCAGCTCTCACCAGATCCCAGGCTACAGACCCTCCAAGACGCCCCAAACTATTCTCCTAAAGCCTGTCTGTCCCCGTTTAAGGTGAGAAAGGAGCAGCTCCTTCCACTCCCTGGTGGGTGTGAGTTGGAGGACAGGCAGAATGAGAGCCCTGAAAACTCTGTCCAAGGAGATTATCCTCCCAAATTCCTGGGGGATTTTGGCTTTCTCTGTGAGGGGCAGGAGGCAAGTTTTAGCTCTGCTCTCCCTCTCAGGTGGTCCTGCAAAGATGATCCAGTCTGTCTCTCTCTTCCTCTTTGACTATCACACAGTTATGCTATTATTTTATTAATTCAAAAGCACTTTACAAGAAAATGTAAGTATGGTTTCCAATAGGAATGTTATAGCTAACTTGATATGAAGCTCACAGATTTTAGCTTTGTAAGGAAAACAGGCTTTCATGTTAAACAACAATTTGTAAACAAAACTTTAATCCCAGGGATTCTCCCAAAACATATTACAGCCTCTCTCTTTAAGGTCAGCAACTCTGGCATCGTTTCTCTGTGTGGGGCCTAGGCTGAAATTCTGAGGCGACTGCAACAGTCTTTGTTTACATCATATTAGTTTCCAGCCTTTGCCTGAGAGCAGTGTTTCCAAGCTCCCAGAAGAGATCTCGCCAGAGGATTTACACAAATACAAATCCGACGTCACTCCCCTGAGTGAAGCACTCCCAGCCTGTCTGGTAGGCACGCTGCCCTTCAACAACAGGGGCTTTGTAGACCCTTTGGGCACCTTATGCTTTCTCTTGCTCTTCTTCCTTTCCTTCCGCCAAAAGAATTCTGGTTTTGCTTTTCCACATGGCCAGCTCCTTGTGGACTTTGAAGACCAGAGTCAGAATGTCACTTCCTCCAGGAAGCCTTCCCAACAGCCCCTCCACTGTGCTTACACAGACTTTATCACAAATAGTGTTCCATTGTAATTACCTCAATCTGTAGTATCTCCTCACTGGATTCTGAACTCATTGAGGACAAAATGTTTTGTGGAGTGTGTTTAGATTTTTTATATGAAACACCAAAAAGAAAATCAAAATCACCCATAATCCCACCACTATTCTGATATCACAGGAAAGACAAAGAATCTTCCTTCTCCTGCCTGTCCTGCTAATCCTACCTCCAGTGGCAACCACTTTTAAGAGGGTGGTTTGTTTTCCTGGCGCGCGCGCGCGCACACACACACACACACACAGTTATAATTCTTATTCTACATCTTGGTCTGCAATTTTCACTTTCACTTAATGGGCTAACTTGAGCATTTTTTTGATGTTAATGCATATGGTTCTTCCTCATTCTTTTTTAAAAAAGTATGTGCATATATGTATATATAACATAAAATGGGTTATTTTAACCATTTTAAGTATACGACTTAGTGGTATTAACTACATTTACAATGTTGAACAAACACCACCACTATCTTTTTCTGAAACTTTTTCATCATCCCAAACAGGACCTCTGTACCCATTAAGCAATAACTCCCCACCCCTGTACACACACACCCCACCCCAGCAACCTCTAATCTACTTTCTGTCTCCATGAATGCCTCATCCTTTTTTAGTGACTGAATATTATTCTACAGTAGGAGACATCAACATTTATGTAATCATTCTCTACTAATGGACATTCAGGAGCATCCCTGTGTTTTTGATAATACAAATAATGCTGCAATGACTATGCATCACAATTACCTTTAACAGGAAGGTTCCTGCACTGCATCACCTGGTTATTCTGGTTTAATAAGGATAAGCAGGGCCCAGGAATTTAGGTTTTTAAAACATCCTTCCTGACCATTGTGATGTGAGACCACACAGTGGGAGGCCCGGCTGTGGGGCCTGGATCCCCTGCATTGCATTCCTGGATTCCCAGCACCAGCCCTGAGCCTACCCACAGAGAGTGGGTTTGCTCACTGAGCAGCATCATACACTCTGGGCTCCTACCCACACTCTGCTGCCACCATGCCAAGACTGCCCCGGTGAGTCATCAGGCACAGCGTGCTGGCCCCCAGGATGACAGAGCTCTAAGGGAAGCTTGATGGATTGTTTGTCTTCCAACCTGGAAGGCCTGAGTCACCCCGGTTTACCAGGCAGCTCCCAATACTGTGATCTGTTAGCTTTGCCCCTCGTGGGAGGCAAAATCACCACTCACTCGAATCCAGGCCGACCAAGGAAGGTGGTGCCTTATCTAGCCTGGGGAAACTATGATTCGCACTACTTAGAGGGTGGGTGCATAGAGGACCAGGAGCCACCAGGAGCAAGAGAAAAGAGACAGAAACAAGGCTGGATTCCGGGGGTAAAAATTAAAAGGTGAAGGAGAAACAGCAGAGAGGAAATTAAAGCAGAGACACAAAGAGAGTTAAGAGGCGGAGAGAAAGAACATGAGAGTTAGAGGGCAGAAACAGGAATGAGAAAGGAGAAAACAGGGGCAAGGGAGTGGGGGTAAGAAGAAAGAGAAGACAAAAGAGAAGAGAACACAAAGCAGGAAGCAGGGTGAGTTCCTTCGCTGCCGTTTCGGATTGTCCAGAGAAAATTGCTTGTGCTCCAGATCCCAGCAAGACAAGTGGTGGAGGCGGCCTGGCTTGGTCCTCGCTGAGGACCTAGCTTGTGCTTTCAGCCCTTGCCTGCAGCCCTGGCTGCCATGCTGGAGGGCAGACTCGGAATACGTGGCAAAAAGTACTCAGGGCAGCCACCTCCTGCATGCCCAGTGGTAGACACAGCCTTTCTAGTCACTTGGCAACAAGGAATAATATCCTCAAAAGGTGCACACTTCTTGCACAGTTCCTTAGCTACAGAGGATGATTGTTACAATGCTATTTATAGTAAAGGAGGAAAAAAGACAAAAAAGGAAGAGATGAAGTTTTATACATTTATGATAAATCAGAGAACACCATCTTATACAGCCAGTAAAAATAATGGTACAGAAGAACTCTTAATAACACAGAGAAATTCTCATAATACTGGATGAAATTATAATCACACATATGTAAATGACGTGGGGAAGGGAGTAATGGGGGCGGCACAACCTCTACCCTGGCTCAAAGTCTTCCCGAAGTTCAGTCCAGTTCAACCCTGTGCTGAGAGACAGCTGTGTTTTGACGATCTCAAGCCCAGACCCTAAACCTCTCCTCTTAGCCCCATGCTTTCCCTCTTGAGGAAATTCCCTTAAAGTCTTGCTGGGGGTAAGTCCTAGTCTGTGCTCCAACTATAGAAGCCCAAGTAACTGGATTCTGCTGCCTGCCCTGGTGTAGCTGGGGGCCTGCCTGTGACCAGCAGAAGCCAGCCAGTGCTGCCACATGATCCCGGCCAGGCCCCTGACACTGGGCCCGGTGAGCTCCTGACCTCCATTCTCCATGAATACTGGTCGTCTTATAAGAAATTCTCTTTTTGTTTAAGGAACTGGCATTGGCTTCTGTGGCTTGCCCCCAGGAGCCAGGTCTGACACTCTGGCTGTGCTCAGCAGCAGGGAGTTCTGCTATCCCCACCCACCAGGTGTGCAGAGCCCCACCCTTCCTCGGGGTTCAGGTGTCCTGGGGCTCTGTGAAAACGTGTCTACATAGGGTAATTACTGAGCTGCCAGTGAATGAGGAGCTGGATGGGCTGCAGTTAATTTCTCTCCAGGAAACTGAGAAGGATAAGCTGGCAAAGGTCCTGGGTGCAGGCCATGGGAGGGGCTCCTCTCGGCCACAGTGGATCAACAATAACTAGCCCCCCACATAGCGCCCAAGCCAGAGGCTGGCAGCATGCCCTGAAAAAGATGATCTGGTGGGGAATAAGGAGGGGATCCAGTCTCTCACTCACACAGGCCCAGGGATATCTCGGAGAGGGAGGGACGAGCTGCCCACCAGGAGCAGGCCCTCCACGACTGTGGAGGTCCCAGGACTTGGCGTCCGCCCGTGTTGGTTACTTTGTATTAGTCTGTCTTCGCCAGGAACTCTTAGATGAAAAGTCTCTGGGTGTGTTTTGGGGAGTTTTAAGGGAAGATGGGTGGAAAGATAGCGCCCTATTTCATAGCTGGTCTGGTAGGGGAAACCTGGGACAGGAATGAGTAGCATGATTTTTCTTTCTTTTCCTTTTATAAACATTTTACTGAAGTATATACAGAGGAATTCACCAGAGTAGTTTTCACAAAAAGCAAACACACCTGTGTAATTGTAACCTAACTTCCAATTAGCCTAGTAGGAATCTAGCATAGATTAACGTTTGTTTCGAGTTTATAACTTTGCCTCATTAACATGTAAGCCCACTTAGATCTCTCTAAAGTTTGCAAGTTTGTGTGGTGCTATTTTGCAATTTGCTGAAAGTCTCACAGAAACACCAAGACTTAGATGCTTCCTCACACCTGCTCAGTTCCTGGCAGTGATTGCCAGGCTGTTTTTCAGGAACAAACCCAGGACGTTTTGCAGGGCCCGGGGCGGGAGGCACATGCTAAGCTGCCTGCGACCGGCTGGAGCAGCCCGAAGGAGCCTCCAGTGACCTCCTTGTGAGCTTTCCCCGTTATAGCCTTATTATAATACTTGACCTTGCAGTGTATGCATGACCATGTTCCCTGACTCCCAGTGCCCTGGAATGCCTCCACCTATGCATGCAATGACACAGTCTACCTAGATATTTACGTGTGATTTCCCCTAACAAAGAAGGGTTAGATATTCTGTTCAGGGACACAATGCTCTGGGAACAATCCCTGGTGTGTTTTTGTTTGCTGGATTGCGATGAAGTTCCTGAAATCATCTCGGAGTTGTCTTTTGGCTGGCAACTGCCCAGCATTCGGACCTGGTTTGGTCTGGTAAGATAACCATCCCCCAGCCCAAGACAAAGAACATTACCTAGCATCCCAGAAGCCCCTCATTTGGGTGGCAGGGTCTGAGACCAAAGGAGGGAGGAAGGAAGAGATCCTGGCAGGTTGCGGCCTGGCCTGATGTGTGGTCCTGGAGGCTTAGCAGGAGTGCCCCTTCTTTATTAGCACCAGCCGATGAACTGGCCTGCGTGCAGGGCTCGGAACACACCACACATCCAGTATTCAGGGTCTGCCCTTGAGAACTTGGTGGGGAGATTATCAGCCACAGGCGGCCCTACAAAACAAGACAAGGAACAGGGGTTTTGCAGAGGTTCACAGACCAACTAGGGCTGAGCCAAGAGCCTGAAGGTAAACAGGGAAAAGGATGCTTCGGTGGGGCTGGGAGGGTGTGTGCTCACAAGGGCCTAGGAGTGGCCAGTCCCAGGGGAGTGGCCTCAGCAAACACTATTTGCTCTCTGAAGTTTCTGCTGGTCCAGGAATGGTTCACCCAAGTTCCACTGATCAGTCCCTCCTTGACTCCCCCCACTGTGAGCTCCTGTGTGGGGGACACAGGGGTTCCGTAGAACAAGTACAGCTGTGGCATCAGAGAGACCTGAGCTTGAACCCCGGCTCTGGGCTCTGTGACTTTGGGAAAGTCTCATTCCCTCTTCTGCCTTGGTTTCCTCAGCAGCACAACAGGACGACAAGGTGTACCCCGTGAGACGGTTTTGAAATGCCTGACATTGGTCAGGCACTTTATAAATGCTTGTTCCTGTCCTTTGACACTTTTTCACTGAGCAAACACAATAGTCCCATCTACTCACCGCGGATGCATTGCCAGGCCCCCAGTGGACGCCCGAAACCACAGCCAGGACCAAACCCTATATGTGCGCCCTGTGTGTGCATAACTGTGATAGAGTTTGATGTATTTTCCATCTTAAGTAAGCACTTACCATGCATCGTGGTCATAACTTTTATAGTTTGAGGCTCAGCAGCAAAACTAGCAAGTTTTCTATACAATTTCATTGTATAGACAGAAGATTCATTCTAACTGTAGATCTTAGCAACCTCAGCATATGATTTTTTCTTTCCTTATTAAGTTGAGAAATTTCACCTTTTCACTTACTTAAAGGAAGTGCTTCCTGGCTTCTGTTTGGCATATCCAAATTGCCAGCCTCACTGCTTATGTGATGTGGGGCCACCACTAAGTAGCTTAAGGGTCACAGGGACACAAGCACTGTGGTGCTGAGACAGGCGGTCTGATGACCTGACGGCTCCTCCTGGGTACAGCATGCAGTCAATGGACAAAGGGATGACTTACGTCCCAGGTGGGATGGAGAGGAGCGGTGCAAGATTGTCTCACACTACTCAGGATGGCACACAATTTAAAAAGTATGAGTTTTTTACTGCTGGAATTTTCCATTTAATTGTTTGGACCACAGTTGTCCGTGGGCCACTGAGTCTGCAGAAAGCGAAACGGCAGATAAGAGGGATGCTGTATTTAGCTGGGCCTGGTGTGTAGCAGGTACTTTTGCTGGGTACCAGGAAGAGAATGGCGAACAAAGATGTGAAGACTGGCTGCCCTCACGGAGCTCAGAGTCTAACGAGTGGGACAGACATTAAACCAATTAAAAAAATGCATGTTATGAAGGAAAAGAATGACGTGTTATTAGAAAGAATATCAGTGGCAACTTCCTCCAAACAGAGTGGTCTCTATTAGGAAGGCCCCCTGGGGAAGGCAAGGTTAAGCAGAGACGTGAGGAGGAGAACGAACAAGGCATTATGGAAAGCAGAACCCTGACGGGGCGAAAAGGCACAGGTTTTAGAGCAATGCACATGGATTTCAAATTCTGGTTCCACTGGTTCAGCTGTGGGACTTTAGATGAGTCCCTTTACTAATCTGGGTCTTAGTTTTATCTTCTGTAAAGTGTGGCTAAAAATACCTTCTACATAGAATTCAGAGGATGGAACCCAATTGTGCATATAAAGTGCCCTTCATGGCAAATACTCAGTAAAACAGTCCCCTTCCTGTCCCAGCTCATGACTGTCAAGTGACTGGCACAGAGACAATGTGTGCAATCAAGAACACCTGTAGGCAGGACACAGGTGGCTCCTCAAGCTGGGTATTTGAGGAGAGGTAAATGTTAATAAAGGGGCTCGATAAAGGTATGGCAGCATTGGGGGGCAGCAAGAAGGAACAGTGCAGTCCCTCAGGACTAGCGACAGTGGGGTCCTGAAGGAGGTGAGGAAGATGGCAATGATCAGAACCTGAGAGAACGGCCTGTGGAAGGGGTGCCTAAGAGACACATCTGGATTGTCGGGACTGGACAGGGGGAGAGCTGAGGGAATAAATACTCTGACCTCACCTCCCTTGCCCTCTGCTCTTTTGCTAGGCCTCCCACGGGCCAAACGGATGGAAGCCAGAGGGCCCAAGAGCTTGTGGATGTAACCCATTAGGGTCAGCTGCCCAGGCTGGAGAGCAGGGGACAAAGGGTAGAGTAGGTCTGGAGGGACCAATGGCAGAGACACAGCACAGGATCCATGTCACTGGGTCTCTTTAGCATGGAAGTGACAGATAGATCCAGTGTAAAAAGACTTAAATCAAAAGGGGATGCCTCAGGCCACCTAACTGGAAACTCCAGGGTACAGCCTGAGGCACAGCTTAGTCAGTGCTCAGTTGATAGTCAGGAACCAATTTCTCATCATCTTTCAATTCTGTTTCCCTTCATGTCAGCTTTGCTCTCAAGCTACATGTAGTGGCAAGGTGATAGCAGTGGCAAGAGTAAAGGGGGAGGCAGTCCCCAGAGGAAAACTGTGGCTCTCTATCAAGGAGAGGCAATAGACACTGTCCACTCTGTGCTTATGGTCAATAAACTCTGGTGACATAGACTGGTACTTCTGAGGCCAGGTGAGCATCCCCCTTTCCCATCTCTGCACTAAAGGAACTCATTTACCTATCTCAGTTTCCCCATTAGACAGGTAGCAAAGCAGGCCCAGTGAGAAGAAGGGCTCTGCAGAGGCCCATGCGATTACTGTCAAGGCCAAGACTTGAAGTCAGGTCACACAGCCTGTCTTCCTCATAACTTCTTTATTTAAACTTTTAAAAAATTAATTATAATTGACACACAATATTATATTAGTTTCAAGTATACAATATAGTGATTAGACCTTTATATAACTTAGAAAGTGATCATCTTGATAGGCACATGATTTTTTTTTTTTTAGTAGCCCTGGCTGGTGTGGCTCAGTGGATTGAGTGCAGGCCTAGGAACCAAAGGGTTGCTGGTTCAATTCCCAGTCAGGGCACACGCCTGGGTTGTGGGCCAGGTCCCCAGTGGGGGGCACACGAGAGGCAACCACACATTGATGTTTTCTCCCTCTCTTTCTCTCTCCCTTACCCTCGCTCTCTAAAAATAAATAAAATCTTAAAAAAAAGAAGTAAAAGCACCCTTAGAGAGTGTTTGGATGAAAAAAAAAGGAAGGAAGGCAAGGAGACATTGGTAATAAAAAATAAGACAACATAGAAGGATATACAATGAAAAGTAATTTTCCTCCCATGGCAGACTCCCAGTCCTCTTCCCTTCTGGAAATTATCAGTGCAAATGTAGTGGTGTGCATATATATGAGACAACATTATTATTACTACGTTGGAGAACTTTCTGTGTTAGCACATAGAGATCTGCCTCACTTTTTGTAATGGATATAGAGTATTCTAAAATAAGTATATAGTCTAATTTATTCAAACAGTTCCTAGTTGATGAACACTTAGGCTGGTTTTAGTCTTTTGCTTGTATACGCAATACTGCAATGAACATCTTTGTACACACGGTGTCTTTGTACACCTTTGCTCCAGGGCCTAATCCCAAGAGTGGAAATGGTACTTCCTGGCTTTAAAGGGCTCACCCTGACATCACTTTCACTAGAAGGAACCAAGACTGATGATATTGGGGGGGATGTTAATGATTGTCTAGCCCAGTTGTCCCCTCAACTTTCTGCTGACAGAATACTGAGGCGGGGCAGAGGGGAGCATCTAACAGAATGCCAGCAGTAGAATTGAACCAGAAGGGGAGGGAAGGGGCGTGGCCAGGGGGCGGGGTCAGGAGGTGGGCGGTGCTGGCTTTGTGCTCATGCCTGGCACTGCAGGGAATGGTCAACACCTCAGGCTCTGGAGCCAGATTGCATGGATTTGAATCCTGACTTAGAAAAACGGCCTTTTTAAGCTTCAATTTATTCACCTGAAAAATAGGGATGATTTTAATCTTCCTTATAGAGTTGCAGTGAAGATAAAAGAGATCATGCCTCCGAAACAAAAGTTACCTATTTGTACCACTCCCACTCTGGGTATCCTTGGGCTTAAAAGACCCATGAGCTGATGAACTCAGGGCACACCTGGCCTCCAGCCACAGTCTGTTTCCCTGCAGTCAAGGCCAAGCTGAGCAAGTTCTAACCTCTACCCAGAAGCTCTGGCTGCCTCTTCTTTGCAGAGTGCAGCTTGCTGGATCTGGGGAAGTTCAGGGAGAGGGCTTCAAAGGGAAGTCCAGCCATGCCTCTTCCCTATAAGGGTCTCCAAGGATGGGCACTGTGCCCACCCTGTGCATGGCACTGACCACACACTATTTCCCAGATTCTTCCCGTAAACTCCGTATAGGCATTACAACTCCCATTTCGGAGGTAAAGAATGTGAGGCTCCCAGAGTTAAAGAGGCTTTCTTCTAAATCAAGAATTCCCAGGGCAGAGAGGGGGACTTCCCTGGGGCAAAGGAGCATACACTGATTGATTATGAAGTTGATTCATTAAAGCACTTGCATTCTTCGGAGCTGATAATGTGGCCTTTCCATCCAGAGGCTGCCTCAGACAAAGACGGTACAAAGGGGACGGGATTCCTTACTCTCCTGTCACAGACCTCTTTCTTTCCATTCCTCCTCTAACTCAGCACCTTCTCCCTACCTCAGGGCCCTATGCACCTCTTTTCACACCTCAGCCCTGGGAAGGCTTCCCTGCTCTTGCTCACCACCAGTGAGCCCACCACTATCTGTGTGCTCTCATGATTCCGTGCTGTTTCCTCTCAGAGCACAGATAATGCTGTATCACCACGTATTTATTTGTGTGGCTATTCAATTAGTCTGTGTCCCCACTGGTCACAGGAGTACAGCTATAGTCTTGTTCACCACTCTTTCCCCATGCCTTGTGCCATGATTGACACACAGTAGGCCCTCAGATATCCGTGTCCCTCCTCTCTAAAGGAGAATGGCCCTACCTGCTACCAATGCTGTTCTGAAGAGTAAATGGAACAAACCTCCCCAAGTGTGGGTCCGACATCAGGCCAGTGTGGTCCAGCCCTGGACCATTCTCTAAAGATCTGCATATTTTTCAAGCAGGCATGGAGCAAAGGGAAGGGAAGAGGGTCCTTGTGGGTTGGCAGGGGTCTCCCTTGCTGTGGGACTCACAAAGGGAGCCTTGTGTGGGAGTGGTGGCAGGGTGCCTTGTGGGAGACAGCTGGGCCCAGGGCTGCCAGGCCTGGGCTGAGCTGGGCTGGGCACTGAGCCACAGGCAGCCCTCTGAGGGCCCTTTCATCTGAGTCCCAGCTGCCACTTGGCTTGCTGGCCTCAAGCCCAGCCTCCTAGAGAAGAGAAGGGCTGGCAGCTTTGTCCTAGGAAGAAGAACAAAGAGCGGGGTGAATGGGAGGAGGGCAGAGGGAAGCAGTGCTGGCTCTTGGAATCAGGCCAAAGGGAAACCAGATCCAGTCATAGGTAACACCAAGGAGCTCTTTGAATTCTCTGTCTTTTTAAAAAGATTTTATTTATTTATTTTCAGAGAGAGGAGAAGGAAGGGAGAAAGAGGGAGAGAAACATTATCAATTGGTTGCCTCTTGCACGCCCCCTACTGGGGACCTGACCTGCAACCCAAGCATGTGCCCTGACTGGGAATTGAACTGACAACATTTTGGTTCACAGGCTGGTGCTCAATCCACAGAGCCATATCAGCCAGGGCTGAATTATTTTGTCGCCATAGCATCAAGCAAGACAGGATTACAGAGACCATCTCAGACAACATCCCAATCCCCACCATGTTACAAGTGAAGAACTGAGGCCCAGAGAGGGTCAGAGATTTGCCAAAGATGACACATGAATGGCAAAGCCAGACTAGAACACTCTCTCTTTTTTTCCAGGTGCTAAAGGACTCTGGAAGAGCCACTTCATCTCTGGGAGCCTCAGGGTCCTCATACACAAAGTGGAGATGCTAACTTCTGTTTTGAATGGTGAGGGCCAAATAAATGCCCTAACAGCTATGAAAGGAAGAGGAGAATCATTTGACTTGGTTCTTGAAAGCTATGGAGGACTTTTCCAGAGAGAATGAGCGGGTGGGGAAAGGCATTCTGGCAGAAGGAACAGCATAAGCAAAGGCAGTAAGGCATGGGAGTGCAGGTTGTGTTCCAGGGCAGCTGGGGCTGCGGAATAAACAAGAAACAGGACTAAAAGCCTGGGCTGCTTGATACTGTCCCATCAAAGGTCCAGCCCTCCTTTCTGGGGATGAGCCTTCAGAACTCAGCCTCCCTGTGGAATCATCCTGACCCATGCAGCTGATCAGCAACCCCCCCCCCGGGGGAGACTCAAATTATACGGAAGGGGAAGTGGGCAGGTGGGCTGTGCTGAGCTTGTGGGAGACTCCCCAGCCCAGACACTGCAGGCCAGGAAGCTTGCCTTGGGGAGGTCACAGCCGCTTCACCAGCACTCAGTCCTGTTTGCAGAGTCATAATGTTCAAAACAGGGGACATACTTTGTCCAGTGTTTTAGCCCCTTTGGGAGGCTAAAAATGGCATAAACTGGGTGGTCTGTAAACAACAAACCTTTCCTGCCACACAAATCTGAAGGCTCTTAGTCCAAGATGCTGCTGCTTGTGGATCTGATGTCTGGTGAGAGCCCACTTCCAGGGCACAGATGGCCATCTTCTTGCTGTGCCTTCATATGGTGGAAGGAAAGAACTCGCTGGGCTCTTCTTAATGAAAGCGCTCATCCTGATCGTGAGGGCCGCACCCTCATCTCCCAAAGGCCTCACCTCCTCACACCACCACACTGGGTGTTAGGTTTCAACATACAAATTTTGGAGGGGCACAAACATTCAGACCATAGAACCCAGATACAAAACAATTATTCAGAGTCGCAGAAAGAGAATTTTGGAGTGACAAAGAGATGGAGTCTGAGTTTGGCTTTGTTAGTTTCCAGCTGTGTGGCCTTTTAGCCACTCACTTAACTTCTCTCAGACTCAGTTTCCTCATCCGTTGGGCAAATTTAACTGCTTGGAAGGATTGTTACAAGTATCTGTGTTCAGTGCACATGCTCAACACATAATCATTTTCTTTCCATTTCCCTTCTTCACTTGGCACAGCTGACCCCTGTGCTGAGAAGAATTCCCTACAGCCCTCTCAACAAACTTCTCCTCCTTCACAACCCTGCTTACCTACCACTTCCTCCATGAAGCCTTCCCAGATTCCCCAAATTGAAAAGCTGACTTCCTCCTGGAATACCTTGTGCTTGTTTTATGCTGCCGTTTCATGATTGATGGTTTTTCATGTTCACTGACACTAGTGACATACTACAAAAATACATTATAAAAAAATAATCACCCCTCCCCTTTTCAACCTCCACCCTACTAAATAACCCTTGGTAACACCCACTGTGTATCATTCTACACCTTTCTGATTATTTGCTCACATAAACAGATATAAATTTGTAGAAGAAGTTTGTTATTTTTGTGTCTTTACACAAATGGATTCCCACAGTATAAAATGCTCTGATATTTATTTGTTGTCACATAAATTAACCCATTTATTATAGGTCAGCAATGTTTCAAATTGTGGAGCTTCTGCATTCCTTCAGTCTTCTGAGGGCCGACTTCACTGTGAGGGCGGAAGTGGGGTGGTAGGTCCAGGCAGCACCAGCCACTCCTTTCATGCAGAAACCTCAGGGCCAGATCCCCACAGCTCGTCTCTTCATCTCGGCTTCGCCGCAGAAGGAGCAAGTGTACTTGGTGTGCTGGCTGATCCCAGTTTTCCTCGCCATTAACCCGGGGCAGGCGCCATAATGGCTCCCATATTTACCGACGATTCCGAACTTCTCGGCACATTTAGCCACGCTGTTGCAAACTAGGTAGGAACCCAGAGAGCTCTAATATTTATTTTTAATTGCTTAATAAATCATGGGTAAATGAATAGATGTAGGATTTACCTCATTCTTTTTAATAGTTGCATAGTATTCCAAGGCACAAGTAAATCATGGTTTATTCAGCCATTCCTCTGTTTCTAATTTTTGTCACCAAAAACAAAACAATGATAAACATGTTTGCTCATATAGCCTTTCAGAGTAGTGCTTTAATTTCTAATGGATAGATTCTCAAAAGTATAAATATTGGGTCAAATGATGTCCGGGTTTTGTATTTTTTTTAATTTTCGTAGCCATTGCCATATTACTGTCCAAAAAAAAATCACAGCAGTTCACATTCCATTGACCTAAGTTTGAGGAGCTGTTTTCCTGCATTCTTACCACCTCTGGCATATTATTGTTATTAGCATATTTGCCAAAATGATGAAAAATAGTACAATATTGCTCCTCTGATTGATGTCCTCAACTCTTACTAAGTTGCAGTAACTTTTCATTTCAGTTATTTCATTTTTTCACTTCTAAAAGTTCTATTTGGCTTTTTCCAAATCTGCCTGGCCATTATCAATCATATGTTCTTGCTCTTCATTTGTTTTAAATACACCCGTACATTTATTTAAACGCATTACACTTATATCTATACCCAGCAATCTCAGTATCTGAGGTGGCTGTGGATCTGTGGCCTCTCGCTCACGCGCCTTGTTCCTTTTGCGGTTCGCAACTTCAGACCGCGAGCTGGCATCTGTTGGGCTCTGTCTGTGTGGAGTCTGGGGCTTGGCTTGACTGCACTTTCCTCCGGGAAGGGTTTTCATTTTCTTTGTCAGGCATCTGAGGGCACTGCCAACCCAGGTCCCTTTTTAATTAAATTTCTGATTGTTGTTGCTGGTTTTGACCATGAAAAAAGTGAATATTTGGCCCCAAGATCTACTTGAGTCCTAGCCTATAACCAAACACTTTCAGGGAAGACTGTTCACCCAGAACCAAGGGATGGGACAGGCAAGTTTCCACAACACTCACCTTCGAGCGGCACATTTTTAAATAATTTACCATTGTGTGGTCTCTGATCTGACATCCTCTCCTGTGAGTGGCCCAGATTCTTCCTCCTACTTGCTCTTCCCTTAAAATAAGAGTTCTAGGTCACTCAGGGTTGAAGGTAACCTCAGGGAAGTCCATGGAGTCGGTGATCAATCATCTCAGAGCACCTCAGAGCGTTTCCTTGACTTCTGTGCCAGCTCAGACATAGACATACACATACTCAATGTTTTGAGATGCTTTGTAGCAAGAGGCTTTCATAATATCTATCTTCCACATTACTGGTAACAGAGGCCATATTTTCGTATGTTCAATTACCTTTTCATTAAAGTTCTTCATGCTCACATCTTTAGGACAAAGACATGTTTCAGCCATCTGTGTGTCCCTAGCCCCCACCCCCTAGCCAAGGTTAGTGGTTGAATACATAAAGTGACAACCCCCATGAGGAGGAGAGGAAAGAAGGGATCGGAAAGGTTCCCACCGTTGGATGGGGTGGTGCTGGATAGGAGGTGCCATGGAGTCCGGGGGGGATGGGCACTGACTCCACTGAGCCCCACTCTAAGAACGACATCATTCTAGTGTTTACAAAATATCCACAATGATGAGATGCTTGTTAAATGCACAGGTCCCCAGGCCCTTCCTTGGCCTCAGTACTCTGGAAATGGGGCTCCAGATTGGTATCTAATAATGTGGATGGTATCTCAGATTGGCACTCTGAGTCTTAGCCTCAGGGAAGTTTGGGAAACACCAGATTATTTCCCAACAACCCAGCAAAGTAAGTACTTGGATGTATTTTACAAAAGAAGCTATTTGGGCTCAGAGGGGGAAAGTGACAGATGGTCACACAGCTGACAAATGGCAAGTTCAGAGTTCCATTCCCAGTTGTCTCACTCCAAAGTTTTATCTTTTTTCACCAGATACACATCGATAATTATTGTTACTGTATTTTTCAAGTTCCTGCACCATCAGTTTATGGCCAACAGTCATCTTTTTTTTTCTTTTTTACTGCGGTACAAAAAGCCACATAACATTGAATTTACATCTTAACCATTCTTAAGTGTACAGCTCAGTAGTGCTAAATATACTCACAGTGCTGGGAAACAGATCTCCCGAACTTTTCATCTTGCAAAACTGAAACTCTATACCCACTAAAAAAAAAATTCCCCTTTCTCCCCTCCCTCCAGCCCTTGGTAAGCACCATTCTACTTTTGTTTCTATTAATTTGATCTCTTTAGATACCTCATATAAGAGGAATCAGACAGTACTTGTCTTTTTGCTACTGGCTTATTTCACTTAAGGTAACGGCCTCAAGCTTCATCCGTGATACAGCATGTGACAGAATTCCCTTCCTTTGTAAGGCTGAGTAACACCCCGCTGTACACACACACACCGCATTTGTTTATTCATTCATCCACTGGTAGACATTGGGGTTGTTTCCATCTCTTGTCTGTTGTGAATAATGCTGCTGTGAAAGGGATATGCAAATATGTTTTTGAGATCCTGCTTTTATTTATTTTTTAAAAGATTTTATTTATTTATTTTTAGAGAGAGGGGAAGGGAGGGACAAAGAGAGGGAGAGAAACATCAACGGGCTGGTTCTTGCAGAGGTGCCCAGACCTGGCACCAAACCCTCAACTTAGGCACGTGCCCTGACCAGGAATTGAACCAGGGACCTTTTGCTTTGCAGAAAGATGTCCAGCCAATGGAGTCATACCAGTTAGGGCTGAGGTCCAGCTTTTAATTCTTTTGGATATATACCCATATATACCAAGTAGAATTGCTGAATCACATGGTAGTTCTATTTTTAATTTTTTGAGGAAATGCCCTTCTGTTTTCCATAGCAGTTGTATTGTTACAAACTCAAAAATTTTTAGACTATTTTTTAGAACAGTTTTAAATTTACAGAGAAATTAAGAAGAGGGTTCCTATAACCTATGCTCTTTCCCCTATTCTTAGAATTCTAACACATTAGTATGGTATATTTGTTACAATTAATGAACCAATATTGATACATTATTATTAACTAAAGCCAACAACTTATTCATATTTTCTTAGTTTTTACCTAATGTCTATTTTCTTTTCCAGGATTTCACCCAGGATACCACATTATATTACATTTAGCTGTTATGTCTTTTTAGGGTACTCTTGGCTGTGACATCTTCTCAGATTTTCCTTGTTTTTGATGACCTTGACAGTTTTGAGGATCACTGGTCTGGTATATCATAGGATGCCCCTTTATTGGAATGTGTTTGATGTTTTTCTCATGATTAGAATAGGATTATGAGGTTTGGGGAGAAATATCAAATAGATAAAGTACCATTTTCATCTCATCATATGAAGGGTACTTACTATCATCATGATTTATGACTTAATGTTGACCAACACCTGGCTGAAGTAGTGCTTGTCAGTTTCTTTATTGTAAAGTTACTCTTCTTTCTCCCCCTTTCCAAACGTGGCCGGTTGGGCAGGTTGCTGGAAGGAGGGCGGGGCTGTGGCTGCGCAATGCCAGCTGCCTGCAAGGACAGGACAATGAACCAGACCTCGACGCTGCCCGCCTGCCCCACGCCAGCCCGCCAACCGTGAGTGCACAGCCCGAGGCTGGCGGGGCCGGCTACATTTCCTCTTTGGAAGAAAGTCACTGTGTGCAACCCATACGTTAGGAGTGGGAGTTATGCTCTCCCTCCTTTATGTTTTTGTTTTGTTGACATAAAAAAATACAACAGTCAGTGTACCAGGGAAAAAAAGGGCATATCAGGGAATAGCAAAGAATTGTGATTTGGGACGTGCAAGTTGTGGCAAAAACATGGGCAAACCGGGAAAACAAAGGGGAGGATCCTTTTTTTATAGAGGAAAGGGTGGAATTAGGAGGAGCTGTTGCAAAGAGTGTATTGGGATAAACTGGGAGTTCAAAATGTAGTGGCTTTTCATTAGCTAAGTTGTGACATTCTCATTGGTTGAGCTATTGCCAGGCAAGGAGAAAACCTTCCTTCCCCCGGGAGGGTAATAAAATAGAAAACATCTTCCTGTTGGAGATGCGAGGTATCCATTTCTCCCTGTTTGAGGGTAATTGATCGCGAGTAGTAAAGCTTGAGAGCTCCCTCATGGGCGGTAGGGACTCCATTTTCAGTTGAGGTTTCCTTTAGTAATTTTCACAGTTTTGACAAGCAAAATAACCCACACAACAGGCTTCTTAGCTATTTTCTTTCCAGGTCATGCTTTGCACTTTTAGCCTCTGAGCTGAGGTGGATAAGGTCTACACTGAGATGGTCTACACTGGCCATCCTATCCCCTAGGGCCTCACTTTTCTCATCTGTAAGTAGGGTGGTGGTGATCCTTTACCCCCTAGGACTGTAGTGGGTAGAAAGTCTCCTGCTTGCAATGTTAGTTCCCTCTGCCTCCCGCATTAGGCTGTCAGGAATACCCGGGTAAGAGACCGGCAGTGACTAGCCTAGGGTCTCCGGGGAAACAAGACCCAGTCCAGGCCAATCCGGAGCTCTAACCACACCCTGGGGCTAGCTTCCCCACCCCAGGGCGGGGAGCAGGTGCACTTCCGCCAGGTACAAGTACCTGGCATGTGGCGGGTTGGGCGGGTCGTAGGAGCGACGGCCCGGCTGCGCAGTGCCAGCTGCCTGCAAGGACAGGACGATGAGCCTGACCCCGACCTCCCTCTCCCCACGGCCGGGCCGAGCCGCACCCCCCGCCAGCCCGCCAACCGTGAGTGCACAGCCCGAGGCGGGCAGGGGCCGGCACCGTTCCCACGCCTGTCCTGCAGCCATCCCGTCTTTCACTCTTTCTATTGTGCCCCGTCCGTCCCTCCCCGGGGTCTGATTCCACACCCCGTCGCTTCTGGTGCGCCGTCTCCACCTCTGGGTGGGCGCTCTTTGCTCCTGGCAGTTCCTGCCGTTTTTATCTCTCTCCTTCCGCGCCACTGTTTCCATTCCCATTCTGGTTCAGTCCAGCCTCTCCTGTTTGCGCTATTTCCTGCTTGGCTGCCTTGGTTTGTCTCCTTCTGTTCTCTTTGTTTTAGCTTCTCTGTGTGTGTCCTCTCTCTGTCCCCTGGCTGGTCCTAGTCCACCCCTCTTTCGCTGTCTCTCCCTCTCCCCTGCCCCATCCTTCCTGCCGATGGGAGAAGCAGACCTAACCAAAGGCTGTCAGACCTCCACCCTCTCCAGCCTGCACCTGCCCTCTGGCTGGGTCCTGAGGTCACCTGCTCCCTCCTAGGGCTTGGGCGAGGGGAGTTTGCAGGGGATGGGTACCAGGAAAAGGCTCATTGCACCCTAGGAGCAGAGCATTCTAATCTCTCTTGGGCTAGGTGCCATCCTAAAGACTTGTGGGAAGGGAAAGCAGATCCAGTAGTGGGGAGACTGGCTCTTCCCCATGGAGAGGTGTTATCGTCATTGTTGTTGGCTATTGACAAAGTCACCTGCTCAGTGGCAGGGCTGCCCTAGGTGCTCGATAAATGTCTGAATGAATTGCTGGGCCATGGAGGGAGCCAGCAAGTGCATCATGCCAGGTAGGGCAAGACTGGCTTTTATCAGAATACCAGATGCCCTTGTAAATCAGTGCTGCAGGTAAGGGCCATTCAATTCAATTCTAGGCAGTTGTTTTGAGCATCCCCGCTGTGCTGAGCCCTGTAATAGGTACCAGTGCCATAAAGATGAATCAGGGATAGTCTTTCCTTAGGAACCTCACAGTCTAATGGAGGATACAGATGATAAAGGAAATTACAAGATAGGTAATTACCAGACTGTGGAAGTACAGGGCCCTCTGGGATCACAAGGAGACAACCCATCTACAATAGAAAGATTCCTGGAGGAATTAACTTGAAGGATGAGTGGGCTAAGTGAAGGGAGCGTGCAAGGAGTGAAATCCTGGAGGCAAGGGGGGCCCACCCTGCTCTGGCTGGGAAGGGGTAGGGAGGCAGCAAGCAATTCTGGTAGCTGATTGTCAACCTTGCAGAGGGGCTAGTGAACCTAGTTAAGGAGTCTAGAGTTTATCTGAAAAGGAAGGTAGGGTCACTGAAGTGTTTAATGCAGGGGAGACAGATCAGATTTGCACTTAAGAAAGACTACTTTGTTTTCGGAGTGGAGATTGGATTGGGGGAGGGCACTTGAGCTAGGCAGTGTGCCATGAACTGACCAAACACTTAGAATCACCAGGATTTGGCCACTGATTATTTGTGTGTGTTTCAAGGTGCATGTGATTGTGGCAGGAGGAGTTGAGGTTGGGAGCAGAATGAAAGATTACAGCCTGAGTTTTTGGTTCAGACAACCAAGAAAGAAAGTAATGGAAAAGGTCAAGGTTGTAGGTTGGGGCGAGACCTTAAGGAGCTTGGGGTTCATATGAATGGAGATGTCCCTCCATTGGCTCCACTGAGGGTGACCTAAGGAAATGTATGAATGGTGGGGATTGCCCATAGTTGGGACCCTTTTAACTTGAACTGCATGAGGGCTGGGCCTGTCTGATTCATCCCTGTGTCCTCATGGCCAGCACTGGCCTGGCACTCAGCAGGGGCTCCTAACCACCACGTGTCCCCAGCTCATGCACTCAGGGCCTAGGACAGGCTTTTCCACCCAGGATTGGTTTGGCAGGGTGACTGGTAAAAAGGTGGGGAATAGGTGCCAGGAGGAAGGGCAGGTGGTCCTGAAGAAGGGTGCAAAAAAAGTCTTAATGTGCCAGAAACAGATACTGTAATACTTATGGGTGAGGTTGGAGGTCTGGGATTTCCAAAGAGACTGGGAGGCTTCTTTTTGGGGAAAAAAAGAAGGGAAGAGGGACGGAATTAAGAAGCTTAAGGGGAAAAAGGAAGCTTGGGAACAGGGCCAAGTTCTTATTTGATAAACAAAGGAACGAGACTGAGCAGATCGGCGCAGGAAGCTATTTAGTGAAGCATCTGGAAATGAACTTCAGAAATGACATTTGAAGTGATTGTATTCATTAGACTTTCAGAGCTGTAGAGACTTGGAGTTCTCTTCATCCGTTTTGCCTCCCTATTTCATAGATGACTCAACTCAGGCTCAGAGAAGGAAGTGAGCTGCCCCAGGCACATTGCTAAGCATTGACAGTGGTGGGACTGGATGTTGGGAGGGTGGAGGTAGGGCACCCATGTATACTGGAGCCAGACTGACATGTGTTGGTCCCAGCTCTGACTTCATCACTTCCTAGCTGTGTGACTCTTCTTTCTGAGCTTTCCTAACCTGCAGTGTGGGGACGTTAAGAGCACCTGTGAGCTTTCAGTGGCACAGGAGTGATGAGAGCACATCGATCCACTCAAGGGTTAAAGTCTGCAACTTTGCATTTAACTACCTGCTGCACAGAGGGACCTTAGGGTTAACCAAAGAGCTTTGCCAAGGGACCTTGAGGTTTATGAACGAAAGAGAGAGAGTCACAGGTTCTGGGCTTATTTTTCTCACGGCTGTATTGCTTGGCTGCTGTCAGAGTGCATCCTCTCCTCTCTCTCCTCCCCTCCAGCCAGCAGAACTGTCCCCTGGTAGGAGCTGTTGCCATGGGAACTCAGTTCTTCCCCAGCAGTTTGGCTGTCTGTGGCTCTCTTAATCTCAGTACTTTAATCTTTGAGGTAGAGCTCACAGACAAATTGAGAATGAGGTCACACCTAAATCAGACGGAAGGACATTCCTGGGCTCTGGCCCTGCCACAGCCTGTGTTTAGAGTTCTCAGGTTGGTAATTCAGCCTTCCAACACTGCACAGATCTACGCGGCAGCAGCCATCACATCCCCTAGGAAACCTTCCCTGACCAGCCTCCAACACACATCCACGAAAGCTGACCCCTCTACCTCTGAGTCTTCCTTCTTGGCTCCTACACACCCAAGCCATCTGTTTCCCTCTCTCCCCTGTGAGCCCCTTGTGGGCAGGGACTAAGTGGTATTCATCTGCTTAGGAGGAGGCTTGAATGAAATAGGTCCTCCTTACATTTTTTTTGAAATGAATGAGTAACTAAGGAAAAAAGAAGAATGGAAGTGTATTTGAAAACTAATTTATACAATGACTAAGAGCACAAGCTTTAGGGTAAATTGGACCTGAGTTCAAATGCTGACATCATCACTTAAGAGCTGGTTGATATTAGGAAACTTCACTTCCTTAAGCCTTAGTTTCTTTATCTGTAAAATGGGGATTTAATATTTCTTCATAGGATAGCTATGAGAATTGAGTTAGAGACTGTATGCAAAGTGCTTTGCCCAGTTACTAGACTCTGAGGAGAGGTACTGTGTTCTGCTTGTTGCTCACTGTGTCCAGGTGCCTGACACAAAAGTAGGCAACACATATTTTTATTGAATGCGTGAGTGAATTTTAAGTAACAAAGGTTGTTCCAGAAGCTGGTTTGTAAGAATAACAGCTGGTATATCACCTCACATGTAGTATTGCTATACGGTCTTCTGTCATTGTTGCTGGTCTGTGTGGCAGCCCTTAGTGTTCCCCAAATGCAGCCTGTCGGCCTGTGTCCACATCTCTTTCTGCACGGGACTGTGGGTGTCTCCATGCAGGTGCCTCGTGGGTTGCACCCACATCTGTAGTACTCAGTCCAAGGTCTTGCAGAGAGAAGAGGCCTCTATAAATTCTGCTGAGCAGCTAAACCTAACTCACATTTGTACCAGCCTCACAGTTCATGAGGCTGTTTTTTACACCCATTGTATGTGGTGTTACTGGCCTTTTCACCAAGGACATTCCTGCTGTTTAATCTCCTTGAGTCCATATTTTGAGAAAAAAAATCCATCAAACAAATTCCATTTGTTAATCAAAGTCAGGCCAACTGCTAATCAGAATTTTTATCCCCAGCTCCCAGCACGGGATGTGGACACAGTAAGTACTCAAGAAATGCTTCCTGAATAGAATGCATGTATGGTTCCTTAGCCTTTCTGAAAAGTTGAAAATGCTTTGGTCCCCTGCCCCTTTCTTTATTGTATCTTCGACCCATGCGTCCCACGTTGGGAACTTCTGACTTCACAACAGCTCCATATCCCCATTTTATACATGAGGCCCAGGGAGGGGAAGAGCCTTGCCAAGGGCCACAGACTTGGGAGTATTGTTGCTGGGACCTGCTTCCGCAGCAGCTTCCTATCTAATATTCTGTGACCTCAATGAGAAAGTTAAAATGCTTGAATGGGTATTCTTATATCAAACTGAAATTTTTGTTCTCCTTGAAATTCCCATTCTCTGCAGCTATACAGCATAAATGTAACCCCCTTCAGTTAAGATGGACCTTTCTAGGACAGCTGAAGCCGACCATGGCTTTCCTAAATTCTCTATGGGGTTATTCTTTGGATGAAAATAAGTCATGAGCTCCCTGGAGGTGGCGCTATTTGTTCATTGCCTCTTGTGCCTCCAGATATCTCCGGTCGTGGAGCTGAACGTGGGGGGCGAGTTCTACACCACTACCGTGGGCACCCTAAGAAAACTCCCGGGCTCAAAGCTGGCAGATATGTTCTCCAGCTCAGCCAAGGCCTGCACTGATGCGGAGGGCCGCTTCTTCATTGACCGCCCGGGCACCTATTTCGGATCCATCCTGGACTACCTGCGCAGCGGGCACCTGCCCAAGCAGCACATTCCGGAGGTGTACCGTGAGGCTCAGTTCTACGAAATCAAGCCTTTAGTCAAACTCCTAGAGGATATGCCGCAGATCTTTGGTGAACAGGTGGCTCGGAAGCAGTTCTTGCTGCGGGTGCCAGGTTACAACGAGAACCTGGAGCTCATGGTACGTCTGGCGCGCGCAGAGGCCGTGGCGGCGCGCTGCTCCCACGTGCTAGTGTGCGCTGTGCGCACGGAGGAGGATGCCGCGCACTGTGCAGAATCATTGCGCATCCTGGAGGCGGACAAGAGGTTGGTCGTCAAATTCGGACCTTGGAAGGCTGCTCCGGCCATCAGGGACCTCCTGGACTCAGTGCGGATGGACATTGAGGCTCAGGGGTACCAGGTGGCCTATGAGCACTGCTCCAAGAAGACATTCCAGCCTAAGTCTGGGGCCTCCGAATACTTCTATACATTCCGATTCACCTGGTGGTGATTTTCAGGGTCAGGGGTTTGTTATGGGTTCTGGTGGGATTTATGAAATTAAAAGTTGCCTTCAAAAGTCATGTTACTTTAACTTCAAAAATAAATATGAAACAACTTCCAGGGTGGTCTGTAGAGCTTGCCCCCAAATATTTATCTCCCCCGTGAGGACCTTCGACTCAATGCAACCGACTCCACTGTACATGCCTAGTGAGGTGCAGCAGCTCCCTCTTTGAAGCCTCCTGTACCTGCCAGACCTTCCTTTGAAGTCCAATAGCAAGTCTGAGATGAGTTGGAATGTTTCAAAAATCCTTCCGCTGGAGCTGCAGGATGTCAACAGTAATGTAACCGGACACTATGAATCTAAATAGTCTGACCTAAAAATGCAATCTAATCTACCCAGGCTCAGCCTGTGGGCCAGACCTCTGGCCCAGGTGTGTGCCTTCGTGAGGAACATGCCAAGTTAGTACCTGTAGTAGATGACACTCAGATCCTCTTTCGCAGATGCTCTGAGTGTTGGCTGCTAAAGCCTCACAGCTGCCCTGTCTCTAGAACAGTGGTTCTCAAAGTGTGGTGGCTAGAGCAGCAGCAGCAGCAACACCTGGGAACTTGTTAGAAATATAAATTCTCTGCCCGCCTCCTCAGGCCCACAGAATCAAAAACTCTGGAGGTTGGCCCAGCAATCTGTTTTAACCAAGTCTTCCAGGTGATTCTGATGCACTCTAAGACCTGCTCTGGAAAATCATGGCCCTTTCGTTTGTGTGGTTCCCCCTTACCTCAAGGAGGAACCGACTCTGGTGCAGTTTCTGTTCCAGAGCTCTTTGTGGGATCGGTCTGCAGTCAGTCTTCATCTGACACCACATTCTTGCTTAGCATTTGCCCTCTGCTCCATCTGCCCTGCTTCCCTCACTCCCCTTCCTGACGGCACAAGAGATCCTGTTTCAGGTTCTGCTTGTCAACCTAAAACATAGCTTTAAGGAGGGCACATGGAGACATTCATCCTTCTCCAAATTCAGGTCTGGGATAGATGGCTCCCTTTCCTGCCTAGGAGGGTAACCAACCATCCTGGGTTCCCAGGACTGAAGGTCAAGTTTAACTGTCAAGGTTTAAGAAATTAATACTGACTCAGAGAGGTTCAGATTTAAACATAAAATTGCTCAGAACAAAGTAATCTGCTTTATATTTTTTCTTGTTTTCAAAGCTTGTTTTACATTTTCTTTTTTTTTTTGTATTTAATATGACTGACAATTTAAAGTGGAAAAACCCTGAATGTCTATTTGAACTTCTTGTCATGAAACTATTCAACATTATTTATCAAGTGTCTGAAAAAAGTTCGTAACCTTTGATCAGTCATCATGAGATTAGATTCCAAGGAGACACCCTGCTTCTTAAGATGTAAATAGAATTGCTTAAAATCTCAATTTCAAGAATTATGGGAAGGTCAGTGTCCTCCCTAAGATTTTTCCACATTCACGGAGAAATAATATCTTCTTATAGTCAGCTCTGGTTCTCTGCTCCTGCTGGATTCGCTCAGCATAGGGGTCATCTAGATATCTTGAACCTGTTGTTGCTGTTCTGCACGATGCTCACCCAGATTTAACTCGGATTTTTTTTTTTAATTTTTACAACCCACTCCCGTGAGCTATTTGTCCATATAACAGACTGGAAAATAGAGTCAAATAAAGGGGAGAGTTTACAACGTAAATGCAAATAACTTGAAATTGAATATTGGACATATCTATTCTTAAAAATGTGTAGTCACCCACATCACTAGAGGCTTTTCACTAGTAGATTGTATTCATTTCCTATTCTTTCTTCCCTCCCTGTTCTGGTCATGCTTCTCAGTAGGTGGGAGTAATCTTCCCCATCCCGCTGACTTCCTGCTTGGCCCCACGACTTAATCTGGCCAAAGGAGTATGTGTGGAAGTGACAGTGTGCCCATTCCAAACAGACTTCAGAGGCACGCCAAGTTTCTACCAGCCCTGTCATTTGCCAGAAGACCATGTTCCAGTTTAGCTACCTCTTTTTATTGCTTTGGCTCTGGCCTGCATCCCTCAGGATCTGACTCTTAAGCAAATTACCAAACTATTTTATTAAACAAAGGCAATTCCAACACCCCCCTCCAATTCCCAATCCATAATACAATTAATTACATACTTTTTTTACCCCACTGAACTTACAGTTAGAAATAAGCCAAGTTAGTTATATTTCATCTACATAATTCAATGTTAGGAAGAAATTAAAATTATATTTATAGAAAGATAAGTATCATGATTTCACTTACAAGTGGAATCTAATTAACAAAATAAAAAACAAAATAGAAACAGACTCACAGATACAGAGAACAGATGGACAGCTGGCAGAGGTGGGGCGTTGGGAGGCTGGGTGAAAAAGGTGAAAGGATTAAGCAAAAACCACACAAACAAAAAAACCCCTCATAGACACAGACAATAGTACGTTGATTGCCAGAGGGAATGGGAAGTGGTGGGAGGTAGAAGAGGGTAAAGGGGGGGATAAATGGTGAAGGAAGGAGACTTGACTGAGGGTGGTGAACACAGAATACAGTATATAGATGGCGATGTATTATAGAATTGTACACCCAAAACCTACATAATTTTGGCTGACCAATGTCGCCCAAAAATTCAATAAAAATTTAAAAACTATATATATATAAATTTAAAAAATTATATTTATAGAAAGCTTAAAATTACTGGGGAGGAGAATGCTCATTAAAGGCAATGCAATTTAATTAAATGTTTGTCCAAAAAGGATTTAAGGTGGTGGGGCTTACAGGAGTATGAAAAAATCATCCAAAAAGATATAAAATAAAAGTATATCAATTAAGTAGACACTTATTTGTCTACCCAATAATGCCATCTCTTCCCTTCCTCTTTCATGATGAAAAAGCAAAACAGTAAAGCACATTAACAATGTTTAAAATAATATCTGTGTTCATTTGTAGGGCACTATGAGACTTTTCAGGTCTGTTGGGATTAACTTAAGAAAATTATAGAGTCAGAAGAGGAAAATATAAAACTGAATGTAAATATAACTGTCATTATAACCCACAGGAAAAACACAAAGAGTAAAACTTTGAGATTTCCCTCATGGAGACGCTCTAGTTCATAGCACTGTGCCAGCTTTCGGGTCTACATTGTTTTCCTCGAGTACCTCTTTGAAACCAAAAAACTCTCTTCCCTGTCCTTTTCTGCCCCTCTCTCCATCCATTCCCCTCCCTTCTCTGCTGTGGTAAGTAGGCTTAGCAATTAAGGGACTGCCTGATCACAGGACATGCCCCTGACCCCAAAACTTAAAGCCTTAAGACTATAATCATTATTTTCCATAAGCCTACGGACCGGGCAGTTCTTCTGGTCTTCGTTGGGCTCACTCATACATCTGTAGTCAGATGGTGGATCCGCTGGACTGTGGCTGGTCTAAGATGGCCTCAGCTGGGTCAGCTTGACTTGATTCCACGTGGTCACTCACTCTCCAACAGATTAGGTTGGACTCACTCTCAACAATGATAGGGTTCCAAAGTCAAGCAAAAGGCCTGCAGAATTGGTATGTGGATTGACCTAGAGCCCTAGGCTCAAAACTAGCACAGTCACTTTTGCTGCTTTCTACTTACTGGTCAGGCACAAGGCTAGTCCAATTCAATAGGTGAAGATATAGATTCCATCTCTTAATAGAAGTGGCTTCAAAGTTATATCTGGAGGAGTTTACAGAGCTGGTGAGAGTTCAGGCCATTTTTGCAATCATTCTACTATATACTGGATCCTTTCCATCAGGGAGGGAGGGATTTATTCTTACAGGATTCAGATTCAGATTTGAATTCCCTACTGCCATAGACCAAATGTTTGTGTCCCCTCCTGCATTCATATGTTGAAACCCTCACCCTCAATGTGTATTAGGAGATAGAGCCACTAGGAAATGATTAGGTCATAAGGGTAGAGCCCTCATGAATAGGATTAGTGCCTTCATAAAAGAGACCCCAGAGAGCTTCCTTGCCTCTCCTCCCATGTGTGAACTCATGAAGATGCAGCAATGAACCAAGAAGTGAGCTCTCAAGAGACTGAATCTGCCTGCACCATGATCTTGGACTTCCCAGCCTCCAGGACTGTAAGAAATAAATTTCTGTTTACTGGCCACTTAGTTTATATATTCTGTTATGTTAGCCTAATAGCTCTCTCTCCCTCTCCCTCTCTCATTGGTTCTGTTTTCTTGGAGAACCCTAATACTTAACTGTAATGTTTCTGGCAGCCGTGTTAGGTAGCAGCTAGGAATGAGCGGCCACAGGGGAAATAAAGCAGGGCCCTCGCCATTACAATGTAACAAAGAATTTAATACGGAAGGCTAGAAGCAAAAGGGAGATGTCTCACCAGTTAACTCAGCAGCCCTAAGCCTGGTTTGATAAGATCACCAGGTACTCCGAACATCACAAGCAGGTATAGTGCAGGAGGAGGGGAGTCCTTGAGACTATGCTGGGAAAGGGATCCTCTGTAACAATTTCACTAAGACAAAGAAGCTTTTTAAAAAATTTTTATTTTAATCATTGAAGACAAAGAAACTTTACCGAAAAAGAAAGCTGTACATTATGTACAGATTAAGATTTAGAATTAAGATTAAGAATGGGAAGAAGGACAGGTACCTCTGGAAGTTAGCTAAGATATATAACCCCCAAACCCCAATTGTTGGCATCCTTAGATTAGCTAAGTACCCACTTCTAGCCTCAGCTCAAGTGTATAAAACAAACTAACAAACTTACCAACTTTATTTCCTCTGTATGTGGGGCATTTACACTTGTCGGATTCCTGCTTTTGTGCTTGTATGTTTCAAAAATCAACTCACTATCTCATTTCCAGTATGTGTTTGTCTCTCACTTGAATTTGTCTCTTGTGAGCGTCACAAGAACCAAGGTGGGGCAGGGAGGGTCTCCTGGTTTAGGTCTCTCTCTGTAAACAGCCCTACCATGAACTATTCATTTTCATGGTATTCTACACATTGCTTCTGATTAAGGAGCTTATTTTATAGTGAAAGAATTTTGGCAAAGAAACTCATTGGTCTTTCCGGGCGTCCTATCACTCAAAATGTAGTTGCCATGTATATATATATTTGATCCCCTCCTGAGGACACGCCCATTTATTTTATTTTATTTTTGAAAGCTTTTATTTATTTAATTTTTAGAGAGAGGGGAGGGGAGGGAGAAAGAGTGGGAGAGAAACATCAATGTACAAGAGATACATCAATCAGTTGCCTCTTGCATGCCCCCAACTGGGGAACCTGGCCTGCACCCCAGACATGGGCCCTGACTGGGAATCAAACCAGTGACGTTTGGTTTGTAGACTGGCGCTCAGTCCACTGAGCCACACCAGCCAGGGCACTGCCCACTGATTGTAGAGAGAGGGGAAGGGAGTGAGAGAGAGAGAGGGAGAGGAACATTCATGTGAGAAACACATCAAAGTGATCAGCTGCCTCTCACATGACCAGCTCCCTGACTAGGGAGCTAACCCACAACCTCGGCATGTGTCCTGACCAGGAATTGAACCAGTGGCCTTTTGGTTCATGGGATGATGCTCCAACCAAATGAGCCACACTGGCCCAGGGCAGATGTAATTGCTATTATAAAAACAGTGTAATGACCTTTTGCAGACTCTGTTATGGTGCTAGCTGAAAGACAACACATTGTGAATTTGGTGTACTGTCTTAGAGATTTGTGGTATATGACAGTGATTTTCAACCAGTGAGCCAGAAAAAATTTAAAAATATGCAATACCTATTTAGTCAGGGACGCTGATCTGTTTTTCCTTAAGATTGTTAAATAAAAAAACAACAACAGCCAACACAACAGTAGCCATCTGGTGTGAATTAATCAAAATTATACCTATTTTTGTCAGATCAGCAAAAAACATAATTTTTGATGTGCTGCAGAATTTTAGTAGTTTATGTGTGCCAGGAGATGAAAAGGGTTGAAAATCACTGCCTTATACCTACAGCTAAATTACGCTATTTCTCCCACAGTGAGAATACATGGGTTTGGGAACTAATGGTTGGAGTTAGGAGAAGTTCTTGTCACTTGTACACCTACTAACTCATTTATGAATTCTTGGGTTCAGTAAGTTAGGAGTACTTAGTCCCCAAGGGAGGAAGGCTTGCACTAAAGAACACTATCACAGTTCTATTACATTGGAACATGTAATGAGCCTGCCCCTGGTCATATGGGGCTCTTCTTTCTCAGCCAACAGGCAGACTTCTCTGTTGCTATACCATAACTGGTATGAGGGGCTGACCGTCATTTCCAAGGGGAAATTGGGCTGCTGTTATACAATAGGGACAGGGAGGACTCTATATGAAGCCCAAAGTATTCACTGGGACATTTCATTGTATTCTCATGGACAATAATGAAGATCAATGTCAAATATCCTCAATTCAGTAAAGAGTTCTCATTTTAAAATTAAAGAGTGTGATTTAATTATGAGAAAATACATCTTAGCATCACAAATATGGCAAATATTAAAGAACATGGACTGTTGTAGCTTCTATGCCAATCTGGCCTCAGCTTCTCAGCTTTATTTCTATTGCTCCTCTCTGCTCCTGTAGCACTTTACTCTCAACACGAACTGAATTTTCTTTGGTTTTCTCAGTGCACCAGACTTCCTCCTGCAGTCTCACATCTAGCAATAACAATGATAAACTTTGTATCATTAATGCTTAGATGCACATTTGACATCTCTGAAATTAGGACACATTTTAAGATCACTGTTGGCCAAGTTTTCATGTGTAAACTGGGTCCTAACAGTTCACGTCAGCATCACTTCGGTTGAGCTCTGTGCATGTATTGTCTTTAATTGCCATTTAATGTATCTTCAACGAGATTACCCTAAAAATTGCTTTGAAATGAAAAGTTTTATTTGCACACAAAGCATGGAACCACAGCAATATGAGAAAGGATCCAAAGAGCTCTTCACTCAGTAAATATCATAACAAATCTAAGCAATAAGAAACCAGTTTTTAATATCAGCATTTTTCTTGATGTGTTATATAAAATAATGATTTTCTTTACAACTCCTGGCAGCTTAGATTTGATAGATTATGGCAATGATAACAATAACAGCTGCTAACATTTATTAAATGCACTGTGTGCTAAGTGCTTTTCATTTCACTCAATATATTTGTATATGCAGTAGTCTCTGTGGCCTGGGATGCCTTTCTTTCTGGAAAATTTACCATAGGCATACCTCATTTTATATTCCTCCACTTTACTGTTTCTTACAAATGGAAAACTCTCTACCAACAAAAATATTATGAATTGCCTAAAGTCTCAGATGATATTTTTTAAGCAATAACTTTTTAAAAAAATTAAGGCAGTACATTAAGACAATGCTACTGCACACTTAAATAAATATACGTTTATTTATATAACGTATATAAATATACATTATAGTAAAATATAAAGGTAACTTTTATACACACTGGGAAACCAAAACTTCAAGTGACTCACTTTATTGCAATAGTCGCTTTATTGCGGTAGCCTGGAACCACTGTCTCCTAGAGATGCCTGTATTTTGAAGCCAGGTTAGAAATCTTTCCCTCTGTAAAACTTCCGCTGAGACATCCTAAAGAAGTCAGGTCTGTTTGAACCACCTTCCTGTTATCCAGTACACTAATTATCAGCTTGCGTGTTTCTCTTCCCAGTTAGTCTGGGCCTGAAGGGTAAAGACAATCTTTCAATGCATTTTTGGGTCTTCTGTACAACCACAGCTTACTGCCTTTACTTTTCCTTTTCAATTACAGTTTACATTCAAAATTTTTTTTTAGTTTCAGGCCTGCTGCTTTTTCTAAGCATACTACGTTAACTCTTCAAAGAGGAAAGAATGAACAGCTGAAGTTTAATATAAGATGTAAAATTGACCTTGGATGTATTTACACTAACACGTGAACTACATTTCATTCAGAGTCTGGAAACTGTTTTTGCACTGCCCCATTACATTGTCACTACATTTGTCAGGTGTTATCAGCTCATTTGTAGTTCAGGCTACTTTTTATTAAGTGCCAGCTGTAGTCTGAAGTTCTGTTGCTTCACCCTTGGCCTGAGGATTCTTTCCACTCTACCATAGTTATCAGAGGAGAGGGGTTGATCCCTTAACGGATGGGTAGCTTTTGAAAACTGGGAGGGAAGAGGCAGGAAAATGCACCCCAGGCCTAGGGAGGGGTGGCGCACAGACCGTCCAGAAGGACAGCTCAGGGAAATACCAGCCGCACACACAGTTTTAACAGAGGATGACGGGAACGTCAACCCGCCCTCTGTTATCTCCGTAGTCAAAATCGTTACGCAGCTCCGGGTTTTGCTTCTCGCTCTGGTTCGCTCCGCCTCTGCCCTTTACCTCCCGCTTCCTTCCACATTTCGCTCAGTACCGCGCCAGTCCCTGGGACGTTCTGAGACCACCAGCCAGTCCTCGAAAGCTCCCATTGGTTCTCCCATCTCCAGGGGCTCCGCCTCCTTCGCGCTACGCTATCCTCTCCATTCCCCAGGCGCTCGAGGAATCGGCGGCCAAATCCGGTTTTAGAGCGGTGGAGCAGTCGAGCAGCCGGAAGCGGCCTCTCTTTCTTGGAATCCCACTGCCTTGTGGGACGGTAGCCGGATCCTCCGGCCCCGGCTAGTTTTCCGGATTCCTTCACCCTACCACCACTCCCCGCCTCCTTCGTCAAGTACGGAAGCTGAGAGGGTCCGCGAGCAGCCATGGCGGCGCATCTTAAGAAGCGAGTGTACGAGGAATTCACTAAGGTAGTTCAGGTAAGCTTGGGAAGGAAAGGTGCCGGCATCGGTCGTGGATAGGGGAAGGTTGTCCACGCCCCAGGCACTTTTCCGAAACTGGCGCTACGAAGTTGAGTTGAGCGCCAACTACTTTGATAGGCTCTTTGAGAATACACTTTAGGGGGCGTGTTCGTTTGCAGCTGCTGTTGTCATTATTAACTAGTATGTGTAGCCCGGCACTTAAAAATTTTATTAGCAGAAACAAAAAAATGCTTTATAATTTATGAGACTATCTTATTCAGGTTGCAGTAACATCCTTGTTTTACAGATGTGGACTTAGAAGCTTCTTGAGGGGTACAAAGACATAGAACCAATTAGTGGCGGAGCCCCGCACCCCCGTTTCAAAGAAAGCTCCCTGGGACTAATTGGCTGTATGCAAAGTTCTAAGGGGTTGGGAGAGACGTCTGTTGAAATCCTCAAGACCCAGTCAAAGCAGGCGAGGGGCACAGTCTTCACGGGGGTGGAACTCTCCACCGGTGGAACAGCTCACCTAGGAAGGAGTTGTGTAAGGCGGGTGGGCTCAGCCTTTGTCAGGGCAGTCAGTGATTCTCACACGTGTCTCCTTGTCGATGTCGCTAAAGTAGAAGTTGATCCCAAGTCATCCCTTAGGTCGTGCTTCACAGACTTTATGTGTAAACTAATCAACTGAGGATCTTATTAAAATGTGGATTCTACTCAGTAAGTCGGGCAGGGGAGGTGAGGCAATAATCTGTATTTCTGCAAGCCTCCAGTTGATGCCAGTGGATCAGCAGCATCCTTAGAACCATAGACCACCCTTAGGTCCTTCTACTTGTAGAGTAAGTAGCAAGACAGACCACCCAGCAGGAAACTGATCCTTAAACATTTTATTCCTTCCTTTCACAAGACTATTGAGTGAATGAGTGGTCACTATGCATCAGGTATAGTGACAGTTGTTCAGCAACAATGTCCAGTACACCTTAGGGTCCCTGTCCTTTAGAAGGTCACAGGCTAGGGGTAAAGAGAACAGTGTATATGTGCGTTATACTGCGGAGAGATAATTGCCCTGACAGATCAAGTCTTCCTCTTTCGCTGTGCCTCCTTTTTATAAAAATTGCCTAGCCAAACTTCCTAACCCTTCATAATTTGACAGTATTCCTTCCAGCTGGGTCCCTTTTTATTTTTTGTTTTGTGGACACATCTTGTAGCACATTCCCATTGTGGTCAAGCTAGCCTGCTCCTTATTCTTGTTTTTTCTTAAAATAACTTTGAGATTTAACTTTGACATTTTTTTTTTTTTGCTCCTTTTTATGTGAAATTAGTTTTCCTGAACTTTTAGTGAGTCAAGATTAAGGAAAGCTTTTCTAACTTCACAGAGCTCCCTCTTCTGTGGGTTTCTTTCTGGGATTTTCTGGCCCTGTTTCCCTTGCCCATTTATAAAAAAAATTGTGGTAAAGTATATATAACACAAAACTTACCATCTTAACTATTTTTAGCCAGTTCAGTGGCATTAAGTACATGGATATCGTTGTGCAGTGCCACTTTCATTCCAACATTCTGTTGTTTGCACTTCTCAGGACTGCTTAGCCCTCCTCTAGCATGCCTGCCGTGTGTTTACACATCCCCGAACTTTTGTACCTGTTGTCTGTTTTACATAGAGTGGATGTCATGCTTCCCTTCCTTTTTCTTCTCCACCCGGTGGAGTTATATTTTTGCTTGAAGATCCAGTTGAAACCTTAGCAAAAGTTTAGTCCCTTCCTTCCCTGCTTCTATGGCATTCTGTCATACCCCTCTCTTGGACCTGTCACTCAGTGCTACTGTAATTACCAATGTACATATCTTCCCATCAGTCTGGGTTCTTTGAAGGCAGAGATGATGTCTGGTTTATCTCTGTCCCTTGGAGAGACCCCCGGTCTGGCTCACTAAAATGTTACTGATGGTTGATAGATTGCAGATATTGGTTTGTCCTTCCCTTTATATACTCTCTATGGAAAAAAAAACCTTTGTCAGCTTTTGACCTAATTGCACCCCAGATGACACTGAATACTGAATTTGCGTGGAGTAGGATGGAAATGGGTAAGTAGTAATCGAACCTCTATTTCTCTTGATTTTGAAGCCCCTGGTCTTTTTATCATGCCATGGTAGGCAGAACAAAATGTTAGCGAACCTACTTTACAGAGACAGAAACAGAGACTTCGAAAAATTAAATGACCTGCCCAATGTTGTAGGAGCCAGTGAAAAGCAGAATTGGGACTCATAGTGTTGTCTCCAATCCAGTGCTCTTTTCCCAGTTCATAACACTGCTTTGTCCTAAGACTGGGTCTATTATCTAAGTACATTATTTGGTATAAGGGGAAATTATTTCCATCAAATGAGGTAAAGTAAAATTTGCAGACTCTGTGTTTTCAGGTCTTAACTTTCTTACCCCTTTGCAGCAACAACAGGAGGAAATTGCTACTAAGAAACTCCGACTAACAAAACCAAGTAAATCGGCAGCACTCCACATAGATCTGTGTAAAGCCACCTCTCCAGCAGATGCGTTGCAGTACCTCCTTCAGTTTGCCCGGAAGCCAGTTGAAGCAGAAAGTGTGGAGGGAGTAGTCAGGATTCTCTTGGAACATTATTATAAGGTAACATGGTCTTGTGAACCTACCTGATAGAAATGTGTATAAGAGTTGTGTCATATCTGCAGAATGGGTTAATATTGCAAAATACTGATAAATAAGGTATTCATTCAGCAATGTTTTACTGAGTGTCTTCCAAGTACTAGGCACTGTGGATAGAGATAAAAAAGATCTAATCCTGTCCTAGGAAGTTTACAGTATTTAGAACTTTTGGTTGAGATAGGGGTTTCTGCTGGCGTCTCCAGATTTCCCTTTCCTTTACCATGGAACTCAGCTCCCTGGGTGGTCACTGGGTAAGTGCTGTGCACTGCTCCTCCAGCCTACCCACATGCCAAATACCCATCTCCGGGGTTAAACAGCTATAGATGTTTTGCCAAATTTGCTCCATTTCTTTTTTTTTTTTTTTTTGACGTTTGTTTTTTAAATACTCATCCAAGGACTTTTTTTTCATTGTTTTTAGAGAGAGAGAAAGGGTGAGGGGATGGAGAAAGAGAAAAAAGAAAGAGAGAGAACAACATTAATGTGAGAGGGAATCGTCAGTTGGTTGCCCTCTCGTCCGTGCCCTGACCGGGGATCAAAGCCACAGCATTTTGGTCTACGAGATGACGCTCCAGCCAACTGAGCCACACTGGCCAGGGCTGTTTTCCCGGAGTTTTTCAAAGTATTATAATAGTTTTCCCTAAATAATTCACTAAAATCTCTAAAAAAGGGACTTAAAGCCATAACCACCTAATCACATCAAGTAAAATTAAATAATTATTTGATGTCATTAAGTAGTCCATATTCATATTTCTTTTTTTTTCCCAAAATATCTTTTTATAGTTGGTTTGTTCCAGTCAAAATGCAAACAGTGCCCATACGTGGCATTTGCTCTTTTTTAAATCTAGAACAATTTTAATTTATTTTGATGACATTGAACTGTTGAAGACACTCGGTCAGTTTTGTAAAATGTCTTGTTTTCTGAGTTTATTTCCTTCCTTGGGGGTTAACTTGTAACTTGCTTCTCTATCCCTTGTACTAACTATGAACTGGAAGTCAGGTCTATTTGTTAGAATCAGGTTAAGCTTATCTCTGAGGATTTTGGTAGTAGTTTATAGATGATTTGTACTTCATGTCGCATCAGTCAGGAGGCACATAATGTCTTGGAGTCCTACCTGCAATGGCTTCTTATCTTCTCCCCTTCTGTCTCTCTTCTTCCTACAAACTGTCTTTATTTAAATCTTTTATGTCTGACCTAAAAAGGTCATTTTCTTTACACATGTAATATTCTAGCTCAGTCAAATTACATGCAGTTTTTCAAGGACCTTGTGTGTTTTCAGTAACCAGTGTCTTTTCCCATGCCGTTCTTAGAGCCCTTCTCCCTGCCTCTGCCTTCTCATCTGGTCTGCCGTGTTCTCTGCCAAGCACATTCTTTCCTCAGAGCCTTTACACTTTTCTTCTGCCTGGAATACCTCTCTCAGAAGTCCATACGTCCACTTCCCACACTTCACTCAGGTCTTCACTCAGACGCCACTTTTTCATTAAGGCCTTCCTTTATCCCTCTGTTTGGAATGAAACTGCCTGTCCCACCCCCAGCACTTCCTAGCCCCCTTCCTTGGTTTTGTTTTCTCCATTAGCACTTACCATCTTCTAATATTCTATAAATATTCTCATTTTCTTCTTATCTATTTCTCCATACTAGAATGTAAGCTGTTCTTGAGCAGCATTTTTGTTTGTTTTTAAACAGTGTGTGGTAAAATAACTATTTGCTGAATAAATGCTTTTGTGACACTTTTTACCCAATTAAAAAAATGCTTATTAATTATGCTAAGTGAAATAAGCCAGGCAGTGAAAGACAAATACCATATGATCTCACCTATACGTGGAACTTGATCAACAAAACAAACAAGCAGGCAAGGTATAACCAGAGGCATTGAAATAAACAACAAACTGACAGTACCAGAGGGGAGGTGGGAGGGGGTAATGTGGGGAAGAGGGGAAGGGTTGTCAGGAACATGTATGAGGGACACATGGACAGAGCCAAAGGGGAGTGGGGTTGAAGGTGGGAGGTGGGGATGACTGGGGTTGGGGGGAGTGGTCAGGGGAGAATGGAGATAATTGTACTTGAACAACAATAACAAAAAGTTAAGGAAAAAAATGCTTATCAAATATCAGGCATTGTTCTGGGCACTGGACAGTGTGCTGTCAGCATATTTACCAGCTCCTGGTAGCGCCATTGTTTGTCATGTGTGTCTGTCTCCTTCAGACTCGGAGCCCCTGAATTCAGAGACTGCAAGTCTGTTCCTTACTGTTCCGGTGCCTGGCAAGGTAGAAGAACATTGTAGGGGCCCAGTAAACGTTTCCCTCATGTTTTACATGAATGAAGTCAGGGTTCCGCTCTTAAAAAGTTTCAATTTCTTAGTGATCTATTTTTAGTCATCTCCCCTTTTGAAAGCAGTATCTACCTATTATTATTACTATGTAACAATATAACTCTGTTACCAATAATCATCTCTAATAATACTTCTAAGAGTAGTTAACATTTATATAGCTTGTTAGAGTTTAGAAAGCTCCACATGTAATATTCTATTTAATCCTGATGGCCACTCTATTGTTATCTCTGTATCCCAGATAAGGAGCCAGACTTTGAGCGGTCCAAGGGCCCCAAGATAAGTAAATGGGGAGTCTGGATTTGAATGTGGATTGGTCCCCCCCACCCAGCTTTTGGTACTGGAACATTTAAAATGCACACACATGTAGAGAGAATGGTTTAATTCCTGTGTACTCATTACTCAGCTTTAACAGTGATCATTTCGTGGCCAAACTTGTTTCATTCCCACCCTTCCCTGTGCTCACTGTCCACTTCCCCTTCCCCTGGGCTGACCCTCATCATCAGATTCTTGTGAAAACAAATCCTTGGCATCTTTATAATTTTATTTATAAATTCCAGTGTATATCTCTGAACCATAAACACTTTGAAAACAATCACAAAACCGTTATCATGTCTAAAAAATTTGAATTCAGGCAATGTGATGTCAGACCCCACGCTCCTTGACTAACTAGGTCATGTTGCTTACATTGGTCTAGCTCAGTGATTTTCAACCTTTTTCGCCTCATGGCACACATAAACTAAATACTAAAATTCTGTGGCACACCAAAAAGTATATTTTTTGCCTGTTTAACAAAAAATAGGTGTAATTTTGATTCATTCACACTGAATAGCTATTGTTGTATTGGCTGTTGTCATTTATTTTTTTCAGTCTTCTCCTCAGGAGGTATTTATTGATTTTTGAGAAGGAGGAGGGAGGGCGAGGGAGAGAGACAGACAGACATGGATTGGTTGCCTCCTTCTGTACCTCAACTGAGGATTGAACCCACAACCTAGGTATGTGCCCTGACCGGAGGATTCAACCTGCAGCCTTTTGGTGTATGGGATGATGCTCCAACCAACTGAGTCACCCAGCCAGGGCTGTTGTCATTTTTTAATTTGGCAATCAGAAGTGTGGTATCTGGTATTTTAGTAGATAAGTTTAGTAGATAATTTAGTAGAAAAATTAAAATTTTCTTCTCCAAGTCTTTCTGAGGTCAGGCAGCAGTATCTGAATGATGACGGGTTCTTCACCTACACTACTATGCTAGTTGCTGTGGAGGATGTAGAGCTATGAAACATGTTCCTTGTTCCTTAGGGGCTAAAAGTATAGTTGGTAGACCAAATTAATGCATGTAGCCTATAGATAGTAAGGGCTAAAGTTACTAATTTGTTCATTGTTTTCATTCACTCAGAATGTTCTAATATTAACTCTGTGCTAGGACTTGTGCTTCATATTGGTGATGCAGAGATGAATAGATGATCCCTGACCTGAGTTTAGTTGGGCAGATAAGACAATAAGTGGATAATAACAATACAGTGCTTTAGGTGCTCTGAAATCTGGGACAGGTTATGATGTGACCCCAAAGAAGAGGGTTATAACTTCTACTTGGGAGCCTGGGTCTAGAAAGGCATTATATAGTAGTAGTGATGCTTAAAAAGCAGATTCTGGCCAGTGGGAAAACAGTAGGAAAGGCATTTTAGAGAGAAGGGGCAGTTGGCTGGTGTAGATTTTAGGTTGAGAGCTCAGTAAGAGAGAAGACTAGAAAAATTGAAAGGGGTCTGATCCTGAAGGGCCTTGTGTTCTATCTTGTGGGTTTTGTTTTAGACATCTGGGCATAGGATGGTGGAATTGGCTGGGGGCGAGAGAGGAGTTAGAGTGACAAAATAGCAGACTGGTGAGTCTGAAGCAAGGTGATGAAAGCCTGAAGCAGGACAGTTTTAATGGTGAGAAGAGCAGTTATTAGAAAGGATTTCCCTGCGGGCAGTTTAAGCGTAGGTGTGAAAGTGGTGATTTATGTATAGAATGGGTACTAAGGCATTATTTGAGAAAGGAGAAGAATTTGAGTAAAGTATCCAGATGGATAAAGAATGTCACTAGGTTCAATACTCTTGTATTCTCTCTTTTTTTAATTTTAAATTTAATTTTTATTGTATTTTCATTACCATTTATCATACTCTTATATTCTTTTTATTCTCATTCTTTTTTTCTTGTCTCCCTTTTATCTGCTAGGTTTACTTACTACTCTGCTTGCTCTGCAGCTCCCTTGTGTTCGGAGGAGTTAGAACTTCATTCTGGCTCTTCTTTCCTGTCTCACTGCAGGGTTAGGGTATTTGACTAGTCCATTGTCCCTGAAGGACAGTTAGTTGATTCTGTGATGTTATTTCAATGATTTGAGATCAATAAAAGAATTGGCTTTCACCTCTATTTGAAACTGAATTCAGTATCTCCCTTCATTCTCTAGTCTGCCTTATCACGGGAAATGGCACCACCATTCATGGGGACTCTTAGATCAGACACCTGAGAAAGATGCTTTATACCATCTTCACTCTTCCCTCCTCCCACGTTTTCTTTCTTACCAAGGCTTGTTTTTATTTTCTATATAATTCTTGAGTCCATCTACCTCTCTGTTTCTCCTGTTAACCTCAGTAATCCAAGTAATTATCATATTTGCAAAACTTATGAAATGTATGAAATATGACCTAAAGAGAAGAATCCATGGAAAAACCTCGTACAGCATACTGATTTACCACAATATGAACGAAGCATGTAGCCCACAGGCAGACCCTCGATCTCCTAATTAGGGTAATAACTTCCTTTCTTCTATTTATTTATTTTTTTATCATTTAAACCTGTATCCCCAAATACAGTTTACTTGTCTTTTTTAAAAAAACATCATATAACTAGAGAATAGTATGTATCTTTTCATGTGTGGTTTTTGCTTAAAATCCTATTTGTGAGATTCATATTGTTGACTGTAGCTATAGTTCATTCATTTTTACCACAGTATACGATTTCATTGTATGACTATACTTATTTTTTTCCACTCTATTATTGATGGATATTTAGGCTGTGTCCAGTTTTTAACTATTACGAGAAATAGTTTCATGAACATTTTCATACAGATCTCTTAGTATGCATGTGCATTTCTGTGTAGCACATACCCTGCGGTGGAATTACTGAGCCAGCTGTTTTCCAAAGTGGTGATACCAGTTCACACTCCTGTTAGCACTGTGTGAGAGTTCTAGTTGCTCCACACACTTGTCAGCAGATAGAATTGTCTATCTTTTTTATTTTGGCCGTTCCTTTGGATCTGTAGTGTATCACTATAGCCTGAATTTGTATTCTTTAAGTTACAAATGACGTGGAGCAACTTTAATATGTTTAATTGGCCATTTGTATATCCTTTTTGGTAATGCCTTTTTGTATCTCTTGTCTATTTTTTGGGTTTATTATTACTTTTCCTTGTTGCTTTGTGGGAATTCTTCGTATGCGTAGAGGGTTACAAGTTTTTTTTCTTTATTTTGGATAGTAATTTTTAAAAATTATCTTTGACGTACAATATTATATAAGTTTTAGGTGTGCCACATAGTGATTAGACATTATGGGTACAAGTTCTTTTTTTTTAAGGTTTAATTTATTTATTTTTAGAGAGAGGGGAAGGGAGAGCGAAAGAAAGGGAGAGAAACATTGATGTGTGGTTGCCTCTTGCACGCCCCCAACTGGATACCCAGCCCGTAACCGAGGCAAGTGCCCTGACTGGGAATCAAACTGGTGACCCTTTGATTCACAGGCTGGCACTCAATCCACTAAGCCACTGGTGAGCCAGGGCGGTACAAGTTCTTTAATGGTTTAATGTGTTATAAATATCTTCTTTTCCAGTCCTTTGTTATATTTAGATGAAAAGCAGTTCTTAATGTAGTCCAATATGGCAGTCTTTTCATTTATGTTTTGTGCTTTTCTTGTCTGATAAAGAAGGGTTTGCATGTTCTGAGTTTATTAAAACAATTTACTACAATATTACTGGAAACTTTGGAATTGATTTGTGTGTATGTTGCTTGGGTATATAGAAATCCAAGCACCTTTTATTGAAAAGATGGTTCTTATTGCTCTGCAGTACCACCTTAGTTGTCAGTCAGATGTCTAGATATGGTAGGTATGATTCAGGACTCTGTTCTTATGCCAATACCATGCTGTTTTAGCATAATGTTATAATAAATTAGATATCTGGTAGGATAAGTCCTCCCACCTTGTTCTTTAAGAATATTTCGGTTATTCTTGGTATTTTCATTTCTTTATAAATTTTGAAATTAGCTTGTAAAATTCTACCTCAAAACAAAAAGTCTTGTAAGGATTTTGATTTTATTAACTTTGTAGGTCAGAGAGGGTTTGGGGATTGACATTTTATAATTTTGAATCATCAGTCCATTAACATGGTACATCCGTATTATTTTAATACTATTTCATAGTTTTTTAAAAATATTTTATTTATTTATTTTTAGAGAGGGAAAGGGAGAGTAAAAGAGAGAGAAACCTCAATGTATGGTTGCCTCTCGCGTGCGCCCCCTACTGGGGACATGGCCTGCAACCCAGGCATGTGCCCTGACTGGGAATTGCACTGGTGACCTTTTGGTTCCCAGGCCAGCACTCAATCCACTGAGCCACACCAGCCAGGGCTGTTTTATAGTTTTTTGCATAGAGATTTTGTACATCTTTCTGTTATTCCCAGATATATAATGTTTAATGTTATTGTAAATAATACATTTAAACATTTTTATTACATTACAGTATATAACGGATATTCAGAAGTGCAATTGATTTTTATCTAGTAGTCTTATATCTAACAATTTTGATAATAAGCTCATGTAAGAATTTTAATAAATTATGTGTAGATTATTTAGGATTTTTTACAAGCAATTATACGAGCAGTAATGGCTTTGTCTAATATTACTATAATGATACCAGCTATCTTTTGATTAAAGTTTGCATGGTATGCCTAATTCTGCCTTTTATTTTCATCTTTTGATAGTCTTTTGTTTTATATATGAGCCATGGGAACAACATGTAGTTTTTCTAAAAAATCTAATCTGACAGTTTTTATTTTTTAATTGGAGTATTTACTTTATTACATTTAATGTAACTATTGATATATGTGAGTTTAAACATACCCTTTTATTAAATGCTTCGTTTGTCTTACCTGCTCAATGTTCTTTTTTTCCCTCTTGTTTCTTGCTATCCTTTGGAGATTCTATTTTAAATTCTGTCTTTAATCTCCCTTCATTAGCTTGGGAGTTATACATCCTTTTCCACTTCTTTTACTGGTTAACCTAGATATTATTGCATGAATTCTTATCAAAATCAAATGTTAATGGTATTTTTACTGTTTTGGAAAATGCAAGCACTTTAACTCCATTTATCAACCTTCCAGACTTACATATGAGTTATAATTATATACTTTGATTCTCTATTTTTTGGTCTAGGAGACTTTGTTATTCTTACTTTATTTTTTCCCCAGTTTGATTGAGAAATGATTGACATACCTCACTATGTAAGATTAAGGCATAAGAATGATGGTCTGATTTACATATATAATGAAATAATTACCATGGTAGATTTAGCTAACATTCATCATCTCATATAGATACAAAAAAAGAAAAGGAAAAGAAAAAATTTCTCCTTGTGGTGAGAACTTACGGGATTTACCCTCTTAACAACTTTCCTGTTTGTCATACAGCTGTGTTAACTATAGTCGTCAGGCTGTGTACTATGTCCCTAGTATTTATGATCTTGTAACTGGAAGTTTGTACCTTTTGACCATAGTCCTCCAGTTTTTCCTCCTGCCCTCCCCCTTTGATAACTACAAATCTGATCGCTTTTTATTTCCAGATTCCACATATAAGGGAGATCATACAGTATTTGTCTTGTCTGATTTATTTCATGCTCCCTAGGTCCATCCATGTGGTCATAAATTACAAGATTTCATTCTTTTATGGCTGAGTATTATTCATTCATATATATATATGAATATGGGTATATATATATCACATTTTCTTTATCTATTTGTCTATCAGTGGACACTTAGTTTGCTTCCATATCTTGAGTAGTGTAAATAATACTGCAGTGAACATAGGAGCGCATATATTTTTTCAAATTAGTTTTATGTTTCTTTGGATCAATACCCAGAAGTGGAATTGCTAAGTTATAGAGTAGTTCTTTTTTTAATTTTTTTTGGAACTTTCATACTGTTTTCCATAGTGGCTATACCAATTTGTGATCCTATCAACTGTGCGTAAGGTTTCCCTTTTCCCTATATTCTCACCAACACTTGTTGATTAATTGATGATAACCATTCTGACAAGTGTGAGGTAATACCTCATTGTGGTTTTAATTTGCATATCTCTGATGATTGATTAGTGATGTTGAGCATTTTTTTCATATATCTGTTGGTTATCTATATGTCCTGTTTGGAGAAGTGTCTATTCAAGTCCTCTTCCCATTTTTTAATTGGATTTTTAAAAAAGATTTCATTTATTTATTTTTAGACAGTGGGGAAGGAAGGGAGAGAAACATCAATATGTGGTTGCCTCTTGCATGAGCCCTGACTGGGAATCAAACCTGCAACCCTTTGGTTTGGCACTCAGTCCACTGAGCCACACCAGCCAGGGCAGATTGTTTGGTTTTTTGGATTTGAGTAGTATGAGTTCTTTATAAATTTTGAATATTAACCCCTTATCCGATGTATCATTGGCAAGTATCCTCTTTTAGTCAGTAGGTTGTCTTTTGTTTTGTTGATGGTTTCCTTCGCTGTAGGAAAACCTTATTTCAGGAATTGAGATGATTCAGACTGAGCAGCAGTCCCTACCAAAGTCTAGGTATTTTTATTTCATTCTTATTCATACTGTTGTATCCTTTTGGAATCAAATGGAGTTTATTAGGTTGTGCCTGCTCCCTGTCCTATACCTTCAGCCTTACACTGCAGTTATTGCTCCCTTGGCCTCACCTGGCTGTCAGAAGCACTACTTACTTTGCCTGTCATCCATCCATCTCCTCACTTCCCGCAGTTGGCAGAACTTCGAGAAGAAGCAGCCCCAAACTCTAGGTGAATCTTTCTGGGTCTGTGACCATCCTCGCATGATTCTCATTCTTTTAATTGTTCATTTATCTTTTTGTTTTCTTATACTTTTAAATGCACACACACACACACACACACACACACACACTTCTTTCTTTTTATTTAATCCGTACCCAAAGATTTTTTAAAAATTGATTTTATATAGAGAGGAAGCGGGGGAGAGAGGCAGACAGAGAGAGAGAAAGGCATCGTTGTGAGATAGGAACATTGATCGGTCACCTCTGATAAGTGTCCAGACTGGGGATCAAACTTGCAACCTTTTGGTTGTACAAGACAACACTCCAACCAACTGAGCCACCCAGCCAGGGCACACTTTTTTCTTTTTTGACATCCATATACTTTTCTAGTTTCCTCTGCAAGAAAATTAGTCTGAATTGTCTAGTCTGCCCTTACTAGAAACAGGAGTCTTGCCATTCCTAGACCTTTTGCTGGACCTTTGCAATATACTTCGATTTGGGCTTTCCATTTTAACCATTATATTGATGCTGGGTTGGTATTTCAAAATGACTTTCCCAAGGTTATATACACATGATAAGAGATGTGCCAGGATTCTAGGCCTTTTGACTTTATATCTATTTGCCTTTCCCTGTTGAGGCCTCCTTGTTGTGCTCAATTACCTCCTTAGGAACTTAGGACGTTGTACGACATACTTGAGAACAGCGGATGAACAAAAGGACATGGTTCTTTTTGTCTTTGGGGAAAATTTCTCACCATAGGAATCTTGGTGTAAATTAGAGGCCATCTCCCAATATTGAAAGTGAAAGGGCCAGACTACTCATTTCTTAGTCTTGCTTGCACCTACATCCTAGGTGCAAAGAGCTAGACCCAGTTATTTACACTTACTTGCCCCAAACTTCTAGTGAGGATATGGTGATCCAAAAAACAAGTGATAGCGTTGGTAAGTGCAGCACCCACTTTCCAGGGGCTACAAGAGCAGTGGTGCTGGCAGCATTGTTGGGTGGCCAGGCTAGCAGTATGGGTAGTGCACATTGGCGCAGCCCATTTCTAACTGCACAGGAGAGGAAAGTTACTTTTAATCCCAAAAGCACATTTCTGGTTAGAAGTTAATGACATGAGGAAGGCATACAAAAATTCCCATTTACTTTGCAGTATTTGGGCATAACATACTGATTAAGAAAGCTCTCTTCTCTGAAGTACTGTATATAGTTAAGCCTTAGAATACTTGGATCATTGAGTCTCTTGAAATGTTAGTTTCCCATATTCTGTTTGTTGGCTAGCTGAGAGTAAAGCATCAAGGTAACAATAGCTTCTTTTGTTGCAGGAGAATGATCCATCTGTGAGACTGAAAATTGCATCATTATTGGGGTTATTGACGAAGACTGCAGGATTTTCACCAGACTGTATTATGGATGACGCCATTAATATCCTACAGAATGAAAGTAAGTTGCAATTTAAAAGCTGTACAATTAGAACAGAAGTCCTTAGTTCCTTTTGTATAGAATTTAAATAAAAATTTTATTGTGTTGATGTTAAAAAAGAATTTGAGGATGATTTAATAAAACTATGTATATATATTTCCATTAGAATTAAAATGTAGTTTTTGTCTCTTAAGAGCCATTATTTATTGATTCTACCAAGTGCCCTATGCTTAAAGTATTTTACATATGATAAATGATAGATATTATTGTTGCTATTTTGTAAGTGGGGAACTGAAGTTCAGAGAAGTTAACTAGCTTGTTAAAGGTTAAGTAGTGTAAGACAGAGATGATTGTTGAGTGTGCACATGAACTCAGAAACTACGACGGTGCTGTCCTGGTCACGTGGCTCTCACAGTTCAGTTCCTATAAAAGTGACATCTCCCAGGTCTCACATGTTGTTGCTTTTTCTAAAAATTTGTTCCTTGTTGATGCCCACTAACATTATTTGTCAGTGTTAAGGTAAAATGGAAAACTACTTCATCTTTTTAATGGTTTTGATTTTGTTTCTGGTTTTATTTATGTACAAGATTCCGTTACAGAGTTAGTCCCTCAGTTACCTTAATGCTTATTTTAAAATTAAATAAAAGAAATCTTTTATTGCTGTTTCTGAAAATATTTTGATTTGTTTGAGTTAGTTGTGGTTTCACAGAATAGTTTTATTTCATTTTGGGTATACATATATAAACAAATGTGACTTTAAATATTGGACAACATTTAGACTATAAACTTAAGAGGTTATGAGAGAAATAAAGGGCAAGTGAACTCAGTCTAAATTTATTTATTGTACAACTGTTTACTGTTAACAGATATTTTGCATATGTGGCTCATTAGCTGAAGTTGAGAACTTTTAAAAAATCTTGTTAGAAACAACTTTATATTAAAATCATACTTGCTTTGAATTTCTTTTTTTTAATCTTTACTGTATTTTTTTTACATTACCTTCTAGTCCCCTTCTGTCCCCCTCCTGCCAGCAATCACCACACTGTTGTCCATGAGTCCTTTGTCTTTTTTGCTCAGTCCCTCCACCCTTACCCTCCCCTCACCACTAGTTGTCATCCTGCTGTGAGTCTGTCCCTGTGTTGAATTTCAAGTAGACTTTTAATTCACAGGAAACAGTGAAAATATTTTTATAATTGTTTTTGAGAGGGGAGTCTGTGTTATTGTAATGACAATATAAAGAAGAGTTTCTTTGACTTCCGGCCAAGATAGAGGCATAGGTAGACACACTGTGCCTCCTCGCACAACCAAGATAGGGACAACAACAATATAGAAACAGAATAACAACCAGAACTGACAGAAAATTGAAGTGTATGGAAATTGGACACCCAAGGATTTAAAAATAGACACGTTCATCCAGACCGGTAGGGGGGTGGAGTTGGGCTGGGCGAGGGACGCGGAGTGGAGAGCTGAGCACCCGGAGTGGCGCGCAGGCTCGCAGCAGGCAGACCCTGGGCGCACAAGTGGCGGTGGCTGGTGGGCCCTGGCCAGGGGGTGGCGACCAGCAGACCCAGCGAGGTGGCCATTGTGAAGCAAGGCACTGCGCTCAGCTCAGGGTCCCAGCACCGGGAAATAGAGCTTTGGGTCACTGACTGAAAAGGAAGGTCCCGT
>CM052543.1:44117824-44204986 GCA_028533065.1 Trachops cirrhosus | reverse complement strand
GAGAGGGGGGAAAGGTACGAAGAATAAGTAACATGGATGGTAGGTAGAAAATAGACAGGAGCAGGGCAAGAATAGTATGGGAAATGTAGAAGCTAAAGAACTTATGACACATGGACATGAACTAAAGGGGGGGAATGTGGGTGGGAGAGGGTGTTCAGGGTGGAGGGGAATAAAGGGGGGATAATAGGACAACTGTAATACCATGATCAATAAAATATATTTAAAAAAAGTTTCTTTAGTGACATTAAAGAAAAACTTAAAATTTCTACTATTTCTATAAAACAATTTGTTTTACATATTACTTTTACTTATATACATTTTATGTGGTTTTACTTACAGCAAATGTAGTATTTGTGTGTTTTACTGTTTTCACTTAACATTACATATAGTTTTTTTCATGTTTCTACATTACCTTCATAATATGTATAGTGTGGATAATATGTTAAACACCAACAGGTAAAAGAGCATATTTCTAAGTTTTTACTTTTAGAGATAAGTGACAAAAAAATCCGTTTCTTTTAAAATCACCAAAACAATCACATTGCCTCAGTACAGAAGTATCTTTTTTTTTTCCCCCATGGAAGGTTCTTAAAGGAGCTAGCTTTATATGCATGCAAAAATTTCATATGTTAAGATTGGGAATTTCATAGAGCTATAGACTTTTTGAACTATAAATGGCCTTACAGAAATTATCTTGTCTAAATCCTTTATTTTGAAGATGACAGAAACTAAGTTCCAGAAAGATGAAGTGAGTTTAAGTCAGTTAATTTAGCTAAGAAGTAGCTGAACTGAGAACTTAGTGTAGCACCCTATCTCATAGACCATGGTGTAACTGAAGCACTTTACCTCGAAAATAGAACATTATGAGGGAGTTAATTTTGTTGCAAATATCTTAGCCTTTAAAAGAGATTCAAATTATGCAGTATATGTAGAAATAACTGTTTAACTTTTTGTTAAGTATTCTGAATCTGTTTCTCACTTAATTGTAAGAGATTTGATCAAGGCCTTTACTAGTTTCCAGTTACTGGCCTACGTAGATTCATAGAAAATAGAACTGAAAGGGACCATAGAGATCATCTAGTTCAAGCCCTTTATTTCATAGCCAAGGAAGATAAACTCCAGGGAGATAAAGTGACTACTAAAGTAATTCTTTATTATTGTGGCTTAGAGTTAAACCATAGATTTAGTTAAGGGTCGTGAATTTAGTAGTGTCTTTTGGTATTTTTCCTTCGGTTTCATTGTTAGAAATGCACGAGAAGTAGAGGTGAGAGGAACCGGATGATCTGATCCAAGTGCCTTTATTGGATGCTGCGCTTACAGCGACTGAGTCCAGATCTAGTGCAGCCCCGAGGGGAGGCAGGAATGGGGTTTTTAAAAGGAAAAGCGCCAGGTTTGTGAGGGTATAGGGGAGGGGTTATTCTCTTGTTCTTCCATGAGGGTGCCTCAGGGTTCCAGGATGTGAGCCAGGACTATGAGTTAGGTAAAGGGCAGGCTGTTCCCAGGTACAGGAGGGGCAGTCTGACCACTGGCCTCTGTGGCTGGCGCCAGATTTCAATTGTGGGAGGTGGGAGAGAGTTTCGATTAAGCCGCAGGCTACCAAGCAGTCAGGATAACTGAGTCATTAGCAGTCTGTCGGGTTGGAAAACTGGCCTGGCTGGGTCTTGAGCAGTCTGGTGGGCTGGGAAACTGGCCTGACCCTTCCACTCATCAGTTTTCTAGTTAGAAGTTCATGACTGTCCTTCTAGGAAGGCAGAGAAATGCCTGGCTACTGTGCATTTGGTGCTAAAGCAGCTGAAGGAGTCTCAGGAGAAGGAGGGAATGTCATTAGTAGTTGACTATCTTCTGATCTCTTTATCCTGATATCCTCTGTCTTCAGTGGTAGCCCCCTAATTGGATCTTTTCTGGTCCAATTTCTATGTAGAATAAACCTCCTATTTGAATGGTTGCTTGGCTGTGTAGGATAGGAAGGAGTCAGGTATCCAACTGCATTGTTAAGAGGCCTCAAATCCCTGCCTTTTCCCTGTTTGGGTCTTACATTTTCTTTTAACCCTCCAGTTCCTAAATCTTCCTGGGATGTTATGGCTAGAATTGATGTGCTTTGTAGTGACATTTTTCTCAGTAGTTATTTAGTATTAAATTTCCCAGTTTTGCCACAGAGGGTTTCATATGCTTTCTTTTTCCCCCCAGTTACAGCTTACATTCAATATTATTTTGTATTAGTTTCAGGTGTACAGCATAGTGGTTAGATAGTCATATACTTTAGAAAGTGTTCCCCCTGATATTCCCGGAATCCACCTGGCACCACACAGAGTTATTACAATGTTATTGACTATACTTCTATGCCGTCTTTTATATCCCATGACTGTTTTGTAACTACCAATGTGTACTTCTTAATCCCTTCACTTTTTTAACCCATTCCCCAAACCCCACTCCCCTCTGGCAACCATCAGTCTGTTCTCTGCATCTATGAGTCTGTTTCTGTTTTGTTTGTTTATTCTTTAGATTCCACATGTAAGCAATGTCATTTTGTCTTTCTCTGACTGACTTATTTAACTTAGCATAATACCCTCTTGGTCCATCCATGTTGTTGCAAATCATCTGCTTTCTATCTTGAAAAGATTTGTCAACTTTTTTCCTCTGGCTACTTTTATTCTCCTATTTTCTTTATAGTCACAAGTTTATACCTTTTAATTTCTTTGTTCTTATGTTAATGATGTTTTAGAAAAATAATGATAAACAGATGTGTTCAATCTGCTATGTTTAACTGGAAATCTTACTAAGAGATGATTTAGCCCGTGGTTTCTGAGCTTCAGTCATTTGTGTATCAGGCATGCCACTTTTCACATATTTGCTTCACGTCTACACTATGGTTTACTTAACATTTTTCTTAAGTGGACAGTTTTTGAAAATAAAATTAAAGAGGCTCTTTATATTAAAAGGAGATTAGCGAAATGTGACATCAATAGATAGTAACAGTGGTTTTTATTATGTACATTAAAATGTATACATGGTTATTAATAGAAAAATGATTATCTGAATGCCACCTAAAATCCTTTTGTATATCACTAGCATTATAAGAACCATATTCTGGAACAAAGAAGAGAATCTGGCTAAGATGTTTGATATTGATTTATTTGGATTTGTCTTTTTGCCCATTTATTAAACATTCACTGGGCACGTAATGAGTCATGCTAGATTCTGAGAATACAGAGGTGAATAAAATACAGTCTTCGCTCTCACGGTTCTTTCAGTTTCCTGGTTAATTGGATATGAAAATAAGTACGTTTTTTCATACTTATGAAGTATGTAAAGTGTTAAGAGCTAATGTAGAGGGTGCAGTGGAAACACTAAGAAGGAAATGGTCCATTCTTGGGAAAGAGGAAAAGCTTCATACAGGAGGTGACATTTCAAGGTTTAGCAGGTGCTCCCTGAGGAGTGGGGTTGAGAATGGATTTGGGTGTGGGTGAAGTCATTCTAGGTAGGGAAGTTGTCCGGAGCAAAGGTAGCAGTCCGTGAAATCTAAGTAATTGGAAAAAGGGGTGCTTGAGGAGGCTTGGAAGAGATGAGGCTAGAAAGGTAGGCAGGGCTGCACATTGTAGAGGGGCTAGTATGTATGTATGTATGTGTGTATATGCATGAGTGCCCTGCTAAGGAATTTGCACTTTATCTTGAAGGCACTGAAAAGCCCTGAATTAATCAGGCACTAAACATTTTTGGAGCAATATGGCCCACCTGTGGAGGACTCGTGTATTTAGATAGGATCTGTTTAGGAACTTAGCTTTTAGTTTAGGGGAAACAAGTATCAAATAGCTGACAAAAAACTACATTCTTTACCCAATTAAACTTAGTTTCTTTAGTGATCTCCTTTTAAAATTCTATAACACAACTTTCAATCTTCCTTTCTAGAGTCTCATCAAGTCCTAGCTCAACTGTTGGACACTTTGCTTGCAATTGGCACTAAGCTCCCAGAGAATCAAGCTATCCAGATGCGATTAGTTGATGTAGCCTGCAAGGTAAGAGTAAAATGGTTAGAAACAGGGTTGCTTTTTTCTTGAACAGTTTTGGTATGAGCTGCAAGAACTACTTAGATCTACAGTGTCAATTTGTAACTGAGAATTGCCAAGGATTTTTAATGGTTTTAAGAGCTATCTCATTTTGTTGTTTCTTGATATTGGATTAGAAATAAAGTTGAGTTATTTCTGATAAAATTAACTTCCTCATTTTCCCAAAAGAAATGAAAAGAATTATAGTAGCTACTGTGTATACTGTGCCAAATATAACCACTCTGCTTATGGTACCTTATATTTAGTTTTTCATTTGTTCCTCACAGTCCTTTAGGTACTGTTATCCCTGTTTATAAAGGTGGGAAGTGAGGTTTAGGGAGTTTCACTTGTCCAAGTTTTTATACCTAGGAACTTGCAGAAGCAGTGTATAAACTCTGGTTTTTCTGATTCCAAAGCCCCTACTCTTTTTGTTATGCTTCGTTGACTCAATAAACAGATCTACTAGACCCAGACAAATGTTTGGGAAAGGTTTTTTTAAGTTTCTTTTTTCAGATTATAAAAGAAATAGACACACATTAGTTGTGCCTTTTGATTTAATTTGGAGCTTTTAATTAGCTGCCTTTTGTACATAACAATAGCTATTAAAGCTTATAGAATTGGTTTTACTTTTAATCTTTGTGATAAATTGATATTGAGGTTATAGCAAGATAAGTATGTTTGAATTGAAAACAGTATTATATTCATAGAATTAGAACACTATTTCTGCCCTGGCTGGTGTGGCTCAGTGGATTGGGTATTGGCTTGCAGACCAATGGGTCGCCGGTTCTATTCCCAGTCTAGGGCACATGCCTGGTTGTGGGCCAGGTTCCCCATGGGGGTCTTGCAGGAGGCAGCCATACGTTGGTGTTTCTCTCCCACTCTTCCTCCCTCTTTTCCCCTCTCTAAAAATAAATTAATTAATTAAAATAAAATTAAAAAACACAATTCCTGAGCTCAGAAAAGAATGTTCTAGTTTTGTTAATAGAGAACAACAACAAACAAACACAAGACACTTTGACAAATATAACATTAAGAGCCAAAGTGGAAAAAAGTAGGGATTGTACTGAGAGAGTAAGTATATCTCAGTGTGAGAGAATGTGTTTATGAGGTGTGTCTGGAAAAAGTCCAACCATTAATATAAAGAGAATGGTTTGTACAACATCGTTGTAACCTGGCAGCCAATGAGGGTAGACTGGAATGTGTGTGTGTGATCAATGATGATTCCATTGTACTAGTCATTGTGGGTAGTGGATGCCATTGAGTGAGCATGTATACTCTCTGGCCATTGCCTTCAAAATTACTAAGCAATAGAGCAATGAATCTGCATCAAATTCTGCATTAAGCTTGAACATTCCTCCATGAAAACTATTTAGATGATTCAGAAGGCTGCAGCTGTGGGCAACTGGTGATTGGCAGCTTCATCATGACAACACGCCCTCATGCATCACGTCTGTTGCAGAGTTTTTTGGCAAAACATCAAGTCACCCAGGTGACTTAAGCCCCCTACAGCCCAGATTTGGTGCCCTGTAACTTCTGGCTTTTCCCCAAACTAAAATCACCTTTGAAAGGGAAGAGATTTCAGACCATCGATGAGATTCAGGAAAGTATGACAGGGCATATTGATGATGATTGGGAGAACTGTGTGAGGTCCCAAGGTGCTACTTTGAAGGGGACTGAAGTGTCATTGTCCTATAACAATGTTTCTTGTATCTTCCTCAGTAAATGTCTCTGTTTTTCATATTACGTGGCTTTTGGACATACCTCGTATATATCTATGAGGTTGTGCTTTTAAGAAAGTTGTACTAAATGAATTGTTATGCAATGTGAATAAACTGATGACAAGTAAAGAAATTGAATTAGTAATGAAAAACAAAGCAAAAATCTACCCACAAAGAAAATTCAGGCCCAGATGTCTTCAAATCAAACATTTCAACAAGAACTAATACCACTTCTTCACAAACTTTACCAAAAAATAGAAGAGGAGAAGATATTCTCAATTCATTCTCTGAAGTGAGTATAATCCCAATACCAGAACCAGACAAAGATATCGCAAGAAAAGCAAATTGTAGACCAACGTGTCTCGTGAACACGAATGCAAAAATCTTTAACAAAATACTAGCAGATCAAACCCAGCAATATGTAAATAGGATTATACCACATGACCAAGTGGGATTTATCCCAGGAATGCAAGATTGGTTCAACATCTGTAAATAAATTGATGTAGTATACCATAAAAATAGAAAACCACGTGATTATCTCAATAGACATAGAAAAAGCACATGACAAAATTCAACCACATTTCAGTACAAAAACACTGAAGGTACTGAGACTAAAATGGAACTTCCTCAACGTGATAAAGGGTGTCTGTGAAAAACTGACAGCATCATACTAGTAATGAAAGACTATTCTTTCCCCACCTAAGACCAGGAATAAAACAAATACGTTCTTGTGTCTCCCTTCATTTCTTTCAGCATCATACTAGAGGTCCTAATAGCCAGGGCAGTTGTGCAAGGAAAAGAAACAAAAAGTAGCCATTCTGGAAAGGAAGAAGTAAAACTATCCCTGTTTATTCGTATAACGTGATCTTGTATATAAAAAATATTAAAGAACCCCCCCCAAAAACTATTAGAATAAACAAGTTCAACAAGGTTGCAGGATACAAAATTAACATACAAAAAATCAGTTGTATTCTATATACTTGCAGTGAGCAATATAAAAATGAAATTAAGAACGACCCATTTATAATAGCATAAAAAATAATAAAATACTAATAAATTTAGCAAAAGAAGTATGATACTTATACTTAAAGATAACATTTTAGAGGGAACCAAAATAGTTAAAACAGTCTTGAAAAAGAACAAAATTTCGGCTTTACACTTGCTGATGTCAAAAGTAGTACAAAGCACCAATAAGACAGGGTACTGCATAAAGATAGCTGTAAAGATCGATGGAATATAACTGAGAGTCCAAAAATAAACCTGCATGTCTTTTGTCAGCTGATTTTAATACCAGCGAATGGAGAAAGTCTGCATATGACATAAAATTTACCATAGTAACCATTAATAACCATATTAATATACAGTTCAGTAGCATTAAACTGTGTGCTACACCATGACCATCATCCATTCACAGAACTCTTTTCAGTTTGCAAAACTGAAACTGTACCCATTAACTATAACTTCCCATTGCCCTTTTGCCCCAGCTTCTAGCAACCACCTTTTTATATCAGGACTTTATGAATTAGACTATTCTAGGTACATCATATAACTGCTGTCATATGTGATATTTACTCTTTTGTGTCTGGCTTATTTTACTTAGCAACTGCCTTACTGTTTGGGCAGCTATAACAAAAATACTGTTATACTGTTAAAAAGTATTTATATGGTAAATACTGTTAAAAAAACAGGGAGGCTTAACTTAAACCTTTATTTCTCACATTTCTGGCTGACAAACCCAAGATCAAGGTGCCAGCAGATTTGGTGTCTGGTGATGGCCTTCTATCTGGATTACAGATGGCTGTCTTCTGTGTCCTTGCATGGTAGGAGAAGGGAGCTCTCTGGAGTCTCTTTTATAAAGGTCCTTATCCTGTTTATGATGGCTCTATTCTCATGACCTAATCACCGCCCAAAATCTCCACCTCCAAATACCATCACACTGGCGATTTGGTTTTAACATAAGAATTTTTGGGAAACACATTCAGTTTATAACATGTCCTCAAAGTTTGTCCATGTTGTGATGTGTCAGAATTCCACTCTTTCTTAAGGCGGAATAATATTCCATTATATGTATATACGACATTTTGTTTATCCATTCATCAATTGATGGTGACTTGGGTTGCTTCCATCTTTTGGCTATAGCAGATAATGCTGCTGTGAACAAGGTTGTATAAAAATCTCTTCAAGCCCAGCTTTCAATTCTTTGGGTATTGTTATGGACTGAATTGCGCCCTTCCAGACTTGGATGTTGAAGCTCTGACCCAATGTGATTGTATTTTCAGATGGGGCCTTTAAGGACATAGTTCAGGTGAAATGAGGCCAAAAGGCCCATTTTAATCAGATAGGACTGGTGGGTGTCCTTATGAAAAGAGGAAGAAAGACCAGACTATGTCTGTGTGTATATATAGGAAAGGCCATGTGAGGACACAGCAAGAAGGTGGCTGTCTGCAAGCCAGTAACAGGGCCCTGTTTAGGAACCCAGTTTGCTGGCACTTGTTGGACTTTTGGCCTCCACAGCTGGGAGAAAATAACTTCCTGTGTGTTAAGCCACCCAGCCTGTGGTATTTTGTTATGGCAGCCAGTGCAGAGCAATGCAGGTATATACCAAGAACTAGAATTTGCTGGGTCATATGGTAAAATTATTTTTAATTATTTGAGGAAATGCCATACTGTTTTCCACAGTGACCATACCCATTTTACCTTATCACCAGCAATGCACAAGGGTTCTAATTACTCCACATCCTAGCCAACATTTTTTCTTTTCTTTTTTGGCCCTAGCCATCCTAATGGGTATAAGTGGTATCTCGTGGTTTTGATTTGTTTTTCTGTAATGATAAGTGATTAGTGATGATAAGCATATTTTCTTAATTTATTTTTTGTTTATTTTTTAATATATTTTATTGATTATGCTATTACAGTTGTCCCATTTCCCCCCCTTTATTTCTCTCTGCCCTGCACACCTGTTTCCACCTGCTTTCCATCCCTTTAGTTCATGTCCATGGTTCATACATACAAGTTCTTTGGCTTCTACATTTCCTATACTATTCTTAACCTTCCTCTGTCTATTTTCTACCTACCATTTATGCTACTTATTCTCTGTACCTTTTCCTCCCCTCCTCACTGATAACCCTCCATGTAATCTGCATTTCTATGATTCTGTTCCTGTTCTAGTTGTTTGCTTAGTTTGTTTTTATTTTTATTTTAGGTTTGCTTGTTAATGACTGTGATTTTGTTGTCATTGTTCATATTTTTAATCTTCTTTTTCTTAGATAAGTTCCTTTAACATTTCATATAATAAGGGCTTGGTGATGATGAACTCCTTTAACTTGACCTTATCTGGGAAGCACTTGATCTGCCCTCCCATTCTAAATGATAGCTTTGCTGGGTAGAGTAATTTTGGATGTAGGTCCTTGCCTTTCATGACTTTGAATACTTATGTCCAGCCCCTTCTTGCCTGTAAGGTCTCTTGAGAAATCAGCTGACAGTCTTAGGGGAACTACTTTTAGGTGACTGTCTCCTTTTCTCTTGCTGATTTTAAGATTCTCTCCTTATCTTTAATCCTGGGTAACTTAATTAGGATGTGCCTTGGTGTATTCCTCTTTGGGTTCAACTTCTTTGGGACTCTCCGAGTTTCCTGGACTTTCTAGAAGTCTATTTCCTTTGCCAGATTGGGGAAGTTCTTCATTATTTGTTTAGATAATTCTTCAATTTCTTGCTCTTCCTCTTCTCCTTCTGGGACCCCTATAATTCAGATGTTGGAATGTTTAAAGATGTCCTGGGGGTTCCTAAGCCTCTCCTCATTTTTTTGAATTCTTGTTTCTTCATTCTGTTCTGGTTGAATGTTTGTTTCTTCATTCTGGTCAAACCGCATTGATTTGAGTCCTGGTTTCCTTCTCGTCACTGTTGGTTCCCTGTACATTTTACTTTATTTCGCTTAGCTTAGCCTTCATTTTTCCCTCTAATCTGCAACCATATTCAACCAATTCTGTGAGCATCCTGATTTACCAGTGTTTTGAACTGTGCATGTGACAGGTTGGCTATCTCTTGTCACTTAGTTGTATTTTTTATGAATCTTTGATCTGTTCTTTCATCTGGGCCTTTTTTTGTTTTGTTTTTTGGTCTCAGCATGCCTGTTACACAGAAGGGGTGGAGCCTTAGGTGTTCACCAGGGCGGGCCAACCCACGTCTCTGGGTTGTGGCGCTGTATGTGGGCCAGGGGTTCGAGAGGGAACAATGCCTCTTGCTCTGCTCTCTGCTGGTTTTCAGATTGGACCCTCCTGGTGCTGATTCCCAGGTGGGTTGACTTGTGTACGTTCTAGGACCCTGTAGGTCTCTCCAATGAACTCTCCTATGAGGCTGGGAGTTTTTTCCCACTGCCGCCTCAACCCCCAACGTGTTTTCAATCAGAGACTTTGAGTTGTTATTTCCCTCTCTGGAACCCTGAGTTGTGAGGTCTGTCCGGCTCCCCAGTTGTTCCTCCTGGTTTATCTGCATGAATGTGGCACTGCTGCCTTGCCGCAAGTCCTTTTGGCCTGACTGTCCATCTCCACCTCTTCTACCAGTCTGGATGAATGTGTCTTCTTTAACTCCTTGGTTGTCGGACTTCCATACAGTTCAATTTCCTGTCAGTTCTGGTTGCTTTTTGTTTTAAATTTGTTGTTCTTCTTTTGGTTGTTCCAGGAGGCACATTGTGTCTACCTACACATCCATCTGTGATAAGCATATTTTCATGTGTTTATTGGCCGTTTGTATATCTTCCTTGGACAAATGAGATTACAACCTTTAAGGACTCATAAGCCAACAGTCAGGCTTGGAACAGATATATAATATATTATACTATGCTTCTTGGAATAACAGAAGTAACTGTGAGGTATAAAAGTTGCTAGGAGGAAGGAGTAGAAAAAGTGTTCAGGGTGAGAGAAGTATTAAGATCATTCTGGAATAGATGTTACCTTACTTGGTTTTTGAAAGAAATAATTTGTCAAATAAGAAAGATTAGGGCAAGGTTTCTTAACTAGTATTGTTTTAATTGCTCCTAAATAGGGATGTGGTGTGGTGCTTGGTACTTAACCTAATTAGGGAAGGTTTTCCAGAGGAAGTGATAGTTCAGCTTAGACTTGAAGATCTTAATGTGTACAAGAGTTGATTAAGCAAAGAGAATGGAAGGAGGAGTGGGTGGGAAAAGCCTGGAGAAATAGGACATGTAAAGATGCAATGGTTAGAAAGGAGCACATTATATTAGAATAATTTAAGATGGCAGTAAAGCAAGATCCATCGTTCTCTCTCTCTTTTTCTTAATTGATTAGCTATTACAGTTGCCCTAATTTTTCCTCCCTACACCCAGCACCCTCTACTTCCTCCAGTGATTCTCCCTCTTTTGTTCATGTCCAACAGTCATGCATGTAAGTTCTTTAGCTACTCCATTTCCTATACTGGTCTTCACATATCCATGGCTGTTTTGTAACTACCTATTCATACTTCTTAATCCCCTCACCTCTTTACCCATTCCCCCAGATCCCCCCTCCCCACAAGCCACCATCCTGATGTTTTCTATATCTGTGATTCTGTTTCTGTTATGTTATTTTGCTTAGTTTGTTTTTTTAGATTCAATTGGATAGTTATATATTTATTGCCATTTAATGTTCATTGTTTAGATCTTGTTTTTCTTAAATAAGTGCCTTTAACATTTCATATAATAATGGTTTGGTGATGATGAACTCCTTTAGCTTTACCTTCTCTGGGAAGCACTTTATCTGCCCTTTGATTCTAAATGATAGCTTTGCTGGATAGGATAATCTAGGTTGTAGGTCCTTACTTTTCATTACTTTGAATACTTTTTGCAAATCCCTTCTAGCCTGCAAAGTTTCTTTTGAGAAATCAGCTCATAGTCCTATGGGAATTCCTTTGTAGGTAATTATCTGCTTTTCTCTTGCTGCTTTTAAGACTCTCTCAACTTTTAACCTTTGGCATTTTAATTATGATGTGTCTTAGAGAGGGCCTCTTTGCATCTATCTTGTTTGGCGCTCTCTGTGCTTCCTGGACTTGTTGTTTATTTTCTTCACTAAATTAGGAAAGTTTTCTTTTATTATTTTTTCACATAGGTTTCCAATTTCTTGCTCTTTCTCTTCTCCTTGTGTTACCCCTATGATGCAAATGTTGGAATGTCTGAAGTTGTCCCAGAGGCTCCTTACACTATCCTCGATTTTTGGATTCTTTTTTGCTGTACTGATAGAATGTCTTTTTCTTCCTTATGTTCCAAATCATTGATTTGATTCTTGGCTTTATCCTCTTTGCTGTTGATTCCCTGTACATTTTTCCTTATTTCAATTAGTGTCTCCATTTCTGATTGGATCATTTTTATGCTGTTGAAGTACCTGCTGAGTTCCTTGAGCTTCCTTATAAACAGTGTTTTGAATTCTGCATCTGTAGATTGCTCATTTCCATTTTGTTTAGTTCTTCTCTTTTTTTATACTTTCTATATACTTTAATTTGTTTAGTTCTTTTTCTGGAGTTTTGTTCTGCTTTTTTTTTTTTTAATTTAGGCCATGTTTCTTTGTCTCCTCATTTTGGAAGCCTCCCTGTGTTTGTTTCTATGTATTAGATAGAGCTGTTTTGACTCCCTGCCTTGGCAGCATGGTGAGGTGTCCTGTAGGGTCCAGCCTGTCCTATCACCCAAGCCGTGTACTTGAGGAGCACTGTTTGTGTGGGCTGGGTACTCCCTTCTCTTGTAGATGAGTCTTGATTGCTGTCAGCAGGTCAATGGGCAGGATTTACCCAGTCCACTCAGCTGGTATGACTGGCTGTGACCCCTGGGCAGCCACCACCTCCCTCCGTGACTTGTGGAGGTCGTTGGGTGGTGCTCCAACATGGTCTCTAACTGTCCACTGGGTTTTCCCAGGTGGTACAGGCCAAGGTCAGCCTCCACCTGTGTTCTGTCTGGGGCCCCTTGGCATAAGGTATATAGCAGTCTGCAGATGGCTGCTGCTAGTGCTGGGCCTGGAGCCCCTCAGTAAGAGTACGGAGTGGGAGGGGGGGCTCAGCTGTTGCTTATTTGATTGGATTTAGGAAGGTCTGAAGCCTTCGCCTAGCCCAGCCCTTTCTCCAACAGTGGAAAAGCCACTGTTACCAACTTGGGTGGGCCCATAAGTTAGATGTGGAGGTCCCTTAGGTAATCGTCAGGGCAGGGCTCACTGTGCAAGCCAGGGTGATGGAGATTTAAATATGATGCTGCTGCACTGTGGTTCTGTCTGGGGGAGGGCTCAGAAAAGGTATCATGACCATTGTCTGCAGTTCAGTCTTGGAGGAAGCTGTCCCCCAGCTCTTATTCTGATGCCAGACACTTCAGTTCCTTTCTTGTATCACTAGTGTCCTTCAATGTGCTGACCTGGTGCTGGAGCTCAGACGGAGTGAATCTGAGGAAGTATGTGTGTGGTGCAAGGCCCTTTGGAGGAGAGCCTGAGAATCCCTCAGTTTCTTCTGCTGACCCAACCCCCACTGGTTTTTACAACCAGCAATTATGGGGACTTTGTTCCTGGGCCAGGAACCCTTGGCTAGGGAGGCTGGTGTGGAGCAGGGACCTCTTGCTCCTCCGTGGGCACCGTGAAACTGAGATATCCCTCCTGATTTTTATCCACCATGCTTGAGTGTGAGAACAGCCATTCCACAATGCCGTGCCTCCTATCTGTCTCAATGGGGAGTACATGGAAGCCACACTTACCTCCTCCCAGGAATAGACTGGAACTACAACTGAATTATAGAATGGTCATCCTGAATAACCAACTGCACACTAGCTGAAGAGGTCTTAATAACTAAGGATTTACAGAAGAAGCTACATCAGAACTAGTAGGAAGTATGGAGATTCAGGAAGGTCTGGCCACACTCAACCTGTGGCTGAGGTTTTGAAAGGATATCTCAGCTTGTGGGGGTTCCCTCTGAGAAGTGTAGGGTCTGACTCCCAAGCAAGGATACCCAGCCCAGAGCACCAGAGCTGGAAACAGGTGCCCACATAAGATCTGGCTTTGAAAAGCAATAAAGTTTCAGCCCTGGCTGGTGTGGCTCAGTGGATTGAGCATGGTCCTGTGAACCAATGGGTTGATGGTTCGATTCTTGGTTGGGGTGCATGCCTGGATTGCAGGCTGGATCCCCAGAGGGGGGCATGTGGGAGGTAGCCACACATTGATGTTTCTCTCCCTCTCTTTCTACTTCCTTTCCCTTCTCTCTGAAAATAAATAAATAAAATATTTAAGAAAAAAAAAAGAAAAGCAATAGGGTTTCTCTTCATCAGGGAGAGACAGGAGTCTTCCAGAGACACAGGCTCCCTCTTAAAGGGCCAAGGCACAATAATTTTGTTTGTAGCCACTTATCCTGGTCTCTGGATAGCGCAGCAGATGAGATTCATATGAGGAGAACCTGGTACTGGCATAAAAACAGACATATAGATCAGTGGAACAGAATAGAGAGTTCTGAAATAAACTCATGCCTTTTTAGTCAAGTAGCATTTGAGAAAAGAGGCAAAAACATACAATGGGGTAAAGATAATCTATTCAATAAATGGTGTTAGAAAAATTGACAGATATGTGCAAAAATAAAAAATGAAACTAGACCACATTCTTACACTGTACACAGAATAAACTTAAAATCGATTAAAGATTTAAAGGTTACAGTTAAAACCATAAAAGTCCTGGAAGAAAACAGGCAGTGAAATCTCAGACTTTTCTTGTCTTGACCGGTGTAACTCAGTTGGGCATTGCCCTTCAGGGTGAAGAACGGTCACAGGTCTGATTCCCAGTCGGGGTGCATGCCTGGGTTGTGAGTTTGGTCCCCAGATGAGAGGTAACCAATCAATGTTTTTCTCCCTCTCTTTCTCCCTCCCTTCCTCTCTTTCTAAAATAGATAAGATCTTCCAAAAATTGCAGACATTTCTCATAGCAATATATTTTTCTGATATATTGCCCTGGGCAAGGGACACAATAGAAAAAATAAACAGCCCTATTTGGGTAGTTTAGTTGGTTAGAAAGTCATCCATTTATTTATTTAAATTTATTTTTAGAGAGAGGGAAAGGGAGGGAGAGAAACATGAATGTGTGGGCTGCCTCTTGCACTACCTGCACTGGGGACCTGGCCCACAACCCAGGCATGTGCCCTGACTGGGAATCAAACCAGCAACCCTGTGGTTCGCAGGCCTACGCTTAATCCACTGAGCCACACCAGCCAGGGCTAGAGCATTGTCCTGATATACCGAGGTTGCAGGTTGGATCTCTAGTCAGGGTACATACAAGAAGCAACCAATGAATGCATAAATAAGTGGAATAACAAATTGATGTTTCTATCTCTGTCTTTCTTCCTCTAAAATCAATAAATAAAAGAAAAAAGAAACAAATGGGACTACATCAAAGTGAAGATTTTTTGTACAGCAAAGGAAACCAACAAAATGAAAATACGGCTGTCTTTTCTCCCACTGAATGGGAGAATGTATTCATTAATGACACATCTGATAAGGGGTTAATATCCACAATTTATAAAAAACTTACAAAACTCAACACCAAAGATAGAAACAATCAAATTGCAATCTAATAAAAAATGGGCAAAGGACCTGAATAGGCACTTCTCAAAGAATGCAATAGAAAATGTTACTAGTCAGAGAAATGCACATTAAAGACACAATGACATGTCATCTCACACCTGTCATAATTGCTGTCATCAATAAATCAACAAACAACAAGTGTTGGTGAGAATTGGAGAAAAGGGAGAAAGGAAACCTGTGTGCACTATTGGTAGGAATACAGATTGGTGCAGCCACTGTGGAAGGCAATATGGAATTACCTGAAAAAATTAAAAATAGAACTGCCTTATGACCTAGCAATTCCACTTCTGGGAATATATCCAAAGAAACTGAAACACTAATGCAAAAGAATATATGCACCCCTATATTCATTGCAGCATTATTTACAATAGCCACAATTTGGACACAGCTCAAATTTCCCACAGTACATGGGTGCATTAAAACTGTGGTACATTTATATAATGGAATACTATTTGGCCATTAAAAAGAAGGAACTCTGACTCTTTGCAACAGCTGTCCAGGATGGACCTGGAGGGCATTATTCTAAGTAAAATAAACCAGTTGGAGAAAGACATGTACCATATGACTTCACTAATGAACAAAATAAACTAACAAAAAAAAATGAAACAGACTCATAGACAGAGGACAGACTAACAGCTGTCAGAGGGTATGGAGGTTGTGGGAATAGGTGAAAAAGGTGAAGGGATTAAGCAAAGGAAAAAGAAACCTCATAGACACAACAGTTTGGTGATTCCCATAGGTGTGGGGAGAGGTGGTAGATGAGGGGATAGGGGCGATAGGTGATGATAGAAGGAGACAACTTAGGATGGTGAACACACAATACAATATACAGATGACTTATTATAGAATCATACACCTGACACCTATACATTTTATTAACCAGCGTCACCCCAATAAATTCAATAAAAAAGAAAAAATAGAATTTAAATATCAGCATATCACAAGCTATAATAGTAAATATTGTTCTGTTAAACTTTTTGTGTATATATTTATGTGTGAGTACTATGTTGCAATGTAATAGACGTTTCTTACTTTGGGCCTCAGACTAAAAAGTTTAAAAGGCATAGTTCCACACCACGTTATGACTTACTGTGGAACCTCATTTTATTAAGGTATTTTTGTTCTTTTTACTGCATTATATAAATAGCTTATTTTAGTAGCTTTGGACTAGGTATAAGAAAGAGATAACTGATAATTTGTTAAAAATGTGGTGAGAAGAGCTAAAATGAAAAAAAGTCTGAGAGTACTAAGTGTTGACAAGGACGTGGCAAAATTGGGACATTTATGGATTAGTGATGGACATGTAAATTAGTACAAAGACTTTGTAAAACTATTTGGCAGTGTCTTCTTAAACTGAACATATGCATGTCCTATGACTTAGCAGTTGTATTCCTAACTATATATCCAACAAAAATGTGAACATGTACACCAAAACCCATATTCAAGAATAATCATAGTAGCAGTCAGAGTAGCCCCAAACTGGAAATAACTCAAATATCTATCAACGGTAGAAAGGATTAATGGATTATGGTATAGCTACAAATGGAATACTATACAGTAAATGGGAATGACTGAACCCTATCTGTATGACATACTGTAATCTCCAATCTCACAAAGATAATATTAAGCAAAAGGAACCAGACACTATTTAATTTTATAAATACAAAATACACAAAATAAATCTGTGTGTTAGAAGTTAATGCCCTGGCTGGTGTGGCTCAGTGTGGATTGAGTGCCAGCCTGTGAACCAAAGGTTTACTGGTTGGATCCCCAGTCAGGGCACATGCCTGGGTTGTGGGCCAGGTCCCCACCCAGGGGCGTATGAGAAGCAACCAATCACACATTGATGTTTCTCTCCATCCGTCTTCCTTTCCCTCACTTTAAAAATAAAATAAAATCTTAAAAAAAAAGATGTTAAGATACTGGCTGTTTTTGATGGTTGTGGAATAGTTACTGAGAGGGGACCCAAGGGGGTTTCTGAGGTGTTGGTCATGTTCTATTTGTTTATCTTCGGGACTGTTATATCTGTGTATTTATTTTGTGAAATTTAATTGAACAGTACACTTAAGATTTTTACATAATACTGTGTGGATATTAAAAAGTTTTAAAGTTTTATAAATTTTTGGTTGTTTTTAGATTTGATAACAAATAAATGCAATTTAGAGGCCATTTTTAAAGTATTCAGTCCTATCTTTACAAGGCAAAATGCCAGCTGATGGGACCACAGTGATGAACAAATAGGAGTCTTATTTTTTATTTTCTAAGGACTTATGATTCTTTTTGGAAGATACATACTCAAGTAACATGATATTAGGCAGGCTGTGGGGAGAATGTAGTGTTCAAAGTCATTCCTAAAGCTGATAGAGTGCTTTTGTTTCTGTTTTTTTTTTAACACATCTTAATCATGTCCTTTATTTCTGTCTTTTTATAGCACCTGACAGATACTTCCCACGGTGTAAGAAATAAGTGCCTGCAATTACTTGGTAACCTTGGCTCTTTGGAGAAAAGTGTCACAAAGGATACAGAAGGCCTAGCTGTCAGAGATGTCCAGAAGATAATAGGGGATTACTTCAGTGACCAAGACCCCCGTGTCAGAACAGCAGCTATAAAAGCAATGGTAAATAGGGTCATGGAAACTAAATGGGGAGAGTTTTGTTTGTTTGTTTTTCATTTGTATATGGCTAATGCTACCTTGCATACATCCTGAATCTCCCTGTCAGAATATGCCTTATGCATACTTTTCAGGGAGGCTTGGTAGCATCAAAGAGCTCAAAGGCACACATTTCTGCATAACAGATGTGATTTTCTTTGGGCTTCTCTGGTAGCCTCTCCTGTATTTCTGGAACATGGAAGCTCCCTGCATATTGTATTACATCAGGTTCCGGTGGTACTGTACCATCTGTGTTTCAGAAATACAGGAGAAATTTACCCACTTTTGTGGGGTACTTTTTAGGAGGAGATGGTGTTAATCAGTTTTTCCTCAGCTTTCTTATCATTGTTTCATATTTTTCTCATATCCCTTTGGGAGAATCTATTGGTTAGATTTATTAAGTGTTTGAGTATGTCTATTAAAAAGCCTTTGACCAGGTTTTTATTTATATAGCCATGATTTTGAATAACAGAAAGGGAACCATGCTAATCTGATATAATGGGGGAAAATATATGAGGTTGTGGGGATACATTGGAAGCATGTTTTTTTTTCCCCAATCACTTAAACTATATCTTTATTTTATAGTTGCAGCTCCATGAAAGAGGACTGAAGTTACACCAAACAATTTATAATCAGGTACCTTAAATGACTTATCTGCTAGGGAAGGGGAGGTATGGAACTGGGAGGGTGGCACACTGGTTGTCAGCCTTTGAGAACGTAGAGCTTCATCTCGCTAATAGCGTAGCATTGATTGGGACAAATGTGAGGTTGTATTCAAAACATACATTCTAAGAAGAGTAAGGAGGATATGTAATTGAATAGCACTAGTGTCACAGGTGGGCAGGTTCGTGGTGATTGGGACAAAGAATTGAACCAATCACACAGTTTATAGCAGAGAACCTGGGAGCAGGCCAACTCCAAGCAGGGATTGACCTCATGGGCTGGAGGGATTCTGTTATAGGGCGGATCCTTCTTGGCTAGTTTTGGTGGGCTTTTACTGCGAGTGTACAAATAGTTGTATTACTTTAAAGCTACTGTGCATAAGGTCTTCCATGATTTTCCCTGATTGGCCACTGGAGAAGGGGTCACACAATGTTACCAAATGGACCCCCCTTCTCCTGGGGTCACTTGTACTGGGTTCACCTTGCCCGCTGCCAGGGAATTATAGCTCTCATGTCAGAGATTAGTGAAAAGGAAAGGAATTATTTATTCAGAAGTCATACAGACTTAAGAGTAATGACTTAATGTCTTCATTAAAATCCCAAAGTCCCTTAAAACACCCACAAACACACACAGTCTTTCCTTCCTCCCTTTGCCCAGTCTGGGGTACCGAATCTCAGGAACAGAAATAGAGGTCTGTGGCTCAGGTAGCCCCTGGCTCTTCTCAGTAATTCGTGCTCAGCTGGCAGGCCTCCCTCGGTTCCCACCACCATCAGCTGTGTCACTGGACTCTCCAGTTCTTAATACAAAACCATGTGGCACCTTCTCATTGCCCATCAGCAAGAGTCCTTTTACCCCTTTCCTTCCCAAAGTGTCTCTCCTGCATTCTTCCCAGCTGCTAAGAGAGAGCTCTGCATCACTGCTACATGTTGCTTTCCAGCTTCCTAAGCTGCATGGCAAAGGGAGACCCAAAGCCGCGTGGTTGTCCCCTACTAAAGCCGCATGGTTCTTCTCTTCACGGCTACCGCACCTGGGTTTAAATACTAGCGCCAGTCTTCCTCTGTAGCCCCACTTCTGACTCCTCCCACAATTGGCTTCATTTGGCTACTCCTCCTACAATTGGCTCTACAATTGGCCAGCATTCCTGTATTTTTCCAGCTTTTCTGGGCTGCCATAGTAAGTCCGGGCATGGCCCCGTGGCGTGGAGCCAGTCATCTCCAAGCTCTTATGCAGGCTCTGTAATCAGGGAAAGTTGCCTCCCAGTTATATGCTGGGTGGAAGTCACTCCCATTCCCCTGGCTTAAAGCATGACTACAGCTATTTAGCATATCTATGAAACCAGTTAAAGGTTATAGATATGTTAAATGACCATTCTAGAGGTTGTCTGCAAAACAACTCTCAGTGGCCCTACTCCATGTGTCCCATTCCCAGTTCAGACTTGTAGGGGTGAGGACATCCCATAATTTTAGTATTTCCTGGACACCCTGAGTTCTGGACCCTATTACAAATCCTTCTTTTGGGGTTCCCCTGGCTGCACCCTCTTATACTAGTATGTGTGGAAAGAACTTTTAGGAGAATTTAGGTAGCTCAGTATAAATATCAGAGTATACAGAGGAAAGTGTAGTGTTCAGAATAAAGAAAGTGGTAGACTTGCTGATCTTTGGTTGCTTGGGCCAAACTTGAAGTCAGTTCTGGGCACCACACTTGATGAACTGGAGGAGGATGACCAAGATCCTGGGATCATATGAGACATTATCACATGGTTATTGTAGTATTTCTTTGTAGTATTGGTAAAGAAAGGCACAATGAATTCATAGTATAACTAGGAGAAGCGGATTGCCTCACCAGAAAACCTTACAGAGTGGCATTTCTCTTGTAGAATAATTGCAGGAATCTAGAGACAGTCAATCTAAATCCATGGTCTGAGACCAGGTTTTATTAGCCTATCGAAGTGGTTTTATCTTTCAGAGGAAGATGATAACTAGCTAAGCTCCTGTGACTGTTGTGTGCACCAAGTTTATTCATTTAGAAAATGAGGTAGAATGAGTTCAGAATGGTTGGTTGATGTGACTAGCCCCTTCTCTCTCTATTGGAAAACTATGTGGGAAGCCAAATCATTAAGAAGCTAAATTTAACCAAGTAAATTTAAAGATCTAATTGGCTTCATTGAATGATTCATGAATCAGACAACATCGCTATAGTACATAGGAAGGTGTTCGGAGGAGTTTTACAAAATGGAAGGTTTTTGTAGGCAGAACGAAAGTGGGGCAAGGAAATTAAAAGAGTGGATTACTTTGGGCAAGGTTACTTTCCCTTAGAGGAAGGCAGGGGGTCTTACCAGACAAATTACCTCAATAGTGCTGAACAGGAAATTCCAGACTGATTGGTTTAAAATTCCATTCTTGGGAGAAGCTGAAACTAGCTGGGTTAGGTTTTAAATCTTGGTAGGGGTTAGCACAAGTTATTCCAGTTTGGGCCTGTTTTTTGTTTTTGTTTTTTTTAAACACTAAGCAAGCAACAAGAAGAGCCTTGAGGAAGTAAGGATGGAATGATGGTGTAGAATTTGAGATAGAAGGTAGAATTAGGTACCTAATGAATTGTTATGTTGCGTTTGAAGGGTTGAGGAAAATTGCAGGCCATAAATAGGTTTGAAGGTCTGAAGCTCAGGAGAGATCAGAGCTGGAGCCGGGAATATCAGGGGAGCATGAGGATACTCAGGGAGAGTAAGAAGATTGAAAGAAACCAAGGATGGAGCTATGGGCAATATTTAAGAGATAGACAGAAGAAAGCAACCCTAGAATGGCACGGAGGAGCAGCCAGATGGAGGAAGAGAAAAAAATATTACAGAAAAGGCAGGAGGGAGGTCTCATGGTCTCATGTCTAATGAGACAGTGTCAAATGCTGGGGAAAGGTCAGTTAGGATAGGAGGTATTTTTGACTGTTGATGCAGGTGGTGGGAGAGCGGGCGGTGCTAGTCATCTAGTGGGTAGAGGCCAGGGATGCTGCTAAACATCTTACAATGCACAAGACAGCTCCTCACAAAAAATTATTTGGTCTAAAATGTCAGTAGTACCGTTATTGAGAAACCCTGGTGAAATAGTTAGGTAGTTTAAGTGGGATTGAAGAGCAGGTATGATGGATTAAATCATGGAAATGGAAGAGCTGGTGGAGTAGCATGTTCTGCTCAGAGCATGGAATATAGAATTTGAAAATCCCAGATATGGAGGAGTTCTGGGTGTTGTTGAAGTCTGGAGTGTTGCTATGATTGAGTGGAGTAGGGATATTCCATTTCAGACCAAAGGAAAACAGAAAAATCTGGCCTCTTTTGGCAGCTTAGTATTAAAATTGTACATTTTTTCAGATGGATTATCAATCAGAAATTCACGCTTTGATTTTACAGATAGAGAAAAAACTATCTCTGCTGTTCGAGCCTATGAGAGCAGCAATGTGGGCTACCCCCGCTTTGCTGGAACTGTGCTATTCTAGATGGCTTTTGTGCTGTCAGTCTGTGGCTTTGCTTGCAGACATGGGGAAGGAGGGTTCACAGAACACAGACCCAGTGGCTGACGGAAGCCAAGAATTCTTTGTTGGACAAAGGCCTAAGGAGTTAAAAGCATCCACAAGTACTATGATTGGCATCCTTATCCAGCCACCCAATCTTCATTGTCAAAATAGTTTGAACATCACCTGGGGGGAAACACTACTAACAGACTTTTGAAATCCTTGTTTGCAGGCCTGTAAATTGCTCTCTGATGACTATGAACAAGTGCGCAGTGCTGCAGTCCAGCTTATCTGGGTTGTCAGTCAGCTCTATCCTGAAAGGTCAGTGTGGGTGTGAGCCAGCTTTTCTTTATCGCTAAGCCATTTCTCTCTCCTACCATGCAAAAAGCCCACCTCCGGAAAAGGAATGTCTGTTGGATTTTTGGAAGGCAATATGAATTAGGGGAAAAGCACAGACCCTGAAAATCAGGATGCCTGGTCCTTGTTCTTTAGCTCTGTTATCCATGAACTTTCTGTGTGTCTCGGGAAAGATATTTCAACTCTCTGAATCCCAACCTCCTCTTCTATAAATGAAGAGTAAATGAAGGAATGAGACTGTCTTTCTCAAGTGCTTTGCAGAGGCTCCCTCACCCCCTCCCCATTCTTTTTAAATCTTTAAAATTGTTTGGGGCCCATTTCAGTAAATACAAGGACCAGATAAAAATACCAGGTGGTTTGAGTGTAATGATCCCTTATGTAGTGTCTTCCTGGTTAAAAATACTTTTGCAGTAATCAAATTATTTATTCTCACAATGATTCTTTAAAGTGGAGAGACAAATATATATATTTTTAATATGACTAATTAGAATCTGCCTCCTCTTTTAGGACCAGATATGCAAGTACGTTTTACGTAGATTTATTGTGAGATTTACTATATTGACCGCAATGCAAATACAGAATAAAGATATAAAGATATAAAATACTCTGTGGTAGCTAGTTTTTAGTATCTCCACAAATCTTTGTACCTTTGATAAGTTAAACACTTTTATTCAAGATAGTGAAAATTTGCAGTGCAAGTAAAAGGTTGGTTTATACTCCCAGAGTCATTTGTTTACTATGAAATGTATTTCATCATTCTAGGATTTTAATTATTTAATTATCATTTCTACTTCTGCCAGTTTTCATTGGTCATTTCTATTTTGTTGAACCTGAAGCTTTAGGTGTATGCTTTGCCATTTGTGGTTTCTTTTCTTTTAATTTAGCATTGTCCCAATCCCTTCTTCTAATGAAGAAATTCGCTTAGTTGATGATGCATTTGGAAAAATTTGTCATATGGTCAGTGATGGCTCCTGGGTGGTTCGAGTTCAAGCTGCAAAGCTGTTGGTAAGTTGTACTTTCTTTTTTTTTTTTTTTTTAAGATCTCTCTCTCTTTTTCTCTATTTTTAAAGATTTATTTATTTTTAGAGAGAGGGGAAGGGAGGGAGAAAGAGAGGGAGAGAAACATGGATCAGTTGCCTCTCCCACACCCCCAACCAGGAACCTGGCTGGCAACCTAGGTGTGTGCCCTGACCGGGAATTGAACCAGTAACATTTCCATTTGTAGGATGACACCCAGCCCACTGAGGCACACCAGTCAGGATAAGTTACACTTTGTTTAATGACCACATTACCTGTTATACTTACACACACATTTTGAGAAACTATTGATAGGGACCATTGTGACCCACTGTCAGAAATCCTATTTTTTTAAAAAAAAAAAGATTTATTTATTTTTAGAGAAAGGGGAAGGGAGGGAGAAAGAAATATCAATATGTGGTTGCCTCTCGTGCACCCCCTACTGGGAACTTGGCCTGCAGCTCAGGCATGTGCCCTGACTGGGAATCGAACCAACGACCCTTTTGTTTGTAGGCCAGTGCTCACTGAGCCAAACCAGCCAGGGCGAAATCCTAGTATTTTAAAAATAAAAAGAAATGGCTTACTTTCCAATGGAGAAGTAATCTTTTAGAACTAGAAAGAATTTTAAAGACAATTTTGTTTAAACTTGTTAGCATATGAGATAGCCAAGGCCTAGAGAAAAATGAAAATAATAATAAAAATAGTTTCTACCATTTATTAAGCACCCATTATGACCTAGGTACTTTGCTATGATTCTGTATAACCCAGCAAGGCAGATGTTGTTATTCCCATTTTTCAGGTAAGAAAACTAAGGCTCTGAGAAGGAAATTGTCCAATTTACACAAATAGAAAATTGTAGGATGGTATTCAGATACTAATCTCCTGACCTTTAGGCTGGTACTTGCTACTGTTTTGCCTTTGGGGACTTATAGTACATTTATTAAAAACTTTTAACTTTTCAGAGATGCAGTTGTCTTATAGAAGGAGTGTTGACCTTTGAGCTATCACTTGATCTTAGTTTTGGTTTCCTCATCTGTTCAGTGGGTGTTAATAACTCTCTTATTTACCTCACTGGTTGTCATGATGTTCAAATGAGATACTGTGTATGAAAATGTTTATAAATTGTAATGTATTCTACTGTGTGGGGTAGTGGGGGTGGTTATAGTATATAAATATATAGAAGTATCTTTAAAATTTTGTAAGGCCTGGCTGGTGTGGCTCAGTGGATTGAGTGCTGGCCTGTGAACTGACGGGTCACTGGTTTGATTCCTGGTCAGGGCACAGGCCTGGATTGAGGGCCAGGTTCCCAGTTGGGAGGGGGTATGTGAGAGGCAGCCTATCAATGTATCTCTCTCGCATGGATGTTTCTCTCCCTCTTGTTCTCCCTCCCTTTCCCTCTCTCTGAAAATAAATAAAAACAAAAATAAATTTTTTTTGTAAATATCACAACAAGAAAATCTGAGATTCTTTCTGAACACTTCTTTCTGAGGACCTCCAATTCTGCCTGTCTTGGTAATATTGCTGGTTAAATACTTTTGGACCTGATTGTACTGGACATAGAACCAGTGATAATCCTATTCTATGACCACTATTTATGGGGTAATTGCTAAAACTTGTGTGAAGTATTTTCATGGAATAATAAGGAATTTAGATGATTTCAGTATTTTATGCTTATAAATAATAGTGCTTGTTCATAATAAAATACAGAGTTAAAATAAACCAGTTGTTACTGATTTTATTTTTGAATTCATTTTTTGAATTTTAAAACTTTGTTTTGGTCTGTTAATATTTTAAAATTTAGAACAATCCATTTATCAAACTCTTTTTTTTAAAGATTGTATTTATTTATTTTTAGAGAGAGGGGAAGGAAGGGAGAAAGAGAGGGAGAGAAACATCATTGTGTGGTTACTTCTCATGCACCCCCTACTGGGGACCTGGCCTGTAACCCAGGCATTTGTCCTGACTGGGAATTGAACCAGTGACCCTTTGGTTCAAAGGCTGCCACTCAATCCAGTGAGCTACACCAGCTGGGGCTCATCATATTCTTTTATTTAACATTTACTGAGCATTTACTGTGTATGTGGTGTTTATGTGTGTGAGAGAGAGAGCAAAAGAGCATGCACAAGAGGGACAGGGTCTGTTTAGAGAAATAATTTAATGATATATCTTTATATGAGTAGGCAGCTCAGAAAAGTAATCCTTAAAACTTGGTTATTTAGATTTTTCAGTTTGTACCCCATAGGATCTGAAATTCATTTTTGTAAAGCTGTGTGAGTATTGAATTACAGTGGTGAATTGAAAGGTTTCCACTTAGATGTTCTTAACTTGAGTTAGGTGCTTTATGTTATAATTTCAGTAATTTCAAATTTGAACAGTTCCAAATTATGTAAGTAACTATGTTTGTACTTCAAAAGTAATTAATATTCTAATCTTGCTAATAATAACTGTTACCTTTACAGAGTTTCTAGCCTACTAAGGTAGATACTTTTTGTTATACACAAATACACATGCAATATACCCACTTCCTTACACACTCAAGTACATACTTACTTTTTGCAAATAACTTTTAATCCTTCCAGAGGTGTCCAGCCTTTTGGACACACTGGAGGAAGAGCTGTCTTAGGCCACACATTAAATACACAAAGAGCAATGAAAGTGGTCAGCAAAAAAAAAAAAGATTTTTTTAAGTAAATTTATAATTTTGTGTTGGGCCACATTCATAGCCATCCTGAGCCGCATGTGGCCCGTGGGCTGTAGGTTGGGCTCCCCTGTATTTAAACTCTCTGAGAAGGTATTATATTACTCATTTTATATACAGGGTGGGGCAAAAGTGAGTTTAGAGTGTAAGTACACGAAACAGTTTATTTTTCTTTTTAATCCTCATCCAAGGATATATTTATTGATTGTAGAGAGAGGAAGGCAGGGGGAGAGATGGAGAGAAAGATAGAAAGAGAGAGAGAAAGAGAGGAAGGAAGGAAGGAAGGAACATTGATGTGAGAGAGAAACATTGATTAGAGAGAGACAGAGAAAGAGAAGGAAGGAAGGAAGGAACATTGATGTGAGAGAGAAACATTGATTAGAGAGAGACAGAGAAAGAGAAGGAAGGAAGGAAAGGAAGGAAGGAAGGAAGGAACGAATGAATGAATACTGATGTGAGAGAGAAACATCGATCAGCTGCTTCTCATTTATGCTTCAACTGGTGATTGAACCTGCAGCCTTTTGGTGTGCAGGATTACATTCCAACCAACTGAGCCACTTGGCCAGGGCAGAGTTTATTCTTGTATTATTATTTATTAATTACTGTAGTATTATCCATATGAGTAACTGTAAACCTACTTTTGCCCGTGCTATATAATAAAACTAGGGTTTAGGAAAGTGATATAATTTGTCCATGGCCACGTAGGTAGTAAATAGCACCTCATGATCTACAGCCCATGGAGAATCCCTTCCTAGTGAGGGTACAGTTACACATTGGGAGCTGTGGTTGTGCAGTTAAGGCCCTGCTGGTTTACTAGTTCCTCTGTGTAATTGAAGAGGCAAACTAAACTGCCCGCACTAACTCTTGAGTAGACAAAACCTGTGGTCAGGCAAACTGCATGTTGTCTTCAGCCCAAATGTGCATCAAGTTAACACACACTAAGCCATAGTCTGCATCTACAAAAGAGTTGGTAGTCTGGTAGGTGGACATAGGCAGTCGGTCAGTTATAATACCTGGTGCTTTAGGGAAGCGCACCTAACAGCCACAGAAGGCTTTTTGGAGGAGGCCATTTCTGAGCTGAGTTTTGAAGACTGAATGTGAATTAGCTAGGTAAACAAGTAGGGAGGGAAAAAGTATGATCAGAGACACAGAAGAAGTATAATAGTATACATACTAATACTATAATGTACTAGCATACTAAATCATAAACAGTTTAGTACTTCTTGGTGTGGGGGAATAATGTTCAGTGTGGGGGATGCACAGCAGGTGAAGCACAAGAAGAAATCAAAAACAAGGTTCTTTAAGAACTTAAGTCCATTGTGCACAAAACAGAAATAGTCTCCATTCTTGGCTTATAGTGGGATAAACATTTTCAGATGTGGCCTGTATAAGAAAATTCAAAACCATGTAAAAGGTTGATTTTTGGTGATCTGTAACTGCCCTAATAAGGCAAAGAAATGTGATTTCCGAGTACACAGCTCCATTCAGTTATTTAGAATACAGTCACTACTTTGTTAATAATCATGATAATTGGTGTTCTATATAGAATATGGCCCTTAGTTCAATAATTTCTTTGTAAGATGTTTCATTTCTCTTATTCAATAAGGTTTATTTATAAGCCTCCAGAAGTCTTTGACCTTAAATTATAACATTTTCAGACAGATTGTAGTTTTTATCCCTGTTAAGTCTTCTCAGGGCAGTGCTTTCCCAGGGCAAATGAAGATGTCCTAGTCAGAGGCAGTTTTACATTGCACATAGTAGTTCATCTGTTTTTTTTTCTTTTTTTTTTTTTTGGTTTGCTTCTCTTTTTATCATCTAATTGAGTAGAGGCTAGGAGCCTTTGAAGAGTGCATAAGACTTATGTTATTACACGAATGGAGCAGTTTTTGCTCTGAAAGCATGCTTGACACACTAGTTTTTTAAATATCATGGCTTTCTTAGTGTTATGATTATAGGTTGTGTAGTAGTGGTAATAGTACATTTAGATAGAACTTACCTGAATATGTTTGTCTTCATTAAAGTAGACAAGAATATAGATGTTTTTCTTTTGTGTGTATTTGTTTCAGTAAAACTATGTATGGATGTTGAAATTTGAATTTAGTATAATTTTCATGTATCACAAACTGTTATTTTTCCCCAACCACTCAAAAATGTAAAAGCCATCCTTAGCTGCTGTGGGCTGTATAGAAACAGGCAGTGGGCAGGATTTCGCTATTGGGCCATTGTGGGGGAGCTCTGCCCACAGGCCTGGCCCCCCAGCTGCCACAGATGAGAATAAGTCTACCAAGACAGGATCTGCTTGGGGAGAAAAGGTGGCCAGTCTCTCAAAGGAGAAGGGCCTTGAACCTGTTCCTCAGTGGGCTTTTATTGTGTTTAATTTGCACAGAAATATAGGTAAAGGTCATCAATCATTGTCAGGCAGTAAGGATCAAGCAATAGATAACATTCAAAGAATTATGAGGGCTTATTCTGAGTCAGGGTCAGTTAGCTAAAGGTCTGTAAAACTTTGGGGAACAAACTTGTTTTATGTTTGGACACTTATCAGAAAACTGAGTGCATTCTTAGCAAAGCAGGTTTCACTGCATTCTTTCTTAGGCTTGATTGCCCTGGGGAACCTTCCTATTCCAGCATAAGGCTGCACCCATCTCCAGCATTGTTTCAGGCTTAAGTCAGGCAGGCCCCAGGCTTAAGTGAGGCAGCCAAGAGATTAGGAGCCTTTTTACAGATAGAATGAGGACTCAGACTATGTCAAAACTGAGGGGCGAGGGTCCTTTTGCTATAGCCTCCCAAGTCCTTCCCTGAGGGCCCCTTTGTGACTGTGCCTGTCTTAGGTCATCCCTCCCTTGAGGAATCTTATGCATCATTGGTCATTGACTAACCAGTCATCTGCCTGGGGCCAACCAGAGTGAAGTAAAAGGGAGCAGAGGTGGCACCCCCGCCAGGGAGATAAGCTTTGTCTCCTTAGTGGCTTATGGTCCCAAGGTCTCTTACTCAGCCTTAGCCATGGAGGGTTACAGCTTCTGAAACCAATCAGGACCGTTCCCAACAGGCCATAGTTTGCTAGCTCCTGCCTGGTGTAAGATATGATTGGTGTCATTTGGCTACTTATAACATGAAGGAAAAGCCAGCATGTTGTCTAAAATAATTAAATTTTTTTTGGATTGAACAGCCTTGAGACTGGAAAAAGAAAGGCAGGAAGAAATGTCTACTTTGTGTTATTTGAGTCAAAGCCAGTTTATGTGGGCTCATTTAGCATCTTTTTCCCCCTGGGACTGTTGGCGATTAGACAGATAGATAGATAGATAGATAGATGATAGGTAATATATGTACACACACAGGGTTTTCAAATTCTATATACAAACACCATCCATAACAAAATTATGAATACTCTTGTAAGTAAGACATTTTCCATTATTTTGATAAAGTCACTGTAAAAGAATATGTGCAATTCTGTGTACGTAATAACATGCAGGCTACAGTATTCCTGATAGCACTAGTACATTCCATGGGCATTTCGTTTCACTTCAGTGCTTTCCATTTCTTTTTCTCACATATTCTTGCTATTGCTGAGAAGAAACGAGTTTGTGCAGCAGCAGCAAAGTCTAGTCAGTCATGGGTGCATGTATATTTTTCCAGAGAACACACTTCTTCTTTGCACAAAACTTTGCTTTTGAAGAAAGAAATGTACTAGTCACCAGTTCGTTATCTTGCTGTACATGTAAACATCCATTACTCATCACCAAGTTACGGAAGTGCTGATTCCAGAAATGTTCCCAGTGATAGCATGGAAGGTGATAGGAGGAAAAATATTCCAAATGGATACTTCGTTCTGTTTCATGGACAGATTACCACTTAATAAATAATAAAGTAGTTTATCTCCACACAATAGCAAAGATTTTTCTTGCATGATTTTGTCACTTTTGTTCCATCCATTAAACAAAAGTCTTTTCTATAAGAAAATACTTTCTCCGTATTAAGAGGCAGCCAAAAGTTTGAAAATTCAAAGACTGTGCTCTTTGTACCCTTTTATCCTCTTAACCGTGAGAAAAGGGAAGAATGTTACATTCTTCCTAGAAATGCATAGTATGGGTCACATGGATGTTGTTTCATCTTTTCTGATTGTTACCAACTGTATCAATTTCACTTAAGCTGTGCTTTTTTCTTCTTTGGAATGACAGTTCCTGGAATCATTAAATAGAATATTCACAAATGATGGCATCAGAGTTCTAGAAATGGAAATATCCACCTACTGTAATACAAGTTCAGCTTTTTCAGAATCTGTTCCTGGACACGTCCAGTTGTATAAATAATATTGTAAATTGCCATTTCCTATACCAAACTTGAGGTTTTCCAAGAATGTCTTATTTTCCATCAAACCTAATGCATTGAATACGCCAAATCCTTTCAGTTGAGCTATAATGAGCACACCATTCATAAAGTCTGCCAGGAGCATCTCGGGGTGTATGTTGTGGGAGGAGTAGGCAGCTTTGAGGCTCTTGTGAGCAGGGTGGTGCATGACTGCGGAGGGAAGTGGGCAGAAGCTCAGGAAGTCAGTTTACCCCTGGAGTTCTGCACTACAGATGTGTCAATAATGTGCTCATGGGGGAGAAACCAGTAGACTACTTTCTCTTCGTCCATCACGGGGGCCAGATGAAACCTGTTCAGGTACCTGTTGGTTAATTCTCACACTGCTTTGATATCTCTTGGTTCCTCCATCTGAAGCCCACAGTCTTTTCACATCCAGAAATCTGTACAGCCTCATTGTTCGCTGTAAAGTCATATTTCTACTCAAGTGGGAAAATTTCCCTTCTACCAGTTTTGGGGTGTTTAGTGATGATCAGTGCCAGTCTCTGCATGTGGCACTGCCCTAGGAAGAACCAGTCTGTGGTATAAACGGCCTGGAACATCCCTTCCAGTTCTGCTCTTTTAATTATTTCTCAAATTAACGCCGGGCTATTCGTTTTGATCTCAATTTCTTGTGAACACAAAGAAAGTTGATTTTTACTATCTTCACACTATTATTCATTAGATCTTTGACTTTCACAATGGGATCTTTGATTTTCTAGACTGGAGACCCAGAGCAAAAATGCCACACATTTATCCTGTTGTAAATCCCAATGGTTTCTGGGATGGAATCTATGAACCCTACCAGTTCATTATTTGAAGACACTGTGACCCCACAGTGCCACTGAAGAAACCAGCCTGGGGGATGCAGAGCCTAAAGCAGGCACTTGGACGAATAGTCAAACCAGAACATGCCATCCTCTACATAATTCTCATTGAAAAAGGTGTTCAACCCCTTGAGCACTTCAGCATGACCCAAATCTGGAGTGTCCCACATAAAACCCTGTGGAGAGGAGTATGGGTCTTGACGCACGTTGTCTTTATCTGTTTCAATTGCACCATGAGATATTACTACTTGATTTAATTTGGTACTGGCTGTGTGTCCCCAAACTGGTAACTATGTTTGGCAGCCTCATTGATGTTCCTGGCGGGGCCCTCAAATGCCATTAACAGCTCTGTCGCTTTCTGATTGTCCTGCAACTTGCACATTGGAATGGTGGGATTTTTTTGATGGCTGTTACAGCTTAATGCCCTGGGAATCAGATGCAGTGTCTGACTGGGTGCCTCCAGAATTTGGTTTCTTCATTTTTTTCTCTTGTGTTTCTTCTTTTTCTTTTTTGGCACCCAAATTGCCTCTGAGACTTCCTTTGGCATATTCCGTCTCCTCCTCAATGTCCCTGTCCATCCCACATGTGTCCTGGTCATCGAAAGATTTGCTGTCGTCCACCATCATTGCAGTGCAGTCTGTGGAGGTGGCGCTGGGAACCTGGGTGCAGCATGGCTGTGGAGGTGGTGGCCGGATCTATAGATGTTTTTATGATTGCTAAGATATACTTTGTATCTTTTTGGTCCAAATCTGCTCTTCCCGTGCTTTCATGAATGATCAGTGGTCTATGCAGTCATGAACCTAGAGGTATTTGGAACTATCTTTTTGTGTCCCATATCCCCTGAGTCATCAGCTGTTATCAGTTCTGCCTTCTTGACATACTGTGAACCTACTCAGATCTACCCCTTCTCTATTTCTGCTAAGCCTGTACCCGTACAGGTCTGACCATTTTTCACATAGATTACTGTTGTGTAGGGCTCTTGGTGTTTGTAGATTTGAAATGGAAAGCTTTGGCTATTCTTAGGTAACACTGGACATTTGTTGCAAATAATGATATCTAAATTTGTAAGGCCAGAATTTAACAGTACCCTCTCTTTGCCAACTGTGTTGGGAGTGTACCTGAAGGCATTGAAGGGTATTGATTGAAACTGTGGGTTGAGTAATATAGTGTGAAATCATTAAAACTTTCTTTGTAGGAAAAAAAGTGCCCCTTAAAAAGCCAACTGTTAACACTGGTGCTAAAACTAGAGAGAAAGTGAGGAGCTCTTAAAAAATTTATAGTTCTTATTCATAAAATTGAGGTTTTAGATTTAAAAAATTAATGTTAGATCTAATATTGACTCAGATCTATGTAACATACAAGGCCACCAACTGTACTGCGTAGAGATAAAAAGTGGTTTTGAAATTCCTTAAGTCAAAACGGTACAAGTGCTGCTCTCCTAGAGTTGCAGGAAAGGTGTTAACGTGGGTGGGGCTGTTCCCAAGAACAGGTAACTTTCCATGGAAAATGTGCTTGGAGAAAAAGTCTGAGCCTGTTTAAACATTTCTAACTTGGGAATTAGAGAAAGTCTCCAGTATATTCCTTAAGATGTCTAGGACTTACTTTAATAGCCTCTTAACTGGTCTCTGCTTCTTTTGATTCCTTTTGGTTCATTAGCCACATTGCTGCCAAGATGATGTTTATGAGGTATAAATCTTTATTTTTCCCTTATTTGAAAAGAGCAAGTTACCACATCTCTCAGCCTCAATTTCTCATCTAAAAAATGAGGACCATGCTTTTTCTTCATGGGATGATGGGGGGAATACAGTTTAAATATAAGTGAAATATTTTGTACATCATTGAGCTCATTAAATATTTGACAGAGATTATCTAGTTATTATTCACAAGGTAAATGCCTCACTTTGGCAGACAGACCCTTTATAATCTTAGCCCCATCTATCTGTACTCACGGCCTCATTTTCAGGACCCCCGTCTTGTGTTCTCTTCATAGAAAGAACCACTTGATGATTCCCACATGACATTCTCACTTTATGCATTTGCACTTGTGATTTCCAGTTCTCCCTGCCATCACCCCTTACTGCTTGTTTTCTGAGTTCCCATAGTGCCCTTTATAAATGTGTATTGCAATTCATACCATAATGGAATTATCTGTCAGTTTCTGTCACTAGTCTGAGGTCATTGAGTGTAAAATTGATGTCTTAGTTTTTGTATTCCCGCTCCTGGTATCTGTAAGCATATAATTGAATGGTTGCTAAATAAATATTTGTTTTATTGAAAGAATGAATAAATGAACAAATGAGTGGAAAGGGTGAAATGGAGAGACAGTGAAGAGTTAAGGCAAAGGATTCTGGACCTGGGTTTATAGCCCAGCTCTGTAATTTACACTCCTTGTGACCTTGAATAAGTTACTTAATCTTTGTGTACCTTCTTTTCCCCTATATTTAAAGTGGAACTAATAATAGTATTTACTTTGGAAGGGGACTAAATGAGTTAATGTATGTATAAAGCACGTAGAAAAGTACATGACAAAAAGTACATAAAAACTCTATTTAGGTGCTAGGTGCTGCTGCTGCTGCTAATGTTTTTATTATTTTCCTGATGATTCAGAACCCATAGGCACCTTTAGTATCGAGAATAATGTTACCTTCACACATTTAAGTTGGCTGCGAACTTGGACTATTAGGATAATGTTCAGGTCTTAAAAGATGTTCAATTTGTTCTGGATTCTTTGTTTTTACAGGGCTCTATGGAGCAAGTCAGTTCTCATTTCTTGGAGCAGACACTTGACAAGAAGCTGATGTCAGATCTGAGGGTAACTTGAATTCTTTGTTGTTTAACTGCGTTTCTGTAACTAACATCAGTGTAACAACATATGCCAAGTTGATGTTGATTTAACTTTGCAGCCCATGCATTTGTTAAATTAGTGTGGGGTGATTAGATTACATTTTAATTTAAAATTTTAGTAACTTGAACCAAATTGCAAGTTACTTCATTAAATTTTAAATTATTATAATGAAATACTTTGCACAAGTTGTGTTTTACAAAGAAGAGCCAGTATTAATTTTCTGTTTGTTAGAGATTACAAAGGTCTTGTCTTATTTTTTGGATTGTGACATCTTAGGACTTCTTTCCAATGGCAGTTCCCATAGAGGAGTGAGTAAATTTTTCCTTGCACTGTAATAAAATGCCTCTTATGGAATGCCTTTAACCTTTTACTGTAATAGTTCTCTGATATAGTTGCCGGGATCAAATATGAGTCTGAGAATATGATATGTACATTCACTGTCAATATCTTAATTTTTAAATTATAAAACCAATAATAAAAACTTATAGAACTTTGATAAGTAGAAGGAAAAGGGAAAAAATGTACACACTTTGCCATTCCTCTAATACAATGACTTTTACCATTTTGGTGTATTTCTCTCCAGCTCTTTTTCTTTTGTATGTGTTAAATATTGTATGCAGATAGTTTTATAGTCTACGTTTTAGTTTTGTAGTCTGCTTTTTACATTTATCCTTGTATCATATGCTTTTTTCCCATATTGCCAACTTTTACTTAGCATTTTTACTGATTTCATAATATTCTGTTAAGTAGATTTGCCATCATTTTTTAGCTCTTTATTATACATTTAGATTCTCCTAATTTTTCCATCTGAATAAATTATGTAAAGAATATGATCTTTGTGCATATTAGATCTTTTCTTCTTTTGAGTTATTTGGTAAGATAAGATAAATTTTAAGGAATGGTTGAGAAGTTGATACGAAATACTGCCATATGATATTCCCGAAGGGCATGCCTTCATTTGAGGTAGGTGATTGATGAAGTGTTCTTTGTGTATATATGGATTGAAGTGTGAAAAAGGATATTCTCATGGTGAATAGTGAGGGATTGGTGGTCCTCAGACACGTCACAAGGTACAAACTGTATACTGCTGGGTCTGACCCACATCCTGTAGGCTCAGGTGCTGTAATTCATCAGTGCCTTTCAGACGATCAGCCACGAGGATGTGGATTCTCACCAAGAAGAAGGTTCATACGAAGTAGATGTATAAAGTGTTCATTTATGATGAGTCGTAACTCTCAGGTGGACTGGATGTTTACTTTAGCTAACCCGTATATTTCCCATTAGGCATTCTGTGCAGAAAATGAATTTACTAGAAGGATACTTGGGAGCACAGTGTTGCTCAAATAGAGCATAGGGTTGTCAAATAGAAACTTAGTTCGAATGGGACCAAAAACAGTTCTTCTGTAGGACCAGTGTATTATCTGCCCAGGATGGTGCTTGGAGGGACACTGCAGTCATTACCTCTCTGGTTCTTCCTTTCCTGTGTTGTCATTGCAAACATGAGCACCTGTCTGATCAACACATTCCTTCACTATCTTTGATAAGGTTATTATCCCTAATAAGGTTACTTTCAGCAATCTTTGGTTTTTAAGTTGAATTTGCATTTCTCTGCTCTGATCTATTGAGTTTATTGTTTTTTGGAAGTTTAACTCTGAGAGAGCAGTCTTATGTCCTGCCACCCCCTGTCCTCAGGGTGCATCCTGTTCTTCTGAACCTCCTGCAGGCAGTAATTGTTGTTGTCCTCTGCAGAGGAAACGTACCGCACATGAGCGTGCCAAGGAACTTTACAGTTCAGGGGAGTTTTCCAGCGGCAGGAAGTGGGGAGATGATGCTCCCAAGGAAGAAATAGACACAGGGGCTGTGAACTTGATCGAGTCAGGAGCTTGTGGAGCCTTTGTTCATGGATTGGAAGATGAAATGTATGGTAAGTATGACTGCATAATTACAGTGCCCTTTGCTGAGTGACTGCTGCCTGTAAGGGATTGTACTGATGGATATCACACATTGTCTCATTTAGTCTTCAGAGTCAGAAATGTACCTTCTATTATTTTAATTTTACAAACAGGTGAGGTTGAGGTCCAGGTGATATATAATAGAGTGGTTAAGAGCATGGACTTTGAGTTCAGTCAATCTGGGTTCAAATTGCAACATTTTAATAAATGTGAGCCTAATAGTGAGCATTTCTGAATAGTGAGAATTAAATGAGATTATTTATACATAAAACACTTGGCATAGTACATGACCCATTATGGTAAGCACTTAATATATTGGTAGTAAAAATGGATATTATTGATACTGATAACAATAATAACTTGTTATTAGTCACCCCACTAGTATGAAATAGAAGCAAGATTTAAACCCAGGTATGTCTGACCTCAAAGCCTTTGTATGACTAACAGAGACTGTTACAACTTCATTTTTGAAAGATATTTTCACTGGCAATTGAATTCTAGATTAATAGGGTTGTTTTGTGGAGGGTTTTTTGGTTTGTTTTGTTTTTTAGTCTTCTAAAGGTATCCCATAGTTTTTCATTTGTATTGTTTCTGCTGAGAAGTCTGCTGTCATTTAAAAAAAACATTTTTATTCTTGTGTACATGGTATGTCTTTTCTAGATGCTTTTAAGGTTTTCTTATTATCACTGGTTTTAAATGATTTAATTCTGATGTGTCTTGGTTTAACTTTCTTTATGTTTCTTATTCTTGAAATTTGTTGAGCTTCTTGGAACTGTGGAAGGTCCTTGGTCATTTTTTCTTTAAATAGTTTTCTGGTCCCATGCTCCAATTACACATATATTAGGTTACTGAGGTTATCCTGCAGTTGACTATTTTCTCTTTTTCTCCTAGTCTTTTTTCTCTTTGTTTCATTTTGGATATTTATTGCTTTGTCTTGGAGTTCACTAATCTTTTTTTCTGCAATGTCTAAGCTGCTGTTAATCCCATTCAATGTATTTTCATCTCAGACATTGTAGTTTTTCATCCCTAGCAATTCTATGAGAATTTGGGTTTGTTTAGTATCATCCACATATCTACATTCTCTAGGTTTGTCAACAGAGAGTAATTTTACAATAACTGTCCTAATGTTCTTGTCTACTAGGTGTATTATATATGTGATTTCTGGGTTGGTTTTGGTTGATAGATTTTTTTCTTCATTATGGATTATATTTTCCTGCTTCCATGCATGCCTGTTAATTTTCAATTGGATGCTAACCATTGTGAAAATTACTTTATTGGAGGCACAGCGTAGTCATATTACTATACATATTCTTGGGCTTTGTTCTGGGATGCAGTTATTTCAGGGTCAGACCCAAACAGCTAGGGCTTATTTTCGTCCTCTACTAAAACAGACTCTTCTGAAAAAACAGTTGTAGACCATGTGTGAGCTTTGGAGATTTTTCCCTCTATTCCTGTTGAGTGGTTCTTTCTCAGACCATGGATTGTTTCTTCACAGATCAGTACTCAGCCTTCCACTTGAGGAGGATCCTCTCTAGATCTCTCAAGCTCACTGTCTCTGTGCAGTTCTCTCCTTTCTGGTGCTTTGCCCTATGAATTCTAGCCACATTGGCCTTTCCAGACTCTCAGCTCTATCTTCTCAACTCAGGAGACCCGCAACCTGGAAACTCTCTCCAGACAATAAACTGGTATAATTGTAGAACTCACCTTCTTTATTTCCCATCTCTCAGTGATCGCTGCCCTTGACTGCCTGGTGCCTAATGTGTTGAATACTGTTGTTTCATATGTTTTATCTCTGTTTTTAGTTGTTTCATACAGAAAGATAAATCTGGCCCTTGTTACAATATCTTAGCCAGTAATAGAAGTCCTGCAAAGCTCTTTTGGTATGATGGTGTCCATCTGACGTAGATCACAGAATGTCAGCACTTTGAGATGACTGACTCCAGTCTCCTCATTTTCAGTGACCTGGGGAGACACTGTTGATTGCCCACACTTTATAGTAAATTTGTGTCGAAGAATCAGAACTCGGGCCTTTAAAATGCCTATAAAAATTACCCCACAATAGGACTGCTTCTTACGAGGGCAAGAAAATTATTTTTGAAAGACAGTACTCTATTGGTAGGTATAAGAATTGGGTTATTCTATACAATTTGCTGTAAGGTTTTTTTGTATATGTAAAAATTAGTTAAAGCTATTAATACTTCTGCTTTTTGTTCCCTATGAACTTGATAAATGAATTATAATTAAAAAGTATTAGATAAGTTCAGTTATTAAAACCTATTTTATCTTAAGTAACTGGAATCTATTTTGTTTCTACTAACATTTTTGCTTTGTTTAGTTTCTTTTTAAGTATATAATCTCTATTATATATATTTTTTCCATTAACATCTAGTCCTCTTATACCCCCCTCCCAACTTTCTTTAGTTTCTATGGTTGAATTTCATCACTATTAATGTTTATGTGGTTTAGTTCAATAGTTTTTAATTTCTTACTTAGGTGTAATCAAAGGAACTGTGGAAAGTAAATAGATTATTTCATTGGTGGTAGTCTGGAGTATCACCTATACTTTTAATCCTCTAGTTGTTACATTTCCTCTCACTTCTGGGCCTTTGTACATGTGGTTCCTCTGCCTAGGAAGGTCCTTTTCTCTCTTTTGGCCCAACAGCTCCTTCAGGCATTATTTTAGGTATCACTTGTTCCAGAAAAGTACTTCTGGAAAACTACTCCTATTGAGTGGGTTTTTGTGCCTCCTCTGCATTTTTTTACATCCCTGTGCTTTTCAGTCATACCATTCATCATGCTGTAGTGCAATTAATTATTCTTGCAAGTAGGCTCTGAGAGGAGTCTTGTTCTTGTTGGTCTTTGTAACTTAAGTATCGAGCACAAAGCTAGTGAGTAGCAAAGCCAGGATCTAATTACACATGTTTTTTCCCCCTCCTAACATAGCAAATTCCTTTTCTCTGCTGTGGACCCTTAAGGAGACTGTAATATACTTTCAGCGTCCCAAAAACTCCAGTAGAAATTGTTAATTTACCTGCCTGTGGGTAAATGTACTCATGCAAAGTGAAACACCAAGTTTCTTTGTTTCTGTTCGGAATGTTATCATCTCAGGTCCTGAGGATTATCTCATGCTGACTGGAGTTTCTCTGTGAGTCTTTTGATAGAGTTACAAGAGTTACACGTGAATCACTGTGGTATAATAGATAAAGCCCTAGGAAGAAAAGCCAGCAGTTAACACATTCTGGTCCATTTCTCCCTTCGGGTCCATTTGTAATTAGCAATTTCATATTTAAATTACATTACTGTGAAGTGGAGCAAATTCTTCCCTTCTAATTAAAAGGAGGAATTCATAACTACTAGAAAAACCTGAGTCATCTCCTTTTAATGTAGTAACTCTGCTTTCAAAATGTCTATAAAAATGTTTTACATAAAGCAAATTATATTAGTGAGTTTTAACCACAATTTCATTGTTTTTCTTTTCTCTTTTGAAACTGTACATTGTGTTGCAGAACCATGGGGGAACCACTGGGACAAAACGAGCATTTATAAAAGTCCTGTGAGCACTGCCTGTAGTGTTCTCATCTCTCGTCTGTGTCCCAGCATTTAGCCCAGACCTGCCTGCCGTGTAGTACACGCTCAGGAAACATTGTTGGTGAATGAGCCAAGGGCTTCCTAGATTCAGTAACTTCACTAGTAAGCATGCAGAGAGGTAGAAGACATGCCTCTGTTTTCAAGGTGTTTTTAAGACCTTGCTGTAGCTAATATTTATTGAGCTTTTAGCATATGGCAGGCAGTGTGCTATATGCTTTACTTACAATGTCTTTTAGTCATCCTAACTGCTCTGTAAGGAAATGAGTATTATCTCCTTTGAACAGGTGAGAAAATTGAGGTGCTAGGAAGTTAATTACTTATTCAGATCACCTGCAAGTTTGTGGCGGGATTACTCTTCACAATTCACTGTGGAGCCTCTACCATTCCAGGGCATATACCCTTAACTGCTATATGATGCTGGTCTGTGTACTCAACAGACCTGGGTTCTAGTCTTATCTCTGCTCTTCCTCACTTTGAGGCAAGTTAATGCACTTCGCTGAAGCTTATATCTAAAGTGAAAATCATGGTATCTAGCCTGTTTTACTCTTACTAATAATATTTAAAAACTCCTTTTAAAAAATAAAAAGAAAGTACTTTACTGTGGTTGTAATACTGAGATAAATAAGAACTAATTTTCAAGAAATTCAGTTAATAGAGACAGAAGTGTGACTCGATCACATGTCTTCAGGGTCAGGATCTAAACCTTAACCTCTGTGACAGTAAAATTCTTGTTCATAAATTAAAGTGAAGGTGGAAGCTGAACCTGTGGGCATGGAGGGGAATTTTCAGACGGAGTTTGTACAGTGAGAGGAGTAGAGAGCAAGAGACAAACCTGAATGTGAAGGGATTCTTCTTGGATTTTTTCCCATGGCTCTTAACTTGATGTGCAGTTTTATTTGTCTCCTTTTGTCTAGAGGTCCGCATTGCCGCTGTGGAGGCGCTCTGCATGCTGGCCCAGTCCTCACCCTCTTTTGCGGAGAAGTGCCTTGATTTTCTGGTGGACATGTTCAATGATGAAATTGAGGAGGTACGCCTGCAGTCCATACATACCATGAGAAAAATCTCTAACAACATCACCCTCCGAGAGGATCAGCTGGACACTGTGCTGGCCGTGTTAGAGGTGAGTGTTTACAGTTTGTTACTCATTTCTTCATCCATACCTGCTGGGCACCACTTACTTACTTGTTTGCTTATTTATTTATTTTAAACCAGGTGTTGTGCTAGGTTTTGGTGACACAGGAGTATACAAGCAGCACTGCCTGCCTTTTGATCACACAGCTCCATCAAGATGGAGGAGACTGTTAAATAGGATGATTAGGAAAGGACAGGGCGCCCTGGGAATGCAGAGAGTATCTCACCTGAATTGTCAAGGCAAGGTGGGGAGGTAGGGAAGAAAGAAGGAATGTAGTGGACACTTAAAGGATGAGTAGGAGTTAATGAGGCATTTTCTCAGGAAGGAGTAGCACTGATGGGAGAGTGCAGGAGTACCACACAGAAGGAATAATGGCTAAGGATCCGGGGGTAAGAATGAGTGTGCTATATTCAAGGAATTAAAAGGAATTTATTGTAATTGTAACAGAGTTGAAGAGATGGAGGAGAGGAGGGAAGCGGCTATAGATAAGACAGGGACTAAATGATAATTCTTCTTAGCCTTTGATTTCTTTCTTCTAGTGAATCATAGGATGCTATAGCAGGAAGGGATCTGAGGGGTCAATTCATTCCACCCTGGAGTTTTACAGTGAAAAAAAGTAATTTATTTGATGTCACAAAGCTAGTAAGTGCCTGTGCTACATTATAAACACAGATTTGCCTCCCAGGCTGTTGTTTTTAATTATTTTTCTGAAGTGTCTGGATTTTATTTGTGAATACTCAGGTTTTTCAGAATGTTAGTAAATGAGATTTAGCTTCTGGTTTCCTTTTGTTGTTGTTGCTTGTTTTTCAGATATTGTGAAAGGGAACGACTGGATGTTTAGTCATTAGCACTTGTTACAGATTTCTGCTACATACTTCAGAAAACAGACTGGGTGCTTTGATTGTGACGTTCTCTCAGTTCCTTAGCACTTCTATGAAGATTTTTCTTGAGTTATCTCACGTGGGCTAAAGAACACTTCTCTATATTTTTTTAATACCTTGTGTATGTGTTCAGCTTGTTTAATTCTTTATACTACAAGACTATGAGCTTCTCAAGGGGATAAACCTTAGTCATCAGGGAAATGCAAATTATGCCACAGTGTGATATTAAAAACCAAAAAGAAGAAACCCTGACAATACTAAGTGCTGTGAGGATAGGGTGGAACTGGCACTCTGATATACATTGCTGATGGGAACGCAAAATAGTAGAGTCACTTTGGAAACCAGTGACAGTTTCTTATAAAGTTAAACATTCACTTACCATGTGATCCCACAGTCCCACTCTGTTTACTAAGGAGAATTGAAAACATATGTTTGAAAAACCTTTATGCAAATGTTTATTGCAGTTTTAGTTATAATAGACCCAAACTGGAAACACGACAAACTCCTTCAGTTGAAGGGGTAAATAAACTTCGCTATATCTATTCAATGGAATACTACTCAATAATAAAAAGGAATGAGCTGCTGATACTCATAACACTATGGATGAATCTCAGATGCATTATGCTAAGTGAAAGTAGCCAGACTCAAGAAGCAGCGTACTCTAGGATTCCATTTATATGACGTTTTGGAAAAGACAAAACTGAAGCAGAAAATACATCAGTGGTTGCCAGAAGCTGGGGGTGATGGGTAGATTACCAAGGGGCACCAGGGAAGTTTGGATGATGGAAGTGTTTTATATCTTGATTGTGATGGTAGTTACATAACTATATGTGTGGTTAAACTCACAGAAGTGTTCACTAAAGGATAAATTTTACAGAATGTAAATTATATGTCAGTAAATCTGACTCTAAAAAAATACTTTGTAGGTCCCATTTTCCACTAAAAGGAACCAAAATTTTTAAGAGAAATGGCTGATTGCAGGTCTGGCACAGGAAATGTAATAAGATGAGGTTGTACCACCTCGTTATACAGAAAGAAAATATTACCTGTCAAAGACCTCTAGGGTCTTATTAAAAAGGCCCAGGAGGCAACTTCAGTATCTTCATACTGGCCAAAAGTGAAACACATCATTAGGGATTATAACTTCAAATATGTTTAAATTTATCAGTGGTTACTGACATCACAAGAAGAACTAGACATCATATAATTCCTGAGGGAAGTAAACAGTATTACCTCTGAAGTATTACCTATAAAAAATATTGAACCTGAATCTAGTAGGTCCAAATCTAACTACCCTCACAGGTACAGGGGAGAAATTGTAAGGGAAAAATAAAAAATGAGATGTAAAGGGATTTTAATATTTTATTTTTGATTTTTAGAGAGTGGGGAAAGGAGAGAGAAAGAGAGGGCGAAAACGTCGATGTGTGAGAGAACATTGGTTGGGTGCCTTCCATACATGCCCAGGGGGGCTGAACCTGCAGCCAGGCATGTGCTCTGACCGGGAATTGAACCAGCAACCTTTTGCTTTTTGGGACAATGCCCAAGCAACTGAGCCACACTGGCCAGGGCTGTAAAGGGATTTTACATATTAAAAGATACTTAAGGGATGTATTACCCAGTCGCAGCATGTGGACCATAATCAGAGCCTGGTTAGAGCAAAAACTGCTTGAGTCAGCTGGAGAAATTTGAGTTCTGACTACATATTTGAGTACTGACTACATATTTGAAATTATATGCCTTTTAAATTTTTTGGTATAGTATTGGTTTAATGTTTTATTTAAAGTAATTATTTTTAAAAGACATATTTATGAAAATATGCACCTTAATTATGAAATTAAGGAATTATTAATTTTTTGGTATAGTATTGGTTTAGTGTTTTATTTAAAATAATTATTTTTAAAAGACATATTTATGAAAATGTGATTTTTGTGACAACCTTTAAAATAACCTAGAGGAATCAGTAAATGTATCGATGAAACAAGGTTGGTTAGAGTTAATTGTTGAAATGGGGGGATTTATTGTCTCTGCTTTTATCTATGTTTCAAATGGTCTATATTAAAAAATTGAAGAACTGGCAAAAATGTTATGGAGATATTAAATAAGAGTATAACTGATGTGTCCGTTGACTTTAGCATTAAGAAGTTTTTGGTGACCTCTTCTAATCCTTGTAGTGAGGTTAGCAGTTGTCGCGGAGGGAAGAGGCTTCTTCCCGGACCTCATCTCATACTGCTCTCTTGTATTTGCTCTGCTCTAGCTGCATGGGCTTCCTTGCTATTTTTCAAATACACTTCCACCCCATGGCCGTTATGTGTGCCGTTCCCTTTGGTTATCTGGTGTAAAATACCCCACCTAACCCAGAACTCTTTCCCTTAACCTGCTTTGTAGTTTCTTCATAATACTTAACACTATGTGATCGTTAACACTACCTGACCTATGAGGTCTGTCTAGAAAAAGTGCAACCATTGTTAACATAATGAGAATGGTGTGCAGCAAAATTGACGTAACCTGGCAACCATGGAGAGTGTGGACTGGAATGCGCATGCATGAACAATGTTGACTTCATTATATTAGTCAGTGGGGACGGTAGACACCGTTGAGTGAGCATGTGTACTGTGTGGCCATCGCCTTCAAAATGACTGAGTTTGCATTAGATTTTGCAGTAAGCTTGAACATTTCTCCGTGGAAACTATTTCGATGATTCAGAAGGCTGCAGCTATGGGCAACTGGTGATTGGCAGCTTCATCATGACAACACGCCCTCTCATGAGTCATGTTGTGCAGAGTTTTATGGTGAAACATCAAATCACTCAGTTGACTCAGTTCCTCTACAGACCAGATTTGGTGCCCTGCAACTACTGGCTTTTCCCAAAACTAAAATTCCCTTTGAAAGGAAAGAGATTTCAGACCATCGGTGAGATTCAGGAAAATATGACAGGGCACATTGATGGCAATTGGGAGAACTGTGTGAGGTCCCAAGGTGCTACTTTGAAGAGGACTGAGGTGTCATTGTCCTATGTACTCTGTTTCTTGTATCTTGCACCTTCTTCAGCAAATGTCTTTATTTTTCATATTACATGAATGGATACCTTCTGGGCAGACCTTGTATCTATTTAGTCATTTTTGTCTTTGCACTAGAATGAAGCTTCTGAGAGCAGGGATTTGATTTTAATTACTGCTACATCTCTAACACTTGGTGCATAGTAGAAGCTTGATAAATGTTTGTTTACTAAGTGCAAAAAAATAAATGTTGAATGTGTAAACAAATGAAGACATGAATGAATTCTTCAAATCTCCGTTCATATGTCACCTCTGTCTTAACTACCAGCCTCTCTTTTCCCCCAAAATTGACTTTTTATCCTTTGTAACTGTACACTCCTCCATAATAACTAATCCACAGCAACTGCTATTATTGTCATTGTCATCTTTTTTTTTAAGGATTCATCCAGAGATATTAGAGAGGCCCTTCATGAACTTTTGTGCTGTACCAATGTTTCAACCAAAGAAGGAATTCATCTTGCACTGGTGGAGCTGCTGAAAAATTTAACCAAGTACCCTACTGACAGGGACTCCATATGGAAGTAAGGGCCTTTTTGCTGATTTGCTCACTGAGTCAAATAATGTGTTAAATGTACAGTGTTGACATTTTCATTGGATCATCTTATTCAAATTAACCGAACTCTCAGGAGTGTGAGTCCAAAATGGAATACTGTATTTTAGATTATTATTTTTTTTGTCCGTTTGTCTACCTAGCAAATATATGCCTGCCATCTACTCTCTGTGTGCCAAGCCCTGTGGTATGTGTGGGAGGTGCAGGGATGAGCTGTTAGATTTCCTTTGTCTCCTGTGTAGTGTTAATTGTTGTTTGTCTAGTTTGCATTTTGTTCTTTGTCTAGTTTGCATCACTGCCATCGTTGTAGAGATTAGAGGCAGGGCTGGCACTTGGTCTGCAGATTGAAAATCTCAATTGTTTTTTCCCTGATTACCTCTAGCTTTATTGACTAGAGGCAGACTGTTAACATTTTAATGAATTGCTGCTTGAAGAACTACTTTCTTACATTTAATATAAAAATGTGTATGTTCCACATATTTAAATGAGCTTATGTGATAAGATTACTCCAACTGTATAGTTTCTTGATTTTCAAAAATACTTGTTACCAAAAGTAGAAAAAGTTGGTCAAATGAGGTATTTGGAAGATATATTAAAAACACTAAAAATACCAGGGAAGTCTTGCTCCACATAACATTTTTGATACCTGGGTTACCTGTTTTGCTATTTCTTCATGTGTGAAGTGAGTTCAGCTCAATTCAATGTACGTTCATTGATTGTCTTCAGGGAGCACTCAGTCATTTGGTGGGTGGAAAGGATCGCCTGTATCAGCACCTGTACTTCTTGGGGACGTAGAAAGAATAAATTCTGCTTGATGGAAGGGACTGTTACAGAGTGTTTAGCAGGACATTCTTCTTGCCTTAAAATAAGATTTGTGGTTATTTGGTTCACCCAGAATATTTGTTAAGACTGTCATTATTGGATGATTGTAGACAGAAAACTCTTTCACCTCACAGTGCTCCAAAAGATGTTGAAGTGACCTAATTATTACCTGATTTTTTTTTCATTTCTTATCATGAATGGTGGCTTTATTCAGAAATATCAAAAAATATATATGATAAAAGACTGAATAGTCACAGTGGCATGTTTTTAAGACCTTGCTAAAGATAGGTACGTAAATGAAAGTTTTGAAGGAGATAGTTTGTTCTGTTTATTTACTTTTAGTTCATTCAGTAAGTGCTTATCAAATACTTGTTACAACCCAGTCACTGTGGTAGGTGCTGTGGAGATTTAAAAATGGATTCAACTCAGAGACCTAGCCCTCAAACAGCTGGAAGGGGGAGTAGAAAGAAATGTGTAGATGTGGAGGTGGATGAGATAGTAAAAAATATTACAAGTCAGACTTGAAGTCTGGCTTTAGAGAGGCCCAGGTACTTAGGGGTCTCTGAGGGGACTCAGTTAATAGCTCTTGTATGCTCCCTGTGAGATCTGAATAGAATGAGAGATGAAATAAAGGAGTGACACATGGAGGCCAAACTACAACCTTTATAGTGTCCCCTGAGGCACAGTGAGTAAAAGGGCTGAGGGAGGTCAGAAACTTAGTGAATTAAATTGTTTCCACATAGAAGGTAAAACAGGACTGGGGAAAAGTTTTATAACAGTATCAAGGGTTTTTAAATGTGATGCCTTTCATAACCCATATATTCATAAATTTGTTTGTGGTATTTGCTTTCTCTCTTTTACCAATCCCTAGTGAAATCCTGTCTCCTTTGTGAAACTTTCTCTGATCATAGTAATCTCTTCTACTTTTGACAGAAAGCAGAGTATCATTCATTTGATAGTTAATCTTTGCCTCTAAGCTGGATTATAAACTCATTGAGGACAGAAATTAAGATTTATATTTCTTTCCAATTTAGTACACCTTCTAAACCAGAACTTAACAAAATAATAAAAATGTGTAATTACCAGCACGCATATAGTTCTTGATAGCTTGTAAAGGACCTTACTGTAGTCATAATAGGTAACTGATAGCCAGTTAATAGCTAACTAATAGCCAGTTGAGGTCTTACTATATGACAGATAGCTCTAAGAAGCTCTCAGCACACTTCCCCTTGCTCGAGGACCAGAACTGGATTACTTGATTGCCTGCAAACCAGTCACTGGAAAATGGGGATGGGGCTGCCATGATGGGTTTAGACCAGTGTGGTTGAGCCCTTGGTTCAACCTTCTCTGAGCACTTTATTACCTATCTGATACCTGAGTAAAGTCAGAGTTCTCTTGGCAAGGAAGACGGGGGATATGGCCATTGATTAAATAACCAGTAGTAGTATCTGCTATACCAGCTTTTTAATCTTCCTAATGACCAATTTTTTAGATGAATTAACAGTTTCAGAATAATTAGATGACTTACCTACTCATAGAGGTAGCAAAAGTAGATGATTGAAAACTTGCAAGTCTCAATCAGGTTTTCTGATTCTAAATCCTAGTACTTTTTAAAAGCATGTATTAACTTACTAAAGTGGACTCTCACTTTGTTCATTTCAGATGCCTGAAGTTTCTAGGAAGTCGACATCCAACCCTGGTGCTTCCCTTGGTGCCAGAGCTCCTGAGCACCCACCCGTACTTTGATACAGCTGAACCAGACATGGATGATCCAGCGTGTATCCTCTGTGCCTGGGGCAGGTTCTGCCGACTTGGTGGAATTCTAGCATCTTTTTCTGTAGTGTAGCTTAGCAGGTCTGGTTTTATTTTTTTCATTTCTTTCAGGTAATCATACATGCTGAGGGAGCCTTGTGGTTATTCTCAGCTTTCTTTCTTGATTTTACAATAATTCACCTTTGCCATTTAATACTAATAATTTTTTACACCATTTATTGAGCACCTGCTATATTCCACAAACTGTTTAAATGCTTTGTACATTTTATCACTGGTCTTCCAAGCAACCCTGGAAAGAGGAATTATCTCCAGTTTACAGATGAGAAAACTGAGGCTTAGAGAGGCTAAATACCTCTCCAGACATCTTTGGTGTTAAAGACTGTGGACTTTCTCCTATGTCTTATTCCATGTTTAATTTGATCTACAACCTGAATGAGTGGATGGGGTTGAGCTCCTCTGCCTCTGTTACAAGTTCAGTGGGTTGTGATAGCCATGGACAGCATGCTCTGCAATTTGGTTGTTTTTCAGTCACGGGAATACATTTACATCAGTGCATCCACACTTTCCCGTGACTCTTTTTGCTCTGTGGCAGATCCTTGGTGGAGATTATGCGTATTTATTGGGAACTGGGGATCAGTCAAATAACTGGCTGTTTTCAGATGACCATTGTATTCTCTCTTAATTCCTATATATATTTTAGAGCCTGCTTTTTTTACTTGTGACAAAATGCTTATGATACAATATCATAACTTCTTTATAATTTTTGAGGGTTGGGTGATACTCCATCAAGTAGATGAAGCACAAGTTGTATAGTTATTCTCCTGGTTTTGGATATTTACGTTACTTTGATTATTTGCTATTATAAACTTTTCTGTACTATTTGATTATTTATTAGAATAGATTTTGATATGTGGAATTACTCAACATTCATAAGACTCGTATTGTCTAGTACCAAATTATTACCAAAGGGATTGTACCAGTATATCTTTTAGTAGCCATTGTACCAAATGTTTCCATTTGTAAGTATTCTCAGCAGCATCAGGCATTATTTTTAAAAACCTTTAGTAACTGGGATAGTTTGAAGTAGCAGAATCTGTCTTTGAATTTGCATTTCTTTATTAGAAAATTACAGTTATTCATGGGAATATTGGGGGTGGGGACACCAGATTTTGGTCAAACTCTTCTTTTTATACCTCCAGTTTTACTTAACTCACTCATCCCTCAGACATTGCGGTTTTGGTTCTTATCTTCAATGCTGCTAAAACCTGTCCAACAATGCCAGCATTGTTCTCGGATCATACCTTCAGGCACTATGCCTACCTCCGGGACAGTCTTTCTCATCTGGTTCCTGCTTTGAGGGTATGTTGAAAACATCTTTTGTCCTTGTTTTTGTTTTTTGCCTTTTGGTCCTTTGTGGTTGTTAAATAGCAGAGAGTAGACTGTATTATTTTCTGAAAACTCATTCTTTCATTGTCTTTCTCCCTTGGGTTCTCTCCCATTGTGTCATACTTTAGCTTCTTATCTTTTAAGAAGATTCATTTTTAAATGTCCCTGTGAAATATGCTATGTTAGACAAGAAAAAGGGAATCCAGAACAATCTAACTAAGGATTAGATTGTGATGTATTTTAACAATTGTAATACATAAAGCCATGGTTCTCCAAGAGTTTATTTTTAATAATAAAAACTATTCTTTTTAAAACCTTAGAGGTACAGAAAGAAAAAAATTTATGTTTTAGAAATATTATTTTATTTATTTTTAGAGAGAGGGGAGCGAAGGAGAAAGAGAGGGAGAGAAACATCAATGTGCAAGAGATACATTGATCTGTTGCCTCTTGCACACCCTAACTGAGGACCTGGCCCAAAACCTAGGCATGTTCTCTGACTGGGAATTGAATCAACGACCTTTTGGATTGCAGGCTGGCACTCAGTCCACTCAGCCACACCGGCCAGGGCAAAAAGAAAAAAATTTAAAAATGAACCATAATGATAATGATAGAAAACACTTTCTGAATGCTAACTGTGTGCAGGCACTTTTTCAAGCTCTTTATTTGTATTAACTAATCCCAGCTAAGGGTACTGTAAATAACTTTATTTAGAATAATATGTTGGGTTGGCCAAAAAGTTCATTTGTTTTTTCAGTAAGATGGCTCTAGTAGTGCTTAGTTGTTTTTAACTTAATTCAAAACAATTTTGCTAGACTCTACTGTCATATCAGCATGCATCAAAAAAATTTAATCAGAATTGAATTCTTATGGAGCCGTTTTAATATTGAAGATGGAAGAAATATGCAACATATTCAGCATATTATGCTTTATTATTTCAAGAAAGGTAAAAATGCAACTGAGACTGCAAAAAAATGATTTGTGCAGTGTATGGAGAATGTGCTATGACTGCTTGAATGTGTCAGACGTGAAGAAGTGGTTTGCTGGGGATTTGTTGTTGGATGATGCTCCATGGTTGGGTAGACCAGCTGAAGTTAATAGTGATCAAATTGAGACACTAATTGAGAACAATCAGTGTTATAACACATGGGAGATAACTGACATACTCAGAATATCCAAATCAATAAAGTTATTGGTAAAAATGAAAAATGTGTCACTTATTTTATGGAAAAAACTAAATGGACTTTTTGGCCAACCCAATATGTACATGTTCGAAAATTTAAACTGTATAGAAGGTGTGAAATCCTCTTTACTCTCCCCTCCCCATCCTTTTCTTGAAAAAATACCACTTTAAATAGTAAGAACAAGAATTATAATTATCATTATGTAAAATATTTTTATAGTATACTATATAAACTAATTTAAGAATAAATCACTCTTCTATGAAGTGAAAGATGAAATAAAGTTTAAAAATAAATGCGATAACAGATTAATTTTTAGACCCATTTTTATGGTTAGCCCATTTATGTCAGTTAGCAATAGAAAATAATAGTATACCGTTCTCTCTTCTTTTCCTCCTTGCAGCTTGTGGCTGTGTTGAGTAGACCATGTTCACTTTCTCTCTCTTTCCCTTTCTCCCACTGAAGCTGGGGAAGGAGAGAGAGTTAATTACAGAATCACTTAGCCTTTTATCCTCTTTGCTTTGTTTGGCTCACTTTTTTTTGGGTTTGTGTTATGAAAAGTGGAGCCACAGAATTTGCTGGCACTATATAACCCCACTGTGTTTGCTTAGTTACCAGGTAGAAAACTGGTGTCATCAGCCGTTTCCCCCAATATCATGCCTCATGAGGATCCTTCCCATCAGTTCCTTCAGCAGAGCCTGGAAAGGGTGTACAGTCTTCAGCACCTGGACCCTCAGGGAACCCAGGAGCTGCTAGAGTTCACCATCAGGTAAGGTGATCATCCCTTCGACACAGTTAACATTGTTATTGTGCTCAGCTTGACCATTTGATTTCCAGTGTTGGTTATAGGCTCGTTTTTCTGATAGGCTATAGGCTAGTGAGTGTATAGGCCTGCACTCACACAGGGTTTTATGATCTACTTATATGTGGATTATATTGTGCTTTGAACATATTATGTACAAAGAAAAACTCTTTCTGTACATGACCCGATTGATGATTAGTACAAAACTAAAGAGAGTTACAAAGAAACTGGTTTTAACTTTTCTTTCCTTGTATATGAGTTAGGATATGATGAAAAATGCAACATAACTGGTTTTGAAACAGGATAGTGAGAACCTAGGAAAATCCCTTGGCAAGTGGAATAGGGAAACTGAGACAGACAGCTGAACCCAGCGGCTGAGCAATTTTCAGCCAGGTGTGGATGTTCACCAGGGTGGAAGACCGCAGTGCCTGGCAGGGGGCAGAACTGGGAAAACAAGGACCTTACCCCCTTCTCCCCTGGCCTGTCCTCCCTGGAGATAACATCTAGGCCTCAGTTGCATTTCAGCTCCAGTCCCAGAAAAGCCGCAAAACCATGTGGGTGATGCCAGGACTAAGTGCAATGACTAAAGACCCTGTCACTGTCCAATCAGAGAAGACTATAGGACCCTGAAAGGGCACACCTGGAGAACTAAGGAATATTTTACTGACATCCTCCCCTGAGACCTCCCCTGAGAATCCCACCTGCAAGAGATACAATCCTCAGATAAAGGACCCAGGGTGTGCCCTTCCTCTGGAGAGCAGGCCTCCCCGTTCTCTTTCCTTTCTTCACCTCTCCACCACTTCCTTTGCCACTTCTTTCTTTACAGGCAGGTGTTTCCTAAACTCTGGCAGCTTGTTCCAGACTAATCCCCTGAACCTGTCCCTAAAGCCCCTTTTCCCTGAGTTCCCAGTGAGCTAAAGCAGCCCAGCCGAGGCTCTCCTGTTGCTTCTTCTTTGCTAAGCCTGTCCTTGTTTCTTTGTCCCCAGCCTTAATAAATGTACCCTAATAGTCACCTGGACTTGTGTTGTGAAATCTTTCCTACACAAAGTCAAGAACCCACACACTACAGCTGGCCCTAGGCAGACCCTCTCAGGGCCAGACCCTGTTGGATAAGAGTTTAAACAGGAGAAAAGGTTAATTCTTTCTCCTAGGCAAGACAGGGTTGAGGTGGTTACCAGTGGCCTAGGCCTAAAGACCCAAACTCTCTCTCCTTTGTGTTCCTGCAGGGAAAAGGAAAGAGCAGGAGAACAACATCATTTGTACCTCCTCCCTCTATAAAGACACTTCCCCAAAGTTGCATGTTTTAATTTTACTTGTATCCCATTGACTAGAACTTGAGATACAAGGCTATATCTAGCTGTAAGGAGCTAGGAAATGTAGTCTGTTCTGTGTGACCAGTGTTTAGTTAACATTTGGTGACCCTGTTACTTAGGGGGAATGGGAGGATACTGGGAAACAACTGGCAGACTGCCAGATCTTATTAAATGTCCTGAATAATATGCAAAGAATTGAAAGGGCCATTTGTCTTTAGCAAGAGCAATATCTATCTGCTTTTGTAAATAAGGTTTGAATGAAACACAACCACACTTTTAGGTACTATCTTTAGCTGCTTTCATGCTGTAATGGCAGAGTTGAGTAGTTGACACAGAGACTGCATGGCCTGCAAAACCTAAAATATTTACTATCTGACCCTTTACAGAAAAAGTGTGCTGACCTTGAAGACATGCCTCTGTCATGTTTTCCCCCCTGCTCCCTCACCAAAGTGTTAGATTTAGAGGACCCTGTCTGAAGGTGTTAGCTCTGAGCCCAGGAAAATAAGCTCCGTTTGCTGACTGAAGCCCACGTAAATAAACATTTAGGTTTTGTCTTTGACAGTTTTTTTTATCCTTTTAGCACTAAAGCAAGTGAAAAATGCACAGAAGTAAGTCAATTTGGTCATCAGTTGGCCATCAGTAGGTGCTCAGTAAACACCCCTGGATTTGAGTGATCCTCATGATCTGGGTTTTATGAGGTGATAGCCCTGGTGGACTTCCGGCTGGTCAGATCGCTGTTCTGGCACTGTGGTCAGTCCTGGGAACTGCGCCTCTGACTGCAGTGTGTTCTGACGAGCGTGGCCAGAATGGGGGAAGACTCTGGAAAGAAAGCAGGTGGTATCGCAGTTGTTGATGGCCTGCGATGTTTCACAAATATTATTGCACTTAGATGTTGTTCCCATTTCACAGAGAAGAAGTGGAAATTTGGGGAAGTAAAGCAATTTACTAGGAAGTAGCAGAACCAGGATTTAAATCTAGATTTCTTTGACTCTAAAATTGATTTTCCCTGATATGCAGCAGTGAAGAGGATTTCTGTATCAGTTAGAGAATAGACCGGATGGCCCCTAGGGACCTTCAGAACTTAGAGTAGATGACAAGTTTGTCTAAGGACTGAGGGACACAACTTGCCGTACCTGTAAAAAACAAAAACAAAGAAATAAGTAAAAACATACAAGCCAACAGCATATGATCCTAGTCATGTATGTCATTTAGGGAAGCAGCATCAGCACACCCTGGATCTTTCAGAACTCAATGTCGACACCAGGGGTAGAAATCCATCATCTCTTTGTACCTGTGCAAATCTCTTGATCAATACTGTGGTATGAAATAGAAGGGAAACACACGTGTATACCCTTCTGTCACAATTAAGGTTAAGCCACATTGCATGTAAACTCTTAACAAAAAATATGGGCTAATGCTTACTACCGGTGATTGGGACAAAGTAACTTCTTAACTGAATATCTGCATAAAAGTGTAGTCATGGAAAAGTTAGGGGTCCTGTTCACATGTTTAAATATTTCTGATGATCAGATTGTTCATAGGCTGCTGAACAATAACTTACCTGGATACAAGCAAAGTCCCCTTGTGGATCACAATGATGTTTACCATGACATCTTTGTCAGGAACCTGAAAAACATATTGTAAACAATGTTAAAATCTATGGGCCCACCTTTTCTAGTAGACACTGCAAATAACCTTGTTCAGTGCCATTACTACACTATCCTTAACTTTACCTGAATTCTTTCTGCACTCCAAGATCTGTGCCTTTGTATTAAACACCATCATCTCTTCCCTGCTCACCTGTGACAACACCATGGTTACTGCTGTGACACACAGCTCCATCAGCATTATTTGGATATCCCCAAATGGCTCAGCACTGACATTGCTAAATATAAGTCTCTCAAAATATAAAATGTTATGTTACCATGATTGCCAGAATGATAAAACACTGTTGTTGCTTACCTGAATACCTGAAAGAAATCACGTGCTAAAACAAGTTTAACCGATCAATGTCACTTACCTGGACATGGCGGTATCACATGGTCTGATGTGGTGGAGGTACACATCGTCACTTACCCGGATATGAGGAATGTCCAGCGTTAACCATGTAAGTTCATCTTGATCTCTTCACAAGACCTGGAAGAACATATGACGTGTATGTGAAAACACAGAACTTGTTGCAGCAGGACACCTCCAATTACCTGGGACACTTCTTTTTTAAAGAGAGCACCAATTCTACCTGGATACTTGCAGAATTCCAAGGTCAAGACCATTATCAGATATGACAACAATTCATGATGGGACACTTACAAAATTTCCATGGTTACTGCTTTAGTTTTGAACATTACAATAATTACCTAGATAATGGTAATCCCTCATCACTCACAGGGATAAACAAAAATTTTCTCTAAAATATAAAATGAATAACCTCAAGTTGCTACATTGGTAAGGGCTATCATTTACTATCTGAGTATCTACAGAGAAAAAAAGGTAACCTCCATTGTTAGAGAAACCATCATCACTCACTCAGTGATCTGGAGATCAGATGACTCATGCTGTGGTTTAAGCCCGCTTTATCACTTACCTGCACAACGGCAGTGTCCTGTGTTGATGATTCCCTCACAGGACCCTGAAAGACATTTTTAAATGTGTGTAAATGATATAACTTTCTATACCAGGACACCCATGAATAACTTTATTCATTATGAAACACATCAACTCTACATGTATACTTGCAGTAATCCAAAGTCTACACCAGTGTCACAAAACCATCACTCCCAGATGGGACACCTGTGAAAATCTTATGATTTGTACATTGTTGGAGAAAGCCACAATAAGTACTTGTATGCCTGCAACCCTTTAATATTCATAGTATAAAATCTAAATATAAAAGTCTAAACTCATGGTTAATAGTATTGGCAAGGAATCCATCATATCTTACCTGCATACCTGCAACAAAATCATGGTAACAAGAAGTATTAGCTCACACCATCCCTCACCCAGATATGTGAGGATCAGATGGTCCGTGCTGTGCTTAGGCCCACAGCAGCCCTTACCTCAGTACCAGCAATGTCCCCCGACCCATTACTTGCCATTGATAGGCTCACTTTGATCTCTTGGAATGCCCCCAAAAACACATTGTGGAAAATGTGTTTGGTACAGATTCCCTTGTCACTGGGATCATTTTGGGACCCATCAGCATTACCTGCATTCCTGTAGAACTCTGAGGTTAAAACACTGGTAAGATGTATGTTTCTCTCTTGAAAGGATACCTGCAAATATCCCATGGTTAATGACTCAGGTAGAACAATGTGATAAACTACCTGGACACTTGCAATCTGTCTACCAATGAGAGTGAAAAATGCCTATCCTGTTTATGCAGGAACACAGGGAAAACTACTGCCTGCTAGTATTATTAGGGACAAATTACCTTCTACTAGCCAAAAACTAGGGAAGTGTAAGTCTTGAAAACGATCACATTCACATCTGGAAATAAGAACATCTACAATGGGCTTAGGTCACATCATTGCATACCTGTGTTTTACCAAAGACCTGAACAGGATATTTGCAAAAAAATATGGTAACACAAGTGTTAGGGATGCCATCCTCACTTATGTACCATAAAGATTATGCAGTTTGTGCTGTGGTTTAGACCCATATCCTCACTTAACCTCCACACCCGCTCTCTCATTAACTACCACTTGATAGGTAGTTGTCTTCACATGTACCTGAAAAAGGTGTGGAAAATGTGTTTGGTACCCCTCTTATTCTGCCCATATACATGCAAATTCCTTGGTTAGTTGTATCATTTTGAAACTCAACAGGGTTACCTGGATGATTATAGAAAGTTAAAGCCTAATAGAGACATATGTGAAATCTTTCTTGAAGGGGTGCCTGCAAAAATATCATGGTCAATAACATAGTGATATCAGGACCATAAGATAAATTACCTGGATGTCTGCCTATCCATCTATCCTATGGATGTATAAAATACAATCTCTGAGCAGAAAGACGGTAGCATCCCATGCTTGTTAGTATTGTTTGGGTCAAATGAATTCTGAACAGTGTACATGCCTTGAACGCGTTGATATGGAGTCCTGAAAACATCATTCTTTACATACAACAAAATAAGATCCATCCTCATGAATCAATGTCACATACTCTTACACATGTATGCTAGGAAAAGCCTTTACATGATAGCTGCAAAACAATAATATTGTGTTAGGAAAACCATACTCACATGCATAGATCTCCGAAGATCACATGGTCTGTAGGATGTTAAGACACACATCACCTCTTACCCTGTAATGGTCATTATAAGCTTCACTGCATGGTGTCTGCACTGCAACCTGGAAGGCACATTATGACGCACATATGTAAAGTCACAGTTTCTAAACCTGGATCCTGAAAATAGCCTTGTTCTGTGCCACACCACAGACCCATTAACTCTACCTGGCATCTTGCAATCCTCTAAGATCTATGCCATTGTTAGAGACACCATTGTCTGTTGACTGCTCACCTAAAAAATAAATCAAGTTATTAATGTTACTTGGAAATTCACGATAATTACCTGGATATCTGCAATTCGCTCAACAATCCTGTGGTGAAACATAAATTTTCTCTAACATCAGACTGTAGAGTAAATATGGTTGCTAGTATCTGTAAGGTCTCTATAATATCTTACCTGACTCCCTGCAAAAAAGTGATGGTAACAGTTGGTGTGAGGACACAATATCACTTACTGAGATAGATGAGTGTTAGGTGATCTAGGCTGTGGTTAAGGCCCAGAGCATCACTAACCTCTATAGCAACAGTGTCCAATGTTTACAACTGTAGTTAGCCAGCCCTACTGTGAGTTGCTGTCATTAATCTGAAAAAAAAAAACATTGTAGCAAATGTGGCTGGTAGGTGCCTCATTCTGCTATACACCAGCAAATTCCTTTGGTCTTGTATCGTTTTGGGACCCATTAATGCTATCTGTAGACCTACTTGCAGAATGCAAGGGTCAAACCCTGGGAAGAGAAACCTTCTGCTCCTGAAGGGATATTAGCAATAAGATCTAGGTCAATCAAGCTATGAAGGACAGTAGGAAAAATTACATGAATATCTGCTTATCTGTCTGTCATTAGTAACATTCAATACATATTCTCTCTAATAAAAATGTCATTCTCATGATTAGTATTATAGAGAAATTGCTTTCTAAGCTAGACAAAAACAGTAAATATAAGAGTCTCTGAAGCATTATTTTTTAAAAATACTGAAACCGAAAATGTCTATAATGAGTTATTGTCACATCATCTCATCCTGTAAACGAGCAAAGACATTAACAGGTTACCTGCAAAAAACACATGGTGTGATAAGAGACATCATCTGCACTCACCTAGTTATGTGAAGATCAGATGGTCTGTAATGGGGTAAGAACCACTGTATCACATACCTGCTTGCTCTCAAGGCCCCAATCACAACCATGAAATCACAAGTTCATTGTGATGTCGTAGCTGCTGGAACCTTTAAAACACATATATGAGAAGTGTGTAAGGACGCAACTTGCCTTACCCATAAAAAACAAAAACAAGTAAAAACGAACAAACAAAAAAGCCAACAGCAAATGATCTTGATCATGTACTTCATTTAGGAAGAAGCATCAACACACCCTGGATCTTTCAGAACTCAATGTCAACACCAGTGTTAGAAACTCATGATCTCTTTGTACCTGTGCAAATCTCAATACTGTGGTGAGAAGTAGTAGAACGTACAGGGGTGGGCAAGCAAAGGGTTACAATTGTGAGTGCGAAACACAGAGTTTATTCTTGTATTATTATTTTTAAACATTTCCATACGAACAACTGTAAACCTATGTTTGCCTACCCCTATATTTTCTGTAGTGTTTGAAAAGTGAAATGTTAATCAAGTTTCATATGGAAGGTTCTCTGATTAGGACTCTGGTCATTTATCTGTTAGCACTAGTTTAAAATAAACTTCATCATTTAGACACCGCCCTTTGTCATAATCCAAGCAGCCATTTTACCCAACCAAGATTTCACCTATAGAAAGTAAGCCCTGGCTGGTGTAGCTCAGTGGATTGAGTGCCAGCCTCAAAACCAAAGGGTTGCAGGTTCAATTCCCAGTTAGGGCATATGCTTGGGTTTTGGGTCAGGTTTCCAATAGGGGGTGTACAAGAGGCAACCACACACTGATGTTTCTCTCTCTCTCTCCTTCCCTTTCCCTTTCTCTAAAAATAAGTAAAAATAAATAAGTAAAATCTTTTTTTAAAAAGGAAGTTCTGCTGTAGTTCCGTAAGGGCTCTGGATGGGGATTGTTTGCTTGTTTGTTTCTAGAACTTGACATAAGTACTTTGTCTTCACCATTGTACCTTGGTTGCCTTTTAGGAGCTCAGTAAATATTTGCTGAAAACTCTAGTTGTGAAAGCTTAACCAGGAATGAAGTCTTTTAAGATTTTTGTAGATTTTTTTTTCTGGACATATCTCCCCTTCAGATGTATAGACGTGATGTTCTGTGAGGCTTTGCTGGCTTGGTCATAACAGTAGCCATTGTCTATCAAGTGCCCACTATGTTCCCACTCCTTTAGGTGTTTAATGTACATTATTGTAAATGTACATTAATTTAAAAACAACTCCATGAAAATTACCTCATATGTATAATGAGTGAGAGAGCTGGGGTTTATCCCTCTGTTGTGGCTTTCCATCATATGCCAGGCCTTGTGGTGGGCGGAAGGAACATGGCAGTAAACAAGACAGTCTGCTGTAGAGATTTTACAGCCTGGTTGGGGGATTAGCTAGGTAAACAAGGGATGTAGTATTGCGCTTTCCACACTGCAGCACAGTAAGTACAGGAGAACTTACACTTCTAGGAGACCGGAAGGGGTACCTGAACCTTCCTTGGATAGTCTAATCAGTGACCTGAAGAATGAATAGAAGTTCCTCGAGTGGAGAAGGGAGTAGAGCATATCAGGGAGTCGGTATAGCAAAGTCCTGGACTAAAATGTCGGTCTTTCCAGCCCCTCCATCTGGTCACACTGCTCTCTTTCTGGTTAACAGTCTGTGTGACACGAAACATGTAGTATAACCAAACTTCTACTCCAGAGGCTTTGGCTCAAGTCTTGTATTACTTCCTAGGTACATGATCTCAGGCCTCAATTCCCTGATCTATAAATTGAGGGTACTGTGGAGGTCTTGGGAGTATTGTGAAGAATACAATGATATGTGGAAAGTACTTTGAGAATAGTAGTTACATAGATAATAGTATGGCATTTATGAAATTTTGCTTTAAAATTTAAATCTAATTGTAGCTCATTTGACACAGTAGATATGATCTTGGTATTTTGTAAATCCAGTTCAATTTTATGAATGTAACCATGTTTACATTCATTGGTGGAGAGAAGGAATTGTCTTTTAAGGAATGCTACAGTCACTTGTCTGTTCTTTCAAACACTAAACCAATCTTCAGAGTTCATATTTTTATGTAAGTTCACTAAGTTGTTGTTACATTGAATACATATTATTGTTTCAGAAACCATATGTTAGAAATGTTTTATAATAGAGACTATTCTTTTGTAGTAAAACAGCTTATTTGAATTTGAAACAGGTGGGGCTTCATTGATCTTGAATTGATAGGAATACACTTCTTTCAAAGCAATAAGTTAACTTTGCAGGCCAGAAGGGATTGGCAAGAAGTATTCAAAGTGATGAAAAGCAAGAACCTACAACCAACATTACTCTAATCAGCAAAGCTACCATTTAGAATCCAAGGACATATAAAGAGTTTCCCAGATAAGAAAAAGCTAAAGTAGTTCATTACTACCAAGCCAGTATTACATAAAATGTTAAAAGGTTTTCTTTAAGAAGAATTTTAAAAAGATCTATAATATGAATAATAAAATGGTAATAAATACATATCAGTAATTGAATCTAAAAAAACAAAATAAATGAGTAAGCATAGCAGAAACAGAATCATAGTTATAGAAAACTTTTTGACGGTTGCCAGATGGGAGGGGGTTAGGGGCATGGGTGAAAAGGTGAAGGGATTAAGAAGTACAAATTGGTAGTTACAGAATAGTCACGAGGATGTTAAATGCAGCATGGGGAATGTAGTCAGTAATTTTGTGTTAACTACAGGGTCTGGCAGAAGTAACGCCTGCTTGAGTGTGCTGGAAGGGTAATAATATGGGTGTAATAATTTATAGTTTTAATTCGAACATTTCACCTAAAATGTCACATGCTGTGCTTGAGTGTGATATGATCATGTTACAGAATTACATGCTTATGATTTTGTAATAAAAAAGGGATGTTTCTCCCCCTCTATTTCTCCCTCCCTTCCCCTCCAAAAATCAATCAATCAATCAATCTTTGGTTGGGGGGTGGTGTTATTTGTGCTAGACCCTGTATGGTGTCAGGTGGGCATGGGATTTATCAGGATGATCACTTCAGCTGTGTAATGTCTGATCGCTGAGTTGTACACCTGAAACCAATAATATTGTATATCAACTGAAATTGAAAAATAAAAAATTATTTTAAAAAATACACTTCTTTCCTTATGGAAGTTTTTTAAGACAGCAACTCTAAAGAACATGGGATTTCTTCGTTAAATTTTTACAAATCCTCTTCTTGCTGTGCATTGTTTCATGTCTCCAAGGAACAGTGCTTATTTTGTAGCTCGGAAACTAGTCTTGTAAGTAAAGAGGTGGAAATAAAATGTTTGCTATTTGTAATCATCTGAGTGCAAGGATGAAGATAGCTTTTAAAAAGTCGTCAGGATTTGGCACTCATTTTACATTTTCTAACATTCCTTGTTATTCTGCCAAACTACTAAGAGACATTAATTGTAAATTGATGTTTAGAGATTGTAAGAGATTGAAAGAAATGTTTAGTCATAAACATTTGATTTACACATCCAGAGTCTTTTTTAGTATTTTATGCAATGATTTAAAAATGAATTCTGCTTGTTACATAAGCTTTTAAAAAATTATATGTAAGCTTGTATTTTTATAACATTTTTTTAAAAATGCTACTTATTGCCATCATGTTGACTCAGGCTTGCTATGGTGTGAGTTCCTGGGAGGGGCTCTTTGCCCTGCCACATCACTTCTCTAGAAATGCAGCTTAATATTTATCTGATTTTAAGTCCGCTTTGGTCTCATCTGTATTTGATATGGTTCATAATTATATGAAAAGATTTTTCATAGCAAATGAATAAATGAAATGTAATATGATATGGTTGACAAAGAAAAAGACTTTTAGAGTTAGACCTGAGTTCATGGCCTGTTTTTTTGCACACCACTTAAACTCTGATACTCCGTTTCCTTCTCAGTGAAATTAGATTAATTGCTGTTCACATTGTAAGGATTCCATGAGCTCCAGTAAGAAAACACCTAGTAAAGTCCACATAGAAAGTGTTATTTGCAATCTTTTCCGTGAAAGGGTCCGTAGTCTCCTGACGAATGTCTGAACTGGTCCTTGAGGATTGTGGGCACAAAGAGGTCTAGAGAGGAAACACTGGAACATAGAACATTTTGCCCAGGGCTAGCAAGTTTCCATTTTTGTTTGTCCAGTAAGTCAGATTTCCCATGGCTAGTTGGGTTACATCTTGTTCTGTGCAATTCGGAACAATTGCTACAGTGTAAGGGTGGTAGACTAACTTAACAATGGCGGCAGTCAGCTAATGTATAGTCAGGTGGTCAGTGTAATTGTAACACAAGGCAGAATCTTCGTGGAAAGGAAGTGGTTCAGAAATAGAATGATTCAGGGCTGTCTTTTGTAAGAGAGATGTTAGAGATGGTAAAGGGAAAGAAAAATAGCACTTTACAGGTGTGACTAGCTAGTACAGAGTCGTGCCTTTTATTGCACTGGATTCCCACACATGAGCAGGCTTTCCAGAACCAGCTCAAGCCACTAAAACTTTCAAGTGGTAATATATAATCTGCAGCCCCCAATTTCTTCAATTACTTTGGGAATAATTTACTTTGCGCCCCTTTCCAGAGCATCTTCTTCCTGGTATCAAGGTTCTTAGGAGGCAGCATTAGCTATTGAAACTTTGCCTGAGAGTATAGGGAGGGGCTTAGCCAGATGGAGACTTATGTATAGGCTACTATGAAACCTAATATATTGTGCTAGCCCTGAAACAGTTAACTTTCCTCTTGACTCAATCTTCATTTCTAACAGTTACCATTTCCATATGAAGTTTTGATATTGCTGTTAAAAACGAGGCAGCTTTTTTTGAATTTTTCTGAAATGGATTGTTAGGGGTCTCCGTCTCACACGTCTCCCCAAAAGAGACAAAAGAAAACAATACTTTTTTGTAGATGTAGAGCATATTTCTAGAGGAATTCAAAAGAAACGGGTAATGTGCTTCCTCTGGAAGGGTGTACTGGTTAGCAGTGTACAGGTAGAGGAAGGGGGGCTAATTTAATTGTATTGTTATGTGTATATGTATATATCCTTCAGTATCTTTTGAATTCTGTATCTTATCAGTGTAATTCTGTAGGCATGTATTACCTATTCAAAAACTTAAAAACTTTAAATTAGTAATTCGAGCCCCCAATACAACTATTTTACCTGTATGCCACTCTCTATTTTCTCATCCACAGGCAGATTTTTTTTTCTGATGATACAAAAAATACTTGTCCACTTTATAAAACAATAGGAAAATAAAGCGTAGTTGGGAGAAGGCACTAAAAAGCCCCTGAATACCTCTATCCAGAAAACCACTGTGCTTTGGTTTTCTCCGATACATAGTTTTTACATGGTTGACATTACATACCTTCTTACCATTTTATATTTCAGTGACTATGGAATATTTCATTGACTAGATATACAGTAATGTTTAAAATTCTTCTACCATTGAAGTAGTTACTGAGTTATTTACTATAATAGTCTGCACAATGAATATAAGGAGGCATTGAGCATTTCGTTTCTGTTGAAGATGCTTCTTAGAAGTACTTCTCAGCATAAAGCTACTGATTGAAATATTTGACTATATGTGACTTTTAAAACATAGTACAATTTTACTTTCCAAGAGAATTGTATTAGCTTAAACCACTATCAGAGTGTGAGGGAACCCCTTTCATTTTAACCACCCCAGTACTGGGTGCTATTTAAAAAATTTATGACCAGTTTAGTAGGTGTAAAATGGTAAAATGCTTTGACATGGTTTTTGTATTGCCGTTATTCTCCTTATTCTATGTTTGTCTTGGGGTTTTGTTTACCACAGGGATCTGCAAAGACTTGGAGAACTTCAGTCTGAATTGGCAGGAGTCGCTGACTTCTCTGCTGCCTATCTTCGGTGTCAGCTTCTTCTCATCAAGGTTGGTCTGCGCTCATTATGCTTGTGTGATGCTGAGAGTACCTTAACAGACCTGGACGTGTTTGCGGCCATAACCAGAGAAATATATTGTCTTCTTCAGCCACTTAGCAATGGAGAATTATGTACTCTGTGGTGTAATTATACTTAACACTAATTAAAGAGTTGTTAACTCATATAGGAATTTGAATTTTAAAAATTTGGTAGAATTCTTTCATCATGTAATTAGAGCAGATCAAATACACAGCCATTTTCTTTATAGGGTACCGAGGATTTTCATTGTTTTTCTAATTTGATCAGCAAAGAACTTATATGAACTTATATTTTTTTAATACTAATTTCACTTTGTCAAAGTAAAATTAGTTAAAGGTTGATTTAACTAAAGGTTGATCTTAAAAGGGCCAACTTGCTGGCATTTCATACTAGTCAGATTATTTATATAATCACAAAAAATTGGTACCCAAGAACCTGTTTCAGTTTACTGAACTGAAAACCAGTTAAACTAGTTCAATAGCTTCCAGTGCAGAGCTTTGCTATAAATTTAGCTTAGGATTTGGAAGAGCCCTTCTTACTTGGTAAGCCTTTATATTGGCTTTAGTTCCAGATGTTATTAGTCTTCAAAGTGATTATAATGCTATTTGTTCAGTCAGAATCAATGGAAGTCAGAAACTATTTCCCACTGTGAGATGTACGAGCATAGGGTTTCACCAGTGTGCATATACATGTGAAGGTGCATGCGTACACCAAAGTAAGTTGGGATTTACACGGCCCTTGTTCAGCAAGATAGATTTTTTTCTAATGTATATACTTGCATAACCACCACCACATTCAAGATACAGCACATTTCCATTACTGCCAAAAAGTTCTTTTATGCCCCTTTGCAAAGTTGTTTAGCTTTTCCAGGCTTCTGTGAAAAAGGGCTAATAATAGCTCTACCCAAGTAAGGATTGGTAACAAGTAGTATGTGTGAGTGCTCTTCGCCTAGGATCTGTGCTTGGTGAGTGCCGTGTCACTCTTGGTCTCTTTCCTTCTTCTGGCTTGCTGTCTTATTCATGGAATACAAGGCCTTTGAAAAGAATCTACTTTTCTAGAGTGGGAAATGAGAAGAGATTACTCCTAAAAAGAACTATGTTGTTTACTCAGTGTCATGGAGTGGCAGGGTAGGTAAGGGACCCAGGCCTAGAACCCGAGGCGGGCAGGCAGGTGTTCGGAAATCGGGGAGGAGCTGCCCCAGTTGTGGCAGGCACATCTACTCCCCAGCAGAGTCTGTGGCCAGTAATGATCTTTACGGAGAATAATATAACAACATCACAAAATACACTGTAATGTTACGTACCAAAAAAGCATGCAAAATTACTTTAGCCTTCTGACTACAGCTATATAAAAATAAGATTTGAGAAATGACTGGAAGTAAATATTCAAAAACAGTAACTCTTACAAGGTAGTGTTTTTTGGGTGTTTAAAGATTTCTGTATCTATAGTCTAGACCTGCCACTGTCTGACATGATAGTCATCAGGCCCATGTGACTGTTGCGCTCCTGAAACATTAGTTCAGATTGGGCTGTGCTACAAATGCAAAATGCACACTGGATTTCTTAGACTTTGTATGAAAAAAGCATGTAAACTGTCTCAGTAATTTTTAAAATATTAATGGCATAGTGAAATGATATTGTCTTCGATATACTGGGTTAAATAAACTATTGTTAACATTAATTTCACCTTTTTCTTTTTACTTTTAAAAATGTGGCTACTAGAAAATGTTAAATTATATACATGGCTTGTTTCATATTTCTGTTGGACAGTGTTAGTCTAGGTTTTTTTGTAATGTCATTGAATTATGTCTGTAATTAAGAAGGACTGTGGAAATTAGAAACTATAACAGAGGTGTAGACAAGAGGTGAGAGATGGGGCCATATGGATGGATAGAAGTAGAGAGAGAGAGAAGGTTAAATCTGTGGCTTTAAGTGATAGTTTTGAATGTAGGAAGCTTGAGAGAGGGTGGAATCTAGGAAAGCTGTGCCAGTAAAGTGATGGGGCTGTTCACAGAATAGTGAGCATGGGGAAAAGGAAAAAGAACGACAGTCACGCAGGAGGGTCCAGGCAGTCAGGGTAGTGCAGTGGCTCTGGGAACACGGAGGGCCCAGCCTCAGAAGCTGGCTTGCCTAGACATTCTGGTGAGACCTTCGTGGCTCCTGCACTCTCCTTGAAAGCACCAGTCTGGGACATAGGGTATTTGGGCTAGGAATTGGATTGAATGGGGAGTTTAGTTAGCGCAAACCATTTGTGTGGTTTCTCGGCTTAAAAGGATAAGACTAAAGGGAAATCCTGATCACAGTAGATTTTTAAAACAAAACATGTAAATCTTAAGTGATATGCCAGTCTTTGTGATGTCTGTGTTCTGTCCTCTCCTGCTTTGTCTGTGCAGGCCTTACAGGAAAAGCTGTGGAATGTGGCCGCCCCTTTGTATGTGAAGCAGAGTGATTTGGCCTCAGCAGCCGCAAAACAGGTAAGCTGTTCTGCAGTCTTCCCCTCAGTAGCGCTCTGTGCTGGAATTGTCTCTCACGTCAGAGCCAGAGGCCTTCACATGGCTCCGTGTGTGCAGTGGCCTCCCTAGTTTCAGCCTGTGGTAACAAGTCAGTGATATGAGAAGCAGCATGAAACTAGGGGTCACAGCACTGGCTTTAGGGTTAAGAGACCTGGGATCTAGTCCCAGGTGTGCCTCTAGTTTTCTGGGTAATATGGAACGGGTTATTTAACCTCCCTGGATTTTTTTTTCTTCTGTAAAATATGGCAGTTCAATTAAATGATTTCTAAGGTTCTTTTGTGTTCCAAAATATTATCAGCTTGTATTTCAGGTACACTTAAATCCAATAAATGCTATCATGAATCTTTTATCTGAAAATGTAGTTGAACTAATTTTCAGGTGGTTTATCTTTTTAGCCTGTACTAAATGAATGTTAAAGGTTCTTATATTTCCCCACAGTTCACTAAGTAACATTTCATTTTATTTGATTTGAGTTTATTTCTTTCTAGCTTTAAGCAGTTTCCCTTCATTCTTAGGTATTCGGATTTAGTGAACTCTTCTGGCTCATGTCTTTTGGATAGTGAGTCTGTATATAACCACGTGATTATGACCCCCTAGGAAGTTACATTACAGTTCACTAAGTGATTTCAACTTTATTTTAATTAACCTTCAAGTTTATTTTAATTAACCCTCACAATAATCCCATTAGGTAGAAATAAGTATTAAGCCCATTTTATAGGTGAAACAGTTAAGGCTCAGCAAAGTTAAATTCATAGATCTCTAGGTAGTAGAGTCAGTGATTTGAGCCCAGATCCTCTGATACCCAAATTTATTCTGCTCGATCTTTCATCTGCTCTCAACTCTCTTTCAGACCTACTATGTGGCTTATTGTAGGGGAGTAGAACTTAATGACTGGAGTCCCAGCATGGGCCATGTTGGGAGGGAGAGGACTAGGGAGCTATAGTCTGGAAGAGAGGAAAGGACTTACAACTGCTTTGTGCCAGATACTGTGTTAAGCCCTTTCCGTGTCCCATTTAATCCTTTAAATTTTACAATGTTGGTACTGCTTCTTCCCTGTGTACAGATAGGGAATCTGAGGTACCATGTAATTAAATATCTTGTCTTACTGTCAGTGGTAGGAAAACCTGGAATGATTTCTTTGAATGACTCTTCAAAGGAAGGCAGGCACTGAAGGAGAAGAGAAGCATCATTTGGATGGGAGTAGCTGATTTGGCTAGAATAGAGCAAGAGCTTAAGATGCACTGGGCTTGTGCTGAGGTCATAGACCTTGTTTTCTGCACTTATCCCAAAGCCCAGGCCCCTAGAACAGGCCGTCTGGATGACTAATAGGTGGTTCTTGGTTCTGGATGCTAAATCCTTGAGGACTTATCTTGGGGATTGGGTTTCCGTATATAGCACACATTCATTTGTTCCCACAGCACAGTAAGTTTGGTTTAGGGTGACAAGCAGTGCTTCACAATTAATTGGTGATTAAATTGTCATATCATCACATCATCAACTAAGATGATTTTATTACCAGAAGAAAGTCTCTTGTTTTTTCAATTGACAAAATAAGTTTTCTTTTTTACAAGGAATACATACATTTCTGTCAACACTTATATTAATTTCCCTCAAATTATGTTAGTTTCTCTCAACATAGGCACTTACAAATCTCAGTTCAGGCTCTTGCCAGTGTGTCGGTTGGAGTGTCATCCCATACACCCAGGTTGGGGGTTTGATTCCCGGTCTGGGTGCGTATGGGAGGCAACCAATCAGTGTTTCTCTGTCACATTGATGTTTTTCTCTCTTTCTCTTCCTATCTCTCTAAGATGAATAAACATATCTTTAAAAAAAATCTCTGTTCAGAATTAAAGTATAGGCATAAAAAACCTCAGCTCAGAGTTTCACCTACAATTCTGTGCTGCTCTAAAGGAGGGGTTGATATTTTTGCTGATCGTTCATTACCTTTTCTTTACAGATCATGGAGGAGACCTACAAAATGGAATTCATGTACAGTGGTGTGGAGAATAAGCAGGTGGTGATTATACATCACATGAGGCTGCAGGCCAAAGCCTTGCAGCTTATAGTAACGGCGCGAACAACTCGAGGGTAAGACGTGCAGCTCACCCACAGGGGTGGCCTGGAAAGGTTAGCTAAGGGATATTACTATTAATTTTTTCAGAACTCCAAGTTCTGTTCTTGGATCATAGGAGATCCTTGGAAAAACACTCCAGTGGCTTTTTATTGTTGACAGCACAACATAGGACTTCATTTGGAAACATGGGCATTCTGCGTGGTCCTTGATAAATTTCTTTAAGAATTTAGTATCAGAATTTAGAATTTTTCTCTTCTGAAGGGACTAGTAAACTCCAAGGTATTAAAGACAAATTAAGAGAATCCACCATACAGTGAGACCACCTTATTTCAAACCCTGACCTCTCCATTACTGGTTGTTTGAGTATGGACAGGTTTTTAAGCCTCTCTGTTGCCTCGTTTCCCTGTCTATAAAATGAGAATGGTGAAAGCATCTGTCTCATGGGTTGCTGTGAAGAATGAATTGGGTAATACATGTAAAAGCACTTAGCATGGTACTTGGTACATAGTGAGAACTCAATATAATGGTAGCTTTTAGGCTTTCTGATAATGAGAATTGCCATATTTCATCATTTCAAAAATGCACATTTTTTAACTTTTCTGAAATCTATCGCTGTGCCATAGTTTGATTGATTGAAAGTGGGTTTTTTGTTGTTGTTTCATAAAATAAAGATGCATCTTAAGAATGATGGCATCACAGATTTAATACAGTACAGCAGTTATGTAACTCGGCGCCAGATTGAAGACACATCTGATGCGCAGTTCAGCGGGTGTTTCAGCCCACACGTGGCACGGAGAAGTGAATACGGTGTTTAAGTACGCACTGAAGATACTAGGTCCAAAAGAACTTTCTGAATATTAGTTTATTACTCCCCTTATCTTGATAGCACCCTGATTAAGTCAAGTAGTAATTTAATCTTAGAGATATCCATACATTCATTTAACAAATGTTGATTCCCTACTACTCAGTCACAGCTGAGGCAAATGATAGGTACTTGAGATGGCATCTGTACTTTTTATCAATATTTAAAGAAAGTAGATGTATTTTTCAGTTTATATATGATTATTGTGAAAATTTAAACATTGCAGATTAAGTGAAGGTTCTCTGGCAATCCACCTCTCCCAGAACTGCCAACAGACCTTCCCCAAGCCAGATAAATGTGTAGATTATAAACGTGTATATATTAACATAAGTCAAGTTATAAGATACTTTGCTGCTCTGCCTCCTTTTCTTTTCATCCAACAATGTATTTCATCTTTTCATGTCATTATACAAAGATTCTAATATGTTTGGTCTTTTCTCATGCTGTATTATTTTGTATTTTCCATTTGTATGCTATTTTTCTTTCTCGATTTTTTGATGGATTGATTATTTGCTTCTTCCCAGGGGTTTAAAAGTTCTGTACCTAATTCTGACCTATTCAAGTGAGAGGTGGATCAGAGTGAAGGGCACTGTGGTGCCTCATTGAATGGGTTCAGATATCGACTCCACCATCTGCACACTTAGTGACCTTGGATAAATTATATACACCTTCTGTGTCTCAGTTTGTTCCTCATAAGTTAGACTGGGATAATAGTGGTACCTGCCTCTCCCTCATAGGGTTATTATAAGGATTATTGAATTTTATACATAAAGCCTTTAAAATACTTCCTAGCACATTCAGAGTAAACAGTTGATAAAAGTTAGCTCATGTTTGTTGTTTAAGTATTATTTTCACATATATATATTTTATCCTCACTTGAGGACATGCTTAGAGAGGGGAAGGAAGGGGGAGAAAGAGGGAGAGAAACATTGATATGAGAGAGAAATATCAATTGGTTGCCTCTGGCACGCCCTGCTGTGGGAAGCAACCTGCAACCCAGGCATGTGCCGTGACTGGGAATAGAACTGGAGACCTTTTGGTCAACAGGATGACACTCCAACCAACTGAGCCACACTGGCCAAAGCCACTTTCATATTTTTAATTAACATACTGAACTTATCTTACGAGCAAAAAAATTAAATAGAATTTATGATCGCCTTTATCACGATCACCTCAGATCAGAATGAGACATTTTAGTGTGCTTTTTAAAATCATCTTATACTATTTAATTTAGAATTTAGTTTCAGCTTATTATGTTTTTATAATATAGTTCTTTTTTTAAGAATCCTTTCTTAAAACATGCATTAATTTTTATACATACATTATCAACGTTATTTAGCTCCAATTTGTCATCCACAGTTCTTTTTGTACTACATTTAACTTTTTAAATTTCTTGTTCAAATTCCCTGTTTATTTGACTGGAGCACATTCTCCAGTAGTGTTTTTCAGAACTCTGTAAGTATTGCTTTTTGCCTTTTAGTATTTAATGTTACAGTTAGGGTGTCTGATGTCAGTCTGGTTCTCTTTCCTTTGTATACGGCTTATTTTTCCTGGCTCAGAGCCGTGAACTTTTCTTTTTCTCTTTAGAATTCAGAAATTTTACCAGGATGTGTTTAGGTATGTGTTTCCTTGTATTCTTACTGACCTTTATTGGGACTTTGAAGTCTCAACTCTTGTTTTTAGCTCAGGGGTTTGTTTCCCCTCTGTTATTTCTTTAATTAGTACTTCTTCCATCCAGTCCAGCCCCTCATACTAGATATTGTATCTTCTGCATCTGTTTTCCCTATATCTTTTCTGTCATAATTTCTTGTTTGTTTTTGTACTCTATATTCTGAGTAAATTCCTCAATATGCTCTTTTAATTTACCATTTCAGTTTTCATCATTTTTCATTCTAGTGTTCTTTGAATATTGATTTCATTATTACAGTAGTCCTCCCTTATCTGAAGGGAATAGTTCCAGGACCCCTAGTGGGTGCCTGAAACCACAGATAATATTGAACTCTATGTATGCTGTGTTTCTTCCTATACATACATTCCTCTTTACTTAAGAGAAGCTCTTTATGGCTTCGTTTTGACATATTTGAATTGTCAGCATCACTGCTCTTATGCTTTGGGGCCACTATTAAGTAAAATAAAAATTACGTAAAGACAGACACTGTGTAATACTTGAGCAGTCAGTCTGCTAACTGAGATGGCCATTGACAAGTGGGTGCATGGCATATACAGTGTAGGTACATGTGGGGGAGGCTCCACCCACAGAGCCCTCCCCTGGGGGCCAGGGATGAGAATAACTCTACCAAGACATGATCTGCTTGGGGAGGAAAGGTGGCCAGTCTCTCAAAGGAGAAGGGCCTTGAACCTGTTCCCCAGTGGGCTTTTATTGGGTTTGGTTTGCACAGAAATATAGATAAAGCTCATCATTCATTGTCAGGCAGTAAGGATCAAGCAATAGGTAACATTCAAAGAACTATGAGGGCTTATTCAGAGTCAGGGTCAGTTAGTTAAAGGGCCATAAAACTTTGGAGAACAAACTCATTTCATGCTTGGACCCTTATTTAAATTGAGGGCATTCTTAGCAAAGTAGGTTTCACAGGGTTTTATGCATTCTTTCTTAGTCCTGATCCCGCCCCCCGCCCCCGGCCCCCCTCCCCCCTCCCCCTGCAGCCTTTCCAGCACAGGGCCACACCCATCTCCAGCATTGTTTTAGACTTAAGTCAGGTGGGGGATGCCCGCAGCCAAAAGATTAGGAGACTTTTTATAGATAGAATGAGATTTTGTACAGATAAAATGAGGACTCAGGCTATGACAAAGCCCAGGGGTGAGGGTCCGTCACTCTTTTTCTACAGTCCCCTAAGTCCTTCCCTGAGGGCCCCTTCAAGATCATGCCTGTCTTAGGATGACCATGCCTTAGGTCATCCCTCCCTTGAGGAAACTTACCCATCATTGGCTAACCAGTCATCTGCCTGGGGCCCTGCAGGGTGAAGTAAAGAGGGCAGAGGCTGCACCCCTGCCTGGAGGATAAGCTTTATCTCCTTAGTGGCTTCTGGTCACAAGGTCTCTTACTCATCCTTAGCCCTGGGGGGTTATAGCTTCTGAAACCAGGCAGGGCGGTTCCCAAGAGGTACTGGACAGGGGGCTGATTCATGAGATTTATTGTGCTGCTCAGAATGCTGTGCATTTTGACACTTATGAGTTGTTTATTTCTGGAATATTCCATTTAATATTTTCAGACCACTGTTGACCACAGGTAACTGAAACTGCAGAAAGTGAAAACGTGAATAAAGAGGGGCTGGTATACTGGTTATTTCCAGTGTGCTTTATTCTGCCTGCCTGTTTGGTAGCAATTTCTCTTGCTTTATCAATGAAGTATCCTTTCAAATCTTCTCTTAAATCTCACCATGGTTACTTATTTGAAATTTTTTAAAGGTTTCTCTGCTCTCTTGCCTTGACTTCATCTCTTCGAGGTCTGCTTGATCTTCTTTACAGCTCCCAATTATCCTAACATCTCGTACTTTTCCATTGTCTTTGTATACTTACACATGAAAGTCTAGACTAGTTTAAATTGATGGTTGATGTAGGCTTTCCCAACAGTTGTAGATCAGTGCTTGATCTCTCCTAATCAGCCTCATTCTTCCACTGCTTTCCTTCCTCACACAAGGGAAGAGTGGGAGTTCTTATTGGTAGAGGCCCACTTTATGTAGCATGTAGGTGAGGCTGCCTGCTCTGTTTGGGGGTTTGGGGAGAGTTCCCCAAATGTTTTTGTATTTTACTGTTCAGAATTTCTCCAAGCTGGTCCTTTGTATGCAGGCTGAAAAATGACACTGCTTGGCCAAATTGCTTGCCTTTCAGTCCACGCTTAGCTGGAATTCTCCTATCCAGCCTTCACAATCCTGGAGGTCTGTGGTGGGGTAGCCTCACTGTTAAATTTCAGTCGCACTCTGGTAGTTTATCAGAGAAAGTTTAAGTATTACCTGTTTAGGAAACTAACTTAAATGAGTGTCGCTTGTAGAGTAAGTTTTTATTTGCCATTTCTCATTTATTCATTCAACAAAACATTTGTTGAATAACTGCTTACGTCAGGTAATACATGGTGAACAATACAAAGTTCCTGCCCTCATGGAACTTACATTTTAGTAGAAAGACTCAAGTAGGTCGTTGAGAACCTGGGCACCATTCTCTTACATAGTTTTGTATAATGAAAAGAGTATTTGTTTTTCTTCAATGGAACTTTACTCCTCCAATAAATAATGTATTGATATATATAATAATATGAAAATGGGAAGTTTCATGCAGAAATTACAAGAAATGAAAGAAAATGCACAAAGGTCAAAAGGAGAAATCTGTTTTGTAATTAGTAACTTACAGTGGCCTAGCATGTTGCCTGGATTATTTATGTATGCAACGAATTTTTACCGTAATAAAATATTGTTAAGTACTATGAGGCTGAAGAAGTCAAGAGAAAAAAAAAGAACATAGTGCGTGTTTGTGGGAAAAGTAGTAACAAAAGCTTTTCCCATATTGCATGAGAATTTGACCTTTGGTTAACTTTCGAGATCTGTTCCTTGGAAACCTGGTTGTGTCAACCTGCTGTGGTAAAAATGGTCTCTGACAAAACTGCACTAGACTAGAAGGAACTATAATTACCTGATGCAGACCCCATTGCTTTGGGCTTCATTGAGTGCAGCGATTCTTGTAACTGAGCATATCCCTTGTGGGGACCCTGGAAGACGTGCCTGTGGGTTGTTTCCAGACATATTAACACCTATGGAGCATGAAGCTTCTAAGCCAGAAAGATCTCCACACTCGCTGATACAGATCTCATCTCCTTGCACCCAGCCTGTCAGCTGCAGAGTCAAAGCTCCCAGACAGCGATGTGGGAGGGCTGCCGAACGGACTGCTGCAAGGACTCCCACAGAGGAGGACTGTGCATGCACTATCTGCAAGCTGTGCTCCTGTCCTATATTCTAGTGCATCTGGTGCCAAGTGTGGCCTGTGATGGTCTTTGATTCTGAATGTCATTGAGCCTAATGGGCCCTGTAGTATTTTAATGAGTCTTGGGATCCAGGTAAATTGTTCCCCTAGGTTCATTAGCAGTCCTGTATTTCCCTTAAAGATGATTTTTACAGTGGCATATGCTCATTCTCCTTTCATGTAGGCTCAGGAGTCTGGGACTTTGGTCCTCACTCCATTTCATAGATTTCACAAGCAAATAACTTCTATTTTGTTTTCTACAGAGTTGACCCCTTATTTGGGATGTGTGAAAAATTTTTACAGGAAGTGGATTTTTTTCAGAGGTAAGTATTTCATTCATCTCTTTTCTGGCTTATTAAATCTTGGTCATGGCCCTGGTGGGTGTAGCTCAGTTGGTAGGAGTATCATCCCATAGACCGAGGGGTTTGATTTGATTCCTGGTCAGGGCATATGCCTGGGTTGCGGGTTTGATACCCAGTTTGGGCACATGCAAGAAGCAACCAATGGATGTTTCTCTCTCATATCAATATTTCTCTCTCTCTCTCTCTCCCTCGCTCCCTTCCCCTCTCTTTAAAATGAATAAGCATGTTCTCAGATGGGGATAAAGAATAAATAAATAGCCCTGGCTGGTGTAGCTTAGTGGATTAAGCGCGGGCCTGTGAACCAAGAGATCACGGTTCGATTCCCAGTCAGGGCACATGCCTGGCCAGTTCCCAGCAGGGAATGCACAGGAAGCAACCATACATTGATATTTCTCTCCCTCTCTCCTTCCCTTCCCCTCTGAAGATAAATAAATAAAATCTTTAAAAAAAAAAAAGAATAAATAAATAAAAATATATCTTAAAAAAAGTCTTGGTTATGCAGAGACTGTTACTCACAGAGCCACAAGAGTGATCACAAGCCAGAATTCTGGGGTTAGCTCACGAAATTAAGCTGTTATCTGTGGCAGTGTGTCCTAATTTGTGTGTTTTCTTTAGTGGCATATAAACCTCTTTAACCTTAGTTTCAAACCTAAACACAGAGCAACAGAATAACAAAACCATCAGTAATCATTTGGATTCAGCGCTTAGCCAGACCATAAAAAGACAAGTGTTATGTGGGAAGACTCATAAACTCTTATTGAAAAGTCACAACTTGTCTGTTATTAAACCACTGTTTTTAAATTTGTATATTTCGCTGTAATCTACAAAAAAAAATTGTTCCAAATAACTTATTTTGTAGAATAGTTTTCTCAGAGTTGCGTATGCTACAAATCAGTTAAAATAGATGCAGTAGATGAGTGGAAGACTTGGCGAAGAAGTGGGAGCTCAGGCAGTGACCAAACCTGCGCTGTCCTGGCTGTGTAATACCAGGAGGGAGACATCTATAGGATTTTAAAGTGCTCGGTTACATCTGATACTTCATTCTGCCACCCTTGTCCCTGTCACCATGAACTTGACCAAGCTGAGCTTTATATGACTACACGTCTCAATTCTTTTTCATTTGGGTGATGATAGCTTCCTATAGGGCTAGAGCTAGGTTGCAATGCCACCCTTCCAATAGGTGCCTACCACCAATAGGTGCTGTTCTCCAGTAAACGAAGAGTCTAGCTTGGTTCTCTAAGATCCTGCCTTCAAATGTGCACTAAGTTCATGCCTTTTGGTTTTCACTTCTTTAAGGTAGTCTGTTTTTGCAGTGGGTTGAAGAGAGTTTTGGAAAGATGACAGCTCTGAATTGCCAAAGTTCCTCATCTATTTAGAGCTGCACGTTTTTTCTTAATTTAGCCTGTGAGTCCTTACACTGATGTCACCACCCTAGTGAAATATATTTTGACTACCCTTCCACAAGGCAGAAGTACCGTGGAGTCAGTTGGAGCTGGGAATAAGTTACTTAACTTTTTTAAGCCTTGATGAAACATCATCCTCTCTGAGTCTCAGTGTTCCTGTTGCTTCAATACAAGCTCCATTAAGACAGGCATTTTTGGCATCTGGCTTCTATCTGTCTGTCAGTCTATCTACCTATCTACTTATCTATCTCTACCTCTACCTCCCTCGAGAGTGCCAGCACCTTTCCTCACCCACTTCCCCAGGCATGTTTTTCTTGCATCTCTCTTCTAAGCTCCAAAGGCCCTACTTTTGCCCCTGTAACATTTTTCCTGAGTCCATTCCTTCTACAATTCACTTCTTCTACCTCTGTGACTTTCTAAATAAATTTTCTCTTATTTTTATTAAAACAAGATTTTTATCTCTTTTGTTTAGTGTTATGTCCCCAGTGTCTAGAATAGTACTTGGTAAATCCTAAAGACATATTTGTTAAATTAAGTAATGAATTTATAACATCAAAGAAAATTGTAACAGTTCACAGGATTGCTGGGAAGATTAAGATAAAGAAAATGCTTGGGAATATACCTGGCCATAATGGGTGTTCAGTAAGTGAGGCTGTTAATGATGATCGTGTCACTGAGGCTGCCTCAGTTGGGAACCATGAACTCCAGTTCATTACTTTTTGTGCCCTGGGGCTTGGCAGGTGTTTGAGGCTCAGCCTGTGGAGAATGAATGCATAGTTATTTGCCTCTGTTTGTTCCTCTAGGTGTTTCATCGCTGATTTACCCCACCTGCAGGATAGTTTTGTGGACAAACTTCTTGACCTTATGCCTCGGCTCATGACTTCCAAACCTGCAGAAGTGGTCAAAATTCTACAGACCATGCTGCGGCAGAGTACCTTCCTGCACCTCCCCCTTCCAGAGCAGGTCGGGGTCTTTGTCATACCCCTTCAGGTGAAGTCTGGCCAGACAGAGCTGCTCCCCTGAATAGTCTTTCATCCTGGGAGCAGCTGGGCTAGGGGCCTGTCCTCTGATTGGCTCCCACATCCCCCCCCCACCTGTTGGATAAGGAGACAGAAAGGCAAAGGTCATGTTTTGTTACCCAGAGATGACCTGGCTTCACAATCATTATATTTTCTTCTTGTTTACAGATCCACAAGGCCTCGGCCACCATCATTGAGCCAGCGGGCGAGTCAGACAACCCTTTGCGGTTTACGTCCGGGCTGGTGGTGGCCCTGGATGTTGATGCAACCCTGGAACATGTGCAGGATCCCCAGAACACTGTGAAGGTCCAGGTGGGTCAGGTCTGGCCCTACAGAGCTTCTGTACTGACTTTGTGTTGAACTTTGCATTAACTTTTGTACCCCTTTAATCTCTACCTGCGGTGTGGGATGTGGGAATGGAGACGAAATGAGTCTTTAGAAAAGAGCCTACACTTGAAGCCCAACTTTACTTCTGAGTGTGGTCTGGAGCAAGTTATCTTAAACTCTGAACCTCAGATTCTACAACTAACAAACAGGAATAATTGACATTGAAATGAGATGATGTATGTAAAGTCCATGGATCCCAGTAAGGGTTCACCAAATGACCAGGCCCTTTCTGTTCTGATTATGTGAAGTTAAGACTTGGTCTTTTCAGGCCTTCCAGCAAGCTACAACAAACAACTCCTTTTCGGGCTGTGGTGGGGTCAACCTGGTGAACAAAATCTATATATGGGGAAAACGTAATCACTAGGGAGTATTTTTTTCCAAGTTAGAGATGGGTTTATTAGAGACATGAGAGATGTGCAGATACCAATCAGTTTATACAGTCTGCAGTTAAGCCCACAAGAGCACTACCCATTTATCCATCCACCCGTTCTTCCTTCCATCCATGCAGTAATGTTTACTCTATTGTACATGCTAAGTGCCTGTGTCTCAAAGGTAATTATGTCAGAATTCCTGCCTTCAGGATGCTCAGTTTCAAGGAGAGACAGATGAATGGTTCTAGCCAAGAACCTACAAGTGTAGTGATAAAATTACTTTTCCTGTCCTACAGGATTATTTCTAATTTTTGACTAGTATAAAACATTTGTAAGGTACTTGAAAATACTCTAGAGAGGCACTTCATTTGGAGAGAGTGGTGGAAGCTGAGGGAAAAAAGGCTTTGTGGAGATGCTGGTGCACCGTGAGGTCTGAAAGGATGAGTAAGAGCAAAGAATAAGGGTAAAGGGAGGCATTCCAGGCAGGAAGGATATGAATAAAAATCAGGATGCAAGCACTGGCCGCAAGTCTAATCAGAGCACAGAAAAATAGCCTGGAGCAGGCAAGGGAAGCTTCCTGGAAGAGATAAGGATGAATCAGACCGTAAAGATGGTAATATTTGCCTCTGGTGACAGTAGAGGAAAGAAACCTCTGGCCTCCCAGCAGGAGTTATAAATCATGAGACCTACAGAGAACTAATTCTGAGCTGGATGTAAAGTTGTGCTGCAGTTGGATTTTTGTTTTTGGGATTTGTACCCCACTGCCCACCCCGCTCAACACACGTACAAGTTAGTGGGTTTTCACCCTAGCTGCACTTCACAATTACTCACAAAGCATTAAAAAGTACTGATGTACAGGCCTCAGCTTACACCAGGTAAATCAGAATCCTAAGAGTAGGGCACCCCATGGGTGCCAGGTTTTATTGTTTGTTTCTTTCTGAGCTCATAGGTGATTCCAATGTACAGCCATGATTGAGAACTACTGTTTTACACTGTTCCTGAAAAGCTGAGCATAAATACTGTTTTACACTGACCAACTGAGCATAAATAAAATTGTAGAGAGATTATTTAAGGGTCATCTGCTGGACTCTACTCAAAAATCTCCTCCAAAGCAGCTCCACTACATGCATGGCCAAACTGTTTGGAAGCGCCTACAGTCAGGGAGATGGGAAGCTGATGCCTGGTCAGAGGCAGCTCTCTGTTGATTGCAAAATGCTGTCCAGTCCAGCCACTGCACCTGAACGACGTTCCTATTCGGGACAGTGCTTTCAGTGTCAGGGATGTAGCAGTGAGCATGAGGTTACGTCAAGATTATTTTATCTTTTAAAATAAGGTGTGTCAGCTCTTTAAAGCAGAATGTACAGGCCGGGTGGCTTGGTTAGTTGGAGTGTTGTCCTGTACACCAAATGTTGCGGGATTGACTTCCAGCTAAGATGGAGGTGTAGGCAGACACACTTTGTCTCCTCACACAACCATAAGAAGGATCACAGCTTATCTCAAGACAAAATGCAACCAGAACTGCCAGAAAATCGAACTGTATGGAAGTTTGACAACCAAAGATTTAAAGAAGAAACATTCATCTAGACAAGAGCGGCAGAAACAGGGAGCTGGGGTGGAGGGGACACTGTGTGGCGGCAGTAAGGAGGCAGCGGCAGCCAGTGGAACAGGCTGTCCCATATTCACCTGTGGTGGATAAAAACTGAGAGGGATACCTGGGGAGCAAGTCATCCCAGCCCCAGGCCAGACTACATAGCCCAGGGTTCCAGCACCGGGAAAATAAAGCCTCATAACTTCTGGCTGTAAAAGCAAGTGGGGGTTGGGTGGGTGGAAGAAACTGCCAGTCTCTCGAGAGTCCATTTTAGGGACTTACAAGCTCCCTGGAACATACGCAAACCCACCCACTCTGGGATTCAGCACCAGGGCAGCAGCTAGAAGGGTGCCAGTCACACACGGGAAGTGACTGGAAATGGGGCAAGAGCCAAGCACTTGTTCCCTCTCAGGCCCCTCCCCCATATACAGCACAACAAAGCAGCAAACCAGGTTGCCCTACCCTGGCGAAAACCTAAGGCTCCTCCCCTTAAAACAGGTGCACCAAGACAGCTCTACCCAATACACAGAAACAAGCATGGGGTGGGGGCTGCCAAATTGAGGAGACAAAGAAATATGGCCCAAGTAAAAGAGCAGAACAAAACTGCAGAAAAAGAACTAAGCAAAATGGAGAGTCAGCCTATCAGGTGCAGAGTTCAAAACACTGGTGACAAGGATACTTAGAGATCTCATTGAGTATGGCAAACACATATGGGAAGAAATGAAGTCTACACTAAGTGAAATAAAATCCACAGGGAACCAAGAAATAAACAGTCAACCAGTACAGAATGAAGAAAATTTAAAAAAATGAGAGAATATGAAGACTCTGGAACATTTCCAAACATGCCAACATTGGAATCATAGAGATACCAGAAGGAGAAGAGGAAAAGCAAGAAATTGAAAATGTATTTGAAAAAATAATGAAAAAAAACTTACCTAAGTTGGCAAAGGAAATAGATATACAAGTCTAGGAAGCACAGAGTCCCAAACAAGTTGACCCAAAAAGGACGACACCAAGACACATCGTAATTAAAATGCCAAGGTTAAAGATAAACAGGGAATCTTAAAAGCAGCAAGAGAAAGAAGAGTTACCCACAAAGGAGTTTCCATAGACTACTAGCTGATTTCTCAAAGGAAACTTTGCTGGCAAGATGTATTCGAAGTGATGAAAAGGAGGGACCTACAACCAAGATTACTCTCTGCAGCAAACCTATCATTTTGAATGGATGGGCAGACAAAGTGCTTCCCAGAAAAAGTCAAGTAAAGGAGTTCATCATCACCAAGCCCTTATTATATGAAATGTTAAAGGGGCTTATCTAAGAAAAAGAAGAAGATCAAAACTGTGATGAGTAAAATGACAACAAACAACTATCAACAACTGAATCTTAAAAAACAAAAACAAACTAAGCAAACAACTAAAACAGGAACAAGAGTCACAAAAATGGAGATCAAGTTGAGGGTTATCAGTGGGTAGGGGGAGGGGGATAATGGGGGGGAATACAGGGATTAAGAAGCATAATAGGTATGTACAAAATAGGGTGACATTAAGAACAGTATAGGAAATGGAGAAGCCAAAGAACTTATATGCATGACCCATAGACTTGAACTAAGGGTAGGGGGGTGTTGCTGGAGGGAAGATGGGTACTGCACAGAGGAGGGCAAAGGGGAAAAACAGTTGTAGCATAATATATAAAATGTAATTTAAAAAAAAAGGGTTGCAGGTTCAATCTCCGGTCAGGGCACATACGTAGGTTGTGGGTTCAATCCTTGGTCAGGGCACATATGGGAGGCAACCAGTTGATGTTTCTCTCTCTCCCTTTCTCTCTAAAATTGATAAACACATCCTCAGATGAGGATTTTTTTTAAGAAGAATGTATAAGAACTTCATTCAGTAGTACTTTGGTTAGCCCAAATCAGGCCTACTAAATTATACCTGGTGATAGAGGAGGTGTAATTTGTTTTAGGTTTTTCTGAAATTCAGAATATAATTCATACTAGCCATTTTCTTCCCCTCACCTACGTGGACCACAGATTTCTAAGCTGTACTTGGGAGGAATGAGAGAAGGCTTCCAGTGACCATTTCACAGTGGGGTCAGGGCCTTTCATCAAGGGCAGTTTTGCTGAGAACTCTGAGAGGTCCTGCTATCTTTATAATTTTCTTTGACATGCTCATTACTGTTTAAGCCCTCCCCTGTCCCTCCTTCTTAAAAAATGAAGCCCAAGTATTGTCTTTAAAGATAACAAGAATCAGGAAGCTGGGGTACCTGCATCTTTCTGCTATAGTATACAGATTTGGGGCCTGGAGATAGAGTGGTGAACTGAAGCTTTAAAAAAGAGGATATAATGGGGGGCAGGGGGTGTTGCTAAGATCTGAGAGATGAAATGAGATTATGGGGCAGGGACTCTGAGACATGCCTCCCAGAGTTCAAGTTCGAAGACCCATTCAGGTCCCTACTTTGCTCTTACCAATATATTTACATGGCGCAGGTTCCGTGTGGTTCTAGGATAAGCTTCATTTATTCATTCCATTTTTTTGTACACTGCAGTATAACAGACCCTCTCCACAGACAGCTGTGAGGGCCCCTGAGATGCTGAGGGATGAAGTCTGTGGCAGTTTATGAGATTTGAAGAACTGGTCAGTGATTTGAACAGACCCAGCATTGACCACTGTCTCTGCAGAAAGAGGGATGAAGAGCTTCCTAACTGCTAATAATCCAGTGCAGTGAATACATTTACAAATTACTCTTAACTGGTGGACGGCCATGGGTACCAGGCCATGACGTGACTCAGAGCCAGGGAAGGGGAGAGTCATCCTGATGTGGTCCCTGGGAAGGCTTTTGACGTCAGGATTAGTATTTTTACCTACGCTTGTACTTTCTAGAGACACTTCATCACCACGCTGTTCACGACGCTGGTTCACCACGCTCGGCTCAGGAAACATGTACCAAACACTCCTCTGTGTCGGGGCGGGGCCTAATGATGCCAGCAGCGTAGCCCTCCCCTCAAGGAGCAGTCTTATGAAGGATCTTGTCACCTTTCTTTTCCTCTTGGGGGGGTTCACAACAGATGTCACCAGCCATTTTATTGAAAGCTCATGGTTCTTTTTGCCTCTTCTCATTTCTGTCACCTCTTAGGTCTTATATCCAGATGGCCAGGCTCAGATGATCCACCCCAAGCCCGCAGACTTCCGGAATCCTGGCCCAGGGCGGCACCGGCTCATCACTCAGGTGTATCTCTCCCACAGTGCCTGGACAGGTGAGGAGTCAGTGGGCCAGGGTGGGCAGGAAAATATGCTCCCAGGGTCACACCCACCCCTAGGCATTTGGTTTTTTGCATGGTTGAATCAGGGCTGCTGAGGATTTTCCTTGGTTGCTAAGGGAGCGTAAAATTTCAAACTAGGTACGTTTAGTTTGCTGCATTGCTTTGATTGCAAGAGGTACAAGATTTCCTCAGAAGATAATGCAGATTATAAAAGAATGAAGTCTCATGGAAAGAGCCCTGGGGCTGGATGCCAGGATTTTTATCTTCCTGTCCTAACTCTGCCCTTGACTTGCTGTATAACCTTGGACAAGCCACTCTCCCTTCTGAGAATGCTTCCTCGCCTTTCACATGGAGATGATAAATCTCAATCTGCTAGTTAGTTCTGAGGATTGCTGTGTCTGAAAATTAAACAATTTTGTGTTTCTTACCAAAAATGTGAAATCATTCTCTTTGTATATGAACAGTTCAGTTCATTCCCCCAAATCATATAAAATGACAGCAGTTACTGTCCTCTCCTCCCACATGGGCTGGTATGTGGGGTAACGCAACACAAGATGGCCTTGTCTGGGTGCTTTATCCTCCCATGTGGTGGCTGAATGGAGCCTCGATAATCTGTGGAAACACTGGGAAGTGGCATAAGTATTTTTTTTTTAATTTGTAAGAATAAAATGGGAGAACACAAGTGCAAAGACATTACATTTCAAGTCTAAGATTGCTTCAGAGACTTTAAAAGAAGACTCAGTCAGCAGAACCTAAAATGTGGGGGAGAATTGGCCTTGCTGCTGTTTCTTAAATCATTCAGGATGATTCAGAAGTACAGCTGTTACTGGAGAAAGTGTTTAATGCCACCAAACGTTTATTTTAGAAACAGGTAGGTGCTTTCTGGAATTTTATTTTACTGTGATTTAAAATACACAAACAATTATTAAATGCCCTTATTAATGGTTTCTCTCCCTCAGGGGTATCACTGGGTCATAGGTGTTAGTTACAGATGGCTTTATAAAAGTTTTCAATAAAGAAGTGCTGCTGCTTGTCAGGCCAGTCCCCTGGGGGGACTAGTGACCCTGGACCTGGCACTAGTCCTGAGAAATTCATCTAGGATCACCTGCTTCTGAGAGGCTGCTACCCAGTCACTGTTATAAATGTCTTTCATAATTCCCTGCATGGCGCTTCCTGATGGTGGATGTTTTCTCATTTGTTTACTGCCTTTCTCTCCAATTAGAATGCAGGTTCTTCTAGAGCAGAGAACTTGCTCATTTTTACTTCTGTATCCACAATATATCTGTACCCTGTGTCCCTAATACCTGACATGTGTTGTAGTAGGTGCTCAACAAATGATGAAAATTGAATATATGATTTTAAATGTGCAATTACAATTTATTTAATCTTTAGACCAACTTTCTTGGGGGGCGGGGAATAAGTATCCTAGTCTTCATATTATGGGTGCATAGATGGAGGCCCACGTACCAGTCCACGGTGGTGCTGAGGCTGACACTCCAATTCCCTAACCCCCGTACCCCTTAGTTTTCCAGTATACCACCGTTCTGACCTGGGACCCTACAGTGAAACCTTCTGAATGTGCCTGTGCCTTGTTTTACCCTATCCCGGAGGTGGGGCTGGTATTGGGAGGGAGCTTCTGCTTCCAGACCCTCAGCAGCTCCCTGCCAGCGGCCTCTCCTCAGGGAGGCAGGATGTGGCCAAGTCAGAAGCTTTTGAGTCACATAGACCAGGTTCTAAATTCTGCCTCCCTTGCTGTGTGATCCTGAGAAAGTTTTCTTACTTCTTTGTCTTATTTTCCTTATCTATAAGATGGCAGTAAGAATTATACCTCATAAGAAATTCTTGTAGAATATGATAAGTAGGTTGCATGATTTGTCCCAGATGATCTTTTGTCTCTTTCTCCCTCTTTTTGTCTCCTCCCTCTTTTTTTCTCTCCTCTCTCCCTTCTTCTGATGGCAGTGACTTGAATTGCCAATCTCACCACATACTGATGGGGGAAGGCATAATGACTAGGTGCTCTTGTGTCCTCTGACCTTATCAGGGTTTAGCTCCTGAGAGTGCTGTGAGCTGAGGCTGGGTTCTGGGCAGGGGTTGGCGGCAGCTATCTGGGACAAAAGAGCAAAATGGTGGGAGAGCTGATACTGGAGTCTGGTACCAGAGCAATGCTGGTTTCATTAGATACACTCGAGGCTGGTATAAGGCCCCATGTGATATGAGCATGTCCATACCACATGAACCCTGGTAAATGGTGATGCTCAGGCTGCTCTGTGGGGTTGGCGGGGTTGCTCTGGCTGTCTGCAATGCAAGCCTTTCCCTTCCCTGAGGATGGCAATTCAGTCTCTGCTTTCATCTCTAGGGAGAAGTTAGGAAGAGGTCTGGGGGAGGGGCACTGAGCAGTCCTGGGACCTCTGCCCTTGATCATTTTGACCTATCCAGCCCTCTGTTCTTGCCAGCTGAACTTTTAGCCTTGGGCTCACCTTTAATACTTGCACCTTTTGTTCCAGGCACAAAATTAAGGAAGACATCCCAAGCTTGTGCAGTTCCCAGCCTTTGCATTTACCCTCAGGTTTTTCTGAAATCCTCTCTCCCTTCTTTATTGAAGCCACATGGTTAATAGAAACATTAATTGCTTCAGTTTGTGAACTGGACCCAAATTCTGTCACTGGTGTGCACTTAGGCAATCACTCAGAACCTCTCAAAGCCTTAGAACTTTTTTGGGATTATGAGTCTTTCTTTCATGGTATGGCAGGGTAAGAATTCTTGGGATTACGTGCTTTGCACAGACCACATGTTCTATTCCAAGGCCTTCCTGGGCTCAATCCTCAATCCTGTCTATAGACTCTATTAGAACATGTGGACTTCCGGCGAAGATGGAGGCGTAGGTGGACACACTGTGCCTCCTCGCACAACCAAAATTAAGGACAACAAAAATTTAGAAACAAAAAAACAACCAGAACAGACAGAAAATTTAACTGTATGGAAGTCCCAACAACCATTCATCCAGACGGGTAAGAGGGGCGGAGCCTGCAGAGAGGGGTCGGGGCAGGAAAAAGCGGTGGCTAGCAGACCTGAGCACACAGGGTGTAGGCAGCAGCTAGCAGACCCCAGTGGCACACCCTGGGCAAGGGGAGGCAACGAGCACACCCAGTGAGGTGCACAAGGCAGCTGGCTGTCCGCAGTCACACATTCGCACACAGATAAACCAAGTGAAAACGGGCAGCGAGACAGACTGCACAGCCCAGGGCCCCAGTGCCAGGAAATAAAGCGTGAAAGCACTGATTGAAAACACCTGTTGACATTGAGGTGCCAGGAGAGACTCTCAGCCATACAGGAGAGACCTAAAGGGTCCTAGAATGTACATAAGCCCACCCATCCGGGAACCAGCACCAGAAGGGCCCAATTTGCTTGTGGGAAGCGGCAGAGGGGACAGAAATCCGACAGAAAGTGGAACAAGGGCCATTGTTCCCTCTCTGACCCCACCTCCACATATAGCGTCACAACCCAGCAACTGGGTTGCCCTGCCCTGGTAAACACCTAAGGCTCTGTCCCTCATACTTAACAGGTGCGACCAGAACCCCCCAACCAAAAAAAGTGGCTCAATCAGAAGAACAAATCAGAGCCCCAGAGCCAATACTTTTTTAAGTGACCAAGAGATAGCCAGCCTATCAGATGCACAGTTCAAAGCACTGGTGATCAGGATACTCACAGAATTGGTTGATTTTGATCACAAATTAGATGAAAAAATGCGGGCTACACTAAGTGAAATGAAGAAAAATACACAGGGAACCAATAGTGATGGAAAGAAAACTGGGTCTCAGATCAATGCAGTGGACCAGGAGGAAGAAAAAAAACATACAATCAGAAAAGAATGAAGAAATAAGAATTCATAAAAATAAGGAGAGGTTTAGGAACATTCAGGACATCTTTAAATGTTCCAGCATCCAAATTATAGGGGTACCAGAAGGAGAAGGGGAAGAGCAACAAGTGGAAAAGTCATTTGAACAAATAATAAAGGAGAACTTCCCCAATCTGGCAAAGGAAATAGACTTCCAGGAAGTCCAGGAAGCTCAGAGAATCCCAAAGAAGTTGGATCCAAGGAGGAACACACCAAGGCACATCAGAATTACATTAGCCAAGGTAAAAATGAAGGAGAGAATCCTAGAAGCATCAAGAGATAAGGGGGTAGCAACCTACAAAGGAGTTCCCATCAGACTGTCAGCTGATTTCTCAAAAGAGACCTTGCAGGCAAGAAGGGGCTGGAAAGAAGTATTCCAAGTCATGAAAGGCAAGGACCTACATCCCAGATTGCTCTATCCAGCAAAGCTTGCATT
>CM052543.1:44079720-44117324 GCA_028533065.1 Trachops cirrhosus | reverse complement strand
CCCCCTGGACTCTGCTGCGGCCGGCCCGCGGCACTGAAACATGTTCCTGTTCACTGGGCAGAATTTTTTGTCAGGACTGCTTTCAAACCAAAGGCTTCTTCTCTGCTAGAATGGTCGAGTCTGTTGCACACAGCCCTGAGGCCTGAGATCAGCTGCACAGGAAGAGCATGATTATCTGGGCATGAGAATCAGCCACATGCATGTGCCTTGTGGGCCTCTGTCTTGATGCTGGGAGGCCTTTATAGAAGATTTTTAGCTTGCTCTCTCATCCTCAGTAGTGATGGCTCTGAGCTGCAGGGAACCCATGGACACCTGAGGAGGAGGTGGTGGCAGAGAAGCAGGCTTAGGATCATCCTCAGAGGATGCAGGCTGGGAAAGTGTTTTTGTTTGGTGGAGAGGAGGAAGGGATGTGGACAGATGAAGAAATGTTCTTGAAGCCCTGCTGCTTCTATCTTTCATGTTGTTTTTACAGGACATTTTATCCCAGTTCCTAGCCATGCCCAGTCATGAAAGGTTTCTTTTATCTTTTTTTCCAGAACCATGCCAGGTGGAAGTGAGGCTGCTGCTGGCCTACAACTCCAACTCACGCATTCCAAAATCCCCCTGGATCGAGGGGGGCGAGATACCATCCCAGGTGGAAACCAGCATCGAGGGCACCATCCCCTTCAGCAAGTCTGTAAAAGTTTACATAATGCCCAAACCTGCAAGGCGCTGAGTCACAAGCGGTCTTTATTCTGTGGCCGTGAAGGCCCTTCTTGGGTATCCCAAGAGTGAGCCAGGAGCCTGGAGGACTTCATCTGGAAATGGTGTACAGGCCTAAGGAGGAACAAATGACGCTTACACTCTCCTCTGGTATCAAACACAAGATAAAAGATTTTGCATTAAGAAAACAAAAACCTTCTAGTCTGTTCTCTCCTCACCATCACTTTCTATAATAAAGTCAAAAAAGCACCAAGATGGTCCTTAAAGTAATTTGTGTGGCTGTAGAATCAATATATATTCCATATGCTTCCATTCCTCAGGTTTGAAACAGAGATCCAAATTTTAGCTATCTCCAAAGAACCAGTTATTAGAGTCAGAATCATTTTTAATCGTATTTTATTTTCAATTAAAGTTGACATACATTATTATATTAGTTTCAGGTGTACACCCCAGTTATTAGATATTATGTAACTTAGTGATCATCTCAATAAATCTCACACCCATCTGACACTACGCATAAACTATTTTGACTATTATATATTCCCTATGCTGTACTTTACAATCTCATGACTACTCTGTAAGAACCCAATTTAAATTTCTTTTTTTTAAAATTTTTGTTGTTTTTTTTTAAAGATTTTATTTACTTTTAGAAAGGGGAAGGGAGGGAGAAGGAGAGAGAGAGAAACATCAATGTGTGGTTGCCTCTCATGTGGTCCCCAATGGGGACTTGGCCTGCAATCCAGGCATGTGCCCAGACTGGGAATCGAACCTGCAATGCTTTGGTTCGCAGCCCGCGCTCAATCCACTGAGCTACACCAGCCAGGGCGGAACCCAATTTAAATTTCTTAATCCTTTCACCTTTTTACCAGTCCCCCCAACCCTCTTCCCATCTGGCAACCATCAAAACAGTGTCTGTATCTGTGATTCTGTTTATGTTCTGCTCGTTCATTTATTTTGTTTTGTTTAGATTCAATTGTTGATAGATATCTACTTATTGCCATTTTATTATTCACAGTTTTTATCTTAAAGAAGACCCTAACATTTCATATAATGCTAGTTTGGTGGAGATGAACTACTTTAGCTTTCTCATGTCTGGGAAGCTCTTTATCTGTCCTTAAATTCTAAATGATAGCTTTCTTGGTTGTAGGTCCTTGCTTTTAATCACTTTGAATATTTCTTCAAATCCCTTCTGGACTGCAAAGTTTCTGTTGAGAAATCAGCTGACAGTTTTATGGGAGCGCCCTTGTAGGTATCTAACTGCTATTCTCTTGCTGCTTTTAAGATTCTCTCTTTATCTCTCACCTTTTGCATTTTAATTATGATGTGTCTTGGTGTGGGCCTCTTTGGGTTCATCTTCTTCGGGACTCTGTGCTTCCTGGATTTGTATGTCTTTTTCTTTGACCAAGTTCAGGAAGTTTTTCTGTCATTATTTTTTCAAATAGGTTTTCAAATTTTTGCTCTCTCTTCCTTCCAGCACCCCCATAATGACAATGTTGGTATATTAGAAGTTGTCCCAGTAGCTCCTTACACAATCCTCATTTTTTAAAAATTTTATTTTGCTCTTCTGATTGGGTGTTTTTTGCTTCCTTATATTCCAAATCACTGATTTGATTCTTGGCTTCATCAATCCTACTGTTGATTCCCTGTAAATGATTTCTTTATTTCAATTAGTGTGCCCTTCATTTCTGACTGGTTCTTTTTTATGCTGTTGACATTCTCACTAAGTCCTTTGAGCATCCTTATGTCAGTGTTTTAAACTGTGCATCTAGTACATTGCTTGTCTCCATTTCAGTTTTTGGAGTTCTGTTCTGTTTTTTCATTTGAGACATGTTTGTCTCTTAATTTTGGCACCCTCCCTATGTTTGTTTCTATGTATTAGGTAGAGCTGCTACTTCTCCCTGTCTTGGTAAAGTGGCCTTATATAGTAGGTATCCTGTAGGGTCCAGTGGCGCAGCCTCCCCTATCACCCAAGCTGGGTACCCTCTGCACCAAGCAAGGTGTGCCCTCTGTGTGGGCTATGCACCCTACTCTTGCAGTTGATCCTTGATTGCTGTTGGTACATCAGTGGGAGGGATTTATCCAGGACAGTCAGCTGCAAGGACTGGCTGTGACCACTGTCCACTGGCCTCAGACCACTGTGGAGGATCAGTTGTACAGGGTCCCCACCCCACAGAGCAAGACTTACTTAGCAGGGCTGTGGTGCCTAATGAATCTGCCCCTAGAGTGTGTTGCTTGTGCAGGTGGTAGGGTGGTGATGCTTGAACGTGGTCCGAGGCAGTCCCCTGGATACACTGGCTCTGGAGCCTCCTGGGAGGTGCAGGCCGAGGTCAGCCACCCCCTGTGTTCTACCTGTGGCCACTCAGCATTAAGCTACAAAGCAGTCTGCAGATGGCTGCTACCTGTGCTTGGCTTGGAGATGCCCAGGCAAGGCCAGTGCTGGCTGCTGCTAGTGCCTGGCCTGGCACCACTTAGTGAGAGGTATGGGGCATGCTGAGGTCAGATGCTGCTTGTTTGAGAGAATTTAGGAAAATCTGAAGCATGAGTCAAGACAAGCCATTTATATGGAAAAACCACTGGAAACAGCTTGGGTGGGCCTGAAAGTTGGGTGGGATAGTGTCTCGGAATCACCCAGCAGGGTAAACACTGTTAGCCAGGTCGTTGGAGACTCAGATATGATGCCCACCTGCTGGCTCTGTGAGGGGAAGGGCTCAGCAAAGGAACAATGGCCTCTGCCAACACTTCTGTCTGGGAGAAAGCTGCCCCCCAGGTTTTGCCTTGATACCAGACAGTTCAGTTCTTCCCTGTATGTCCTGGTGCCTTTCAAGCTGCTGCCCTCATGCTGGAGCTCAGAGGGAGTGAGTCTGAGTAAGTTCGTTCATGGGCCCTTTAAGAGGAACTCCAGAAGTTTCCATCTCCCTCAGTCTCAATCCCTGATGCTTTTTACAGCCAGATGTTACGGGGACTTTTCTTCCTGGCACTGGAACCCTGGGCTGTGGGGTCTGATGTGAGGCTGGAACCTCTTGCTCCTCAGCGGAGTCCTGTGGAGTTGAGCTATCCCTGCTGGTTTTGATCATGGGTGTGAGATCAGCCTGTGTTGCATGTCTGCCCCTCCTACCAGTCAAGTCATTTGTGTGGGGAAGCCACTGGGAAAAAAAGCCATGTGGTTTCTTCTTTAATTCCATAGTTGTAGGACTTCCATTCAGCTCAATTTCTGACAGTTCTGAATGATGGTTCTGCTGTTTGGTTGTAATTTTGATGTGTTGTGGGAAAAGGCGAGCCATGTGTACCTATGCCGCCATCTAGACTGGAAGTCCCCTATAATCTTTTTTCTTAAAGCGGTAGTCTGTTTGCCAGGGCCAACTCCAAAGCAGCTTTCCCAGTTTTACTTTTTCATATAGATGGTTCCTTGAACTATAATAGGTTATTTTGCCGAGATGCTCCTTCCATAACTTGGGCAATTAGCTGGGCCAAGGACTGAATGATAGCTGAACAAGGAATCATTTTCATCCCTGAGGAGGATTCTCAATCTTGCCACCATCCTTAGACCCAAAATAGAAGAGAAAGGCTGAATTTTAGAAGAGAGCCAGGATTATGGGAATGAGGGATCCAGTGTAAGAAATAAAGTCACTTCCCACTACATCTCTGATGAGTCCAGTGTTGGGGTTACGTGTGAGTTACAGCTGCAGTTGGAGCGTAGGAACAGTAGCTCCTCCAGGGACATTAACCGGTGAGGGCCCCTGCTGGGTTCTTTACCTGATATATGATCCTCACAACAGCCAGATGAGACTTAGAGTTACATCACTGGTAGGAAAACTGTGTAATTACTAGTACTAAGCTTGTATTCATTCAAATCTAATTTGATTCCAGAGGCCTGAGCTCCACCACCTCGGGGCAGGTATATGGAAAAGAGCCTTCAAATCTTCAGCCCTCTGTGCCTCTGTTTCCTAATCCGTAAAATAGAGATAGTTATACCTTAAGGGTTATTGAATGGGTCTAATTAAATAATGCTTGGTAGAATATGAATATATAGCCAATTTTGATCATATTCGGTACTTAGAAATCTTACTAAAATAATGACTCGTAGGTGGAGCTGGAATTTGAATGCAGACACGTTTGACTTTTGGTTTTAAGGCACTTCCATGTGTGCCCAGCCGTGCTGTTGGCGCTTTACACCAGCCAGTTCGTTCAGGCCTCACAACTGCCCTGTGAAGGAAGTACTGTTATCTTCATTTGATAAAGGCAACTGAAGTTCAGAGAATTAAGTTACTTGGCCTGGGTCACACAGCTAGTAAATATCAGACCTGGGATTTGAACCCAGGCAGTCTGGCTCCAGGAGGTTGGTTATAACCATTAAAGGGGGAATAAGGGAAGAGGGATCCTCTCCAGGGAGCTTGCTTTCTAGTGTGCTTGTCTGTTTTGTACATCTCAGATGTGCCATCAGTAGGCTCCTGTGTGACAACCATTGATGCTCTGAATAGAGTGCCTGCCTTGGAGGTAAGACGGAGCTAAAGCAGGCTGAGTGACACCGTGGCCTGGACACAAGCACCTCCTCATGCTGCTGGGTCGGAGCGTGGACAGCCGCAGTGAGGCCCCTGGCTGCTGACCGAGCCCCCTACTCCACAGCTGTGGAAAGCCTTCTAAGGGAAGACTATGTGGGTCCTTTTTCAGATATAGTACTCCTTTTATAAGAATTCTTCCAAGTTATATAAAACCTTTTCACAGGTGGCAAAACTAGGGCTTTGAGGTAATGTCTTTCTCCTAAGAGGCAAAGCTAGGACTTGATTTTAGGTCTTAAAACACAAAATATAGTACTTTTTCCACCAAAGGTCTTGGTATCCTAAGGGGTGGGTTTTGGCTTAGTACCAGGGTAAGTGTTTTAAAACTGTGTAAGAATTCAGTGCACTAGGAGATAAGGAATTCGTGCTGGATGTGTTCAAGCAGAGGTTGAACAAGCTCCTGACAAGTCTGTTGCAAATGAATTCAAGTATATGAAGGGTTGGGCTCAACCTTTTAAATTCCTTTTACACTGAATTCTCAGGTTCTATGAAATATGAGAATCTTGATAGTTCTGCATCTGGTTGCACACTTTCTCACTGAAGTGAAAAAATGACACTACAAAGATGGGAGGGAGCCTAAAGATCACCCTGGTTGGCGCCTTCATTTTACAAGTGACAGTGCAAGCTCCGAGAGACTGAGTTAAGAGCCGAAGCCATGGCTGAAACCCAGGCATCCTGATTTGGGGGCGCTCTGGTTTTCATAACAGGAGTCTGTTCCGTCTGGGTCAGCAGTCTGTCATGCACCCAGCAGTCAAAGCCAGAATCCTGTGTGTCACTGCGTCTCTGCTGCTGGCCTCACCCCTCACAGAAAAACAGCCGTCAAGTCCTTCAGATTCTGCCTCCTGAAATGTTTTTTGACTCAGTCCCCTCCTCATTATATTTCCTCTTACTGTCCCGACGCAGCCACCAGCATCTCGCCTCGGGCACGGCACTGGTTTCCTGATGAGCTTGTCTCAGATTTTGCCCCATCAGTCCATTCTTCACGCAGCTGTCAAAGTGGGCTTCCCAAAACCCAGGTCTCCTCACACCACTGCTCTGCTCAAACCACTTAGAGTGGATCACTTTTGGTCCCAGGATAAAGTCTGAGTTATTCCTGAAGGATCTTCATGCCCTTGTGTGGTCTCTAGCTGCATGCTCCCGGCCCCAGACACTTCTCTGTACTTCTCCAGCTGTGGAGAAGTACCTGCAGTTGTTTCCTGTGCTCGCAGTGCTCTCTCAGAACTTCGGACCTGCTGAGCCCTGGAATGTGCTCTTCAGATTGTCCTTTGTGGTTCCCTTTCACTTTCCAGGACTGAGCCTCATTCTAGCAGGGGCATCAAACTCATTTTCACCGGGGGCCACATCAGCCTCCTGGTTGCCTTCAAAGGGCCGAATGTAACTTTAGGACTGTATAAATGTAACTATTCCTTAACAGTTAAGCGAGAGCTCAGCACTGCTGCCGGGTAGAAACAAGGTGCCAGGCTGGATTCGGCCCACGGGCCTTGTGCTTGCCACCTGTGCTCTAGGACCTATTGTGTCTCGTGTGGTCTTGGTGCATTGCTTCTTTTCCCCACATAGACCTTCTTCAAGCATAGTTATTTATCGCAAATTCACAGATACAAACCCCTCAAAAAGGAGGCTGGAAAAAAGAAGTCAGGAGGCCTACAGGAAGACGATAAAGACTGAAGAATCCAAGAGTTACGTTCTTTGTCAGAAGGCAGTTGCCATTCAGCCCCACCGAGTTGTTTATAAGTGTGGGCCTTGTGGTATTCAATCTTCCAGGAAAGCCAGAAATCTGCATTTTCAGGTAAAAACCCAATTTTAAAAAACTTAGTTATTAAAGCAAATGTTAAAATTACTCCAAGACAAATTACATCTCCAAGTAGGTTTGTGCCAGCTTGAAAGTTCTGCATCATTGCTGCATATTTATGTGTTTGTTTCTACCAATTAATACGTGAGCACCTGAACAGTAAGGACATGTTGCATCCCCAGCACAGCTCCTGGCACACAACAGGCCAGGAGAGAATGAATGAGTATAAGAATCCAGAGCAAACTTAGTACCATGGCACAACTGCAAAAGCCAGCCCTGAGATTCCAGTTTCTGAAAGTATTTTATATTTGCCTTTGAGATGATTGACTTCAGCAAATAGAATTATGGGGAAGAAAGATGCACGCTTAACACTTGGCAGATTTCTTGCCTTAGGAACCACTCAAGCAGGACGAAGTTAGGTGTGGGCAGTGAGGGCTGTGCAACCTACAAATCGAACCAGAGGCTTTAATAATTAAAACCTGGACTAAGTATAGTGTCAAGTGGAAAATGAGCTTCTCTCCAGGTTCTGCACGTTTCCAGCATCGACTGTGTAGAGCAGGGTCAGGAGTAGGGACTATTTATTAGCAGGTTTACGTAAGGTTTAATGCCCTCACTTCCAGATATTTCTGTCTCAAGAAGAATTTGTACTGTTCTCTTTAACGTGGGACAACTCACTCAGGAACACTGATTACACCCACACCCAATTCAACGCCCACTGGAGCTGTCTCACCTTACATTTGACCAAAAATAGGAAGAAAATTAGCATCAATAGAAAAGCAGCCTGAATTTTATTAAACATCCTAGCTATGTACTCGTATGTGCCTGGCTTTATGAGCTGATGGAAACTGGTATCTGTAAAATTCCTGTCATCTGACAAATGCCTGGCTGCAGAAAAGGGACTGAACAGGACCTCCCCAGACCTCTGGGCTGGGTGGCGGGTGTGTAAGGATGTCCCTCCCATGGTCCTCCTGAGGCCTGTGGTGCAAAGAGACTAAGACGCAGCATCGGATCTTGGTGTTCCCTCGGACCCAGGTAATGTGCACTCCAACCGAGGACTTGTCCAGAGATGGCGTCTTCAACTAAAAGGGTGACTTCAGTGATGGAATTTCAGGTAAAAACATGTATTTGGTGAGATGGAGAAAAACTAATCAACCAGGGCAAGCAGAGGATGAAGAAAGGTTAGGGCACAGTCTTGTTCACAGGTAACATTTAAAATATAAACTCCAAATGCCAATGCAGACAGTAACAACTTCTTTATTAGACCTCTAGGACATTCAAATGAAATAACACATAAAGATCCAGCTGTAAGACTTGAAATTCAATAAATATTAATTCTTGCCTTGTATCCTCATCCCCCTTCTTTGTGGATGTGGGTTGCCCTGTGGTCACTTGCTGTGTATTTCCTCCTGTTATTCTGCTACTAATTCTAATTCCAAACATAAAGAACGTGAAGAAGGAACTGAGCCTCAAACCTGAGAGCTGGGGATTTTATATATATTATCTCATTTAAATGTTGGCAAATAGCCCTATAAAGGCAAGACTAGTTAACTATACAAAGTTAACTAGGCTTATTGTGGTAATCATTTTGCAATATATACCAATATCAAATCATTGTGATGCACACCTGAAACTAATACAATGTTAGATGTCAATTATACCTCAATAAAATTATAGAAAAGGCACAGCATTGGATTCTATCTGGGTCTGCCAATTGCTGGGTGAGCTTGGAAAAATCCCTTGGCTTTCCATCATGATGGTTTAAGTTCATCTTTTCTTGCCGAACCACATCTTAAGTTGCTGCGCTGTCCGTGGATTGGCTCCCTTTACCTTAGGTCCGTGACCAACTGGGCCAGTCAAGTGGTAGGACCATGGAAAACTAAAGTCAGCTTTTCCAAGGTTGCTGTTTCAACAAGGGTGATTTCGTTTGGTTGTGGCTGTGACAGATACCATGCCTGGTAACTGTCCAGTTGAAGTGTTGCCAAATATTTGTTTGGTGAGTAAATGAACATCTTCAAGACTCAGGCTGCATTATGTCCTTAATGATGTCTTCCCTAATTTTGCCCCATCGTGATAGGGTAAGTTAATCCGTCCTTGTACCTATGGCAATATTGACACACTATCTTTGTTGTTTGTAGATCTTTTCCTAGAACTCCTGAGGGTAGAAACCAACTTATTAATTTCTGTACCCCCAGGGCCCAGCAATAACTGGTTATAAGAAAATTAGTAAGAGACTCTCAGTAAATGGGCATAAAAAATTGCTGAGTACATGAGACACAGTAGATAGTTCCTTTAGGCAGCCCCACTAATAGATAATGACAACAGCGGCTTCAATGTATTGGATCCTTACCACATGCCAGGCAGTGTCTAAGAGTTTCTATGAATTACCCCATTTAGGACTTACAGTAACTCCAGGTACTAATATTAGCCCCGTCTGATGGGTGAGAACAGTGAAATTCTAAGGATTAAATAAGTGCCCAACCACTGTGTGGCAGGCAGAAAGCCACAGTTCAAAGTCAAGTCTATTTGACACCAAAGCCCATGCTCATCATTCTTTAAAGAGGTGGGGGAGGGAGGATGAAAAATAAGGTGATGCTCCTAACTTATTCTTCTGTCATTCCATTCTAAGGCTTCACAAAGGCCACCTGGCAGTTGGTAGAACAAAGACTATGCATGGCAGTAGGGACAGTTAAAGGGCATCTGGTCCAGCCCCATCATTTAATAGTGAGGGAATCAGAGGCCCAGAGAGGACTGTCTGGAGAGGCTCCGGTTTAGTAGGACGGTCTGCCTGTAACTGAGTACTGGGGAGAGCTCCTTCCACTATTACGGAAGCACTCTCTGAATGAATTCAGGGTTCTGCTCGTGTTGTTTGCACAGAGACTTTCCCTGACCATGTACTGAACTAGCCCAATCACTCCTCCTCTTCCTGCTTTATTTTTCATCATAACAGAGTCTACTTATATTATGTATGTATTCATTGACTTGCTTATTTTCCCCACTAGAATATACGCCTCGTGAGGACAAGACTTTTAATGTTTCTCTGCAGTCTACAGCAGTGCCTGGTATATAAAATACTGGTTGGCCTGAGGGCTAAACATTCAAAAACATCAACTAAGATGTGATTTTAATGCACTGAAGTTTTTCTTTGTCCTTCAAAGAAAAATTTTTTCTTTATTTTTTGCCTTCATTTTCTCATACTGATCTAACACCACTTTATTAAACTTTGATAAACGTCCATCTCTTCTCTGGATTTTCAGCATTCCCCCTCCCCCACTAAGGACAGGGACCTTGCCTTAGCCATCCATGCATCCCAAAGCCTACCTGGCTCCAAACCTGGCATGAGCAGCTGTTCAAAAATGCTTGGGGAGGCTGGTGTGGAGAGTGGTAAGAGTGATAGTCACAGGCATCATTGCTTAATAATTTATTTTCTTAAGGCTCCATCAGCAGGTGGAATGGAAGACCCCTCCCACCCTGACACCTTGGGCAACCAAGGCATTATACTCCTTCACTGCCTGCTCTGTCTGGAGGACCCGCACATCAATGCCTTGTTTCTCGAGGTACTCCAGAGTGGATGGGGGCACCTGGGAAGAAGGAAAAAGATGAGTAAGTGGTGTGGGGAGGCCCCCAGTGTTTCCTTTCTGTCACAAGGCAAGTATACTCTATAGAACTAAACAGGGACAACTGTCACTCCTCAATCACCCAGAATGTCATGGGTCCAAAACTTGGCAGTGAGCACCAAGTGGCGAAAAAAGGCTTCTGAGAAGTTGACAGAAGTATCATGATACGTATGCATAATGCTCAGATGAAATGGAAATGGAAAGAGAACGGATTTTGGAGTTAGCTTTGGATTTAAGTCCTTGATGGCCATGTGACCCTGGGTAAGTGGATTAAATTCTAAGCCTTTGTTTCCATGTCTGAAAATAGGGACAGGAATACATAGCTCACATGGTTGGTACGAGGATGAATTTAGCTAAAGGCATGTTAGATGTCTAGCATGGCACAACCCCCAAACCATGTAAATGTTAAATGTTTGAGTCTGTCCAACCTGAGACTTAATTCTAACTTTGCCTTGAACCATCAAGATACCTTAAGCCAGCTATTTTAAGTGTCTCAATGCCAATTTCCTCCCTTGTAAAATGGGGACAATAATACTTATATCACAGGGTTGGTGTGAGGATGGAGTTAATTAATATATGTATACTGCAGCTCAAATGTCTTCTCAGAAAGGCCGCTCCTGACCACCCCATTTAGAGGAGCCCCTCATAAGTCACCACTTTCTTCATAGAACTTACTATGATTTGAAATTTTCTACTTTTTAAATTATCCATGAAGGTCATGAACATTTGTCTTTCTTGTCATCTCATGTGCCTAGAATGGTATCTAACCTATAGAAGGTGCTGTATAAATATTTGTAAATGAATTTATACAAGATCTGTCCAGAATGTTTTCAGCCATATAATGTGAAAAATAGAGACATTTATTGAAAAAGATACAAGATACAAGAAACATTGTACATAGGACAATGATGCCTCAGTCCCCTTCAAAGTAGCCACCTTGGGACCTCACACGGTTCTCCCAATCGCCATCAGCTGCCCTGTCGTATTTTCCTGAATCTCATTAGTGGTCTGAAATCTCATCCCTTTCAAAGGTAATTTTAGTTTTGGGAAAAGCCAGAAGTTGCAGGGCACCAAATCTGGTCTGTAGAGGAACTGAGTCAATTGGGTGATTTGATGTTTTGCCAAAAACCTCTCTACAAGATGTGATGCATGAGTGGGCATGTGCTGTGAAGAAGCTGCCAATCACCAGTTGCCCATAGCTGTGGCCTTCTGAATCATCTGAATAGTTTTGCAGAGGAATGTTCAAGCTTAACACAAAATTTGATGCTCTACTTGCTTAGTTACTTTGAATGTGATGGCCACACAGTACACATGCTCACTCAGCAGTGTCTACTACCCCCACTGACTAGTACAGTGAAGTCACCATTGTTCATGCATGCGCATTCCAGTCCACACTCCTTGGCACCAGGTTACATCAATGTTGTGCAAACTGTTCTTGTTATATTAGCAATGGCTGGACTTTTTCTGGACAGACCTTGTATAAAAGTGTCTCAATAATGGCAGCTATTATCAGATATTCTCAACTCTAGCTTGCCCTGAATATTATTTATATATTTTAATTAGACTTGCCTCTTCAGAAAGGCACTGAAATATTTTTTTAAATGCCCAACTTTACTCTTCTAAATGTTTGAACAGTTTTATAATAATGGTAGCTTTTTAGATAGGAATTATTTTAATGGGGAAAAAACTAGGTTAAACTGAAAAGTATAAATAAAGGGCACTTTTATCAGTAGGGAGCTGGATTTTAGAACATCTATATAAAGAATGAGACACCTCTCTATACACTTAGGTGAGGAGCTGTCCATAATGTAATCATGTAAGTGAATAAAGAGTTACAGAACAATATGTATAGTGTGACCTATTTATGTAAGAGTGGTTGTAAGTGTATTCACATGTATCTGTATGTGTAAGTGTGTGTGTATTTGCAGATGTACAGAGGACTGGAGCAGTATACACAAGTGTAGAGACTGGGGAGGGGAAACCTTTCACCTTTTCCCCCCTACATTTCTGCACTGACTCTTTTGCGTAAGTAAAATAAAAATAAACTTTTTTTCATAAAGAGGGAAAACATAATTTCAATGCATGCAAGAAAAGAAAAAGTATTATAAAATCTACCATAAAAATATAAAGTGCTATAAAATTCTAAAGAACCAAAGGCTGATCCTTGTGGAGCCTGGGAAATTCCAAGACTGAGGGCTTTCTTAGAAACATTTGAAACGATGCAGGTCCAGGGCTAGGTAGAGACTGGAGAGTCCAGCCCTGGTGAGGAGAACAGTATGCAGCCATTATTTTATGCTGGGCCATCCATCAGCTCACCAGCAAGATGAGGGTGCAGGATATAAAGAGATGAACTCCCAAGAAGAACAGACCTTGTATATCTCTAAAGTGCCAAGAGATCAGCAGCTGTCCTCAGGACGCTCATGTTCACCAATACCTACCTTCAAGGCCTCACTCATCCCTCGGCCAATCACAAGGGTCTGCACACCCTTCTTGACAACTTCCTCCACATCTGCAGGCTGCACACCAGGAGAATGCTGGGTGTGGAAAGAAAAAGTATACCAGCTACCTGCTCTTTTAATCTTTCTTTGCAATTGGCATTCTTGTGGGGCTCATTCACTCATCCATCCATTCATTCACTGAAGAAATGCTTCTTGGCACAGAGCTTTACTCTGTACCAAGCTTTGTTCGGGGCCCAGGGAATAACAGATGACACAGTGCTGCCCTTTAAGCCCTCTAAGTCTAGTGAAAAATATACAACAAAAGACTAAAAAGAAATTAAAATGGTTCTACAAGTGCTGCAAGGAAGTAAGTTCACAGTGCTGTGAAACATAGTGAAAGAGCACTGAAGTCAGTCCTGGGGGGAGTGGAGGAGAGACTGTTCCATGACAGGACCGCTGTCTGCACCGCAGCCTGGACCCGGCCAGCATGGGGACTGCTTTCTGCAAACGGCCCTTAGAGACTGTCTGATCGCCATTGAAAGCATAACATAACATAACTGATAAAGTAAATCAGCACCCCTCTCTCGCCTCCTGCTATGTACTGGTTCACAAGTTGTTATCCTGACCTGGTCAAGCACGTAAACGAATTTCCCACACCAGGTAGCATTTGTGTACTATTACCCATGACTATCTTCCTGCCCCCGCCCCCCATGTCCTATGTAATTCTCTGGCCCTGCCAAGGGCGTGTGGATCCATTTCATCTTGCAGCTGCCCATGATGCCCTGTGTGTAAGTTTCCTTTAATAAACTCTATTAATTACTAGACTGGAGTGGTCAGCCTCTTTCTTCAGTCTCTCTCTGCCCTGTGCTTACAGAAGTAAATTTTCAGTCTCAGAGTTTTCCCCTGGATCTGTGTGTACTAATGGGGGGGTTGGGGCAGGTGGCCAGGGAAGGCCTCCTAGAGGAGGGGAATCTAAGCTGATACCTAAAGGACAAACAGGAATTAGCCAAGTTAAAGAAAATCAGGGAACAAGGCATTCCAAGTTCAGGGAGTAGCATTTGCAAAATGGCTCAGAGGAAAGAAAAACCTAGAGAACTACAGGTGGTCGAGTGTGACGGGGATGAAATTGACAGGGGAGGGAGTAGGAAGAGGTGAGGTAGGAGAAGAAGGCGCTTGGATATCATGCCAAAATTTGGACTGTGGAAAGATTTCATAAGACTCCCACACTATTTCCTTTTTCTAAGACTTTTCCATGTAGCTCCAGGAAAAATTCCGTTGATGCTTTACAACCTACCTATCACTGGGTAAAGTCTTCCCAGATTCTCCCAGGGATATTTAAGATAAGGTGTTCAATGAAGATTAATCCAACATTAAAGGATGGTGGCTTCTGAACTGCTTCCACCTCTGCAAAGGGGATATGGGAGTTAGTTGTTTGGGAAGTACCACCCCAACTACTGGGCTTTACCTATCACGTGTCCACACAAGGATGACACTGTCAGCACTGAAGCTTGGAAAGACAAAGCCCTCCTTCCCTGACACATCTGTCTCCTCTTTTACTCAGTCAGCGAGCACTTACTGAGCCCTCTGCCCTGGGCCCTGTACCAAGCACCGAGAAGCACTGAGGTGGACTAAGATTGTCCTTGGTGGAGTTTTAGTCAACTAAGGTTAGTGAACATAGGGAAATAGTTTCAAAATAGTTGCAAAAGGATGAGACAGAATCGAGTGGAGGGTTTCAGAAGCCAGACTGAGTAACTACGAGTGGGAAAGCATCGAGGACGACTGCTGTGTTAGCTGAGTCCTGAGGTATGAGGAGGGGCGTGCCTTGAGGCAGCAGCTGCAGAGGGAGTGCATTCTGTGCAGAGCTGACGTGGCGCAGGGAAGAGCTGCTGCAAACGGCCCCTCTGACTTTGCTGGTGCATTCTCTGTGGGGCATGCAGTGGAAATCCTTAACAAAACATTAGCAAGTCCCAGGATGATTCAACATGAAAAAATCAATGTGGTTCCCCACAGTAAAGAAGAAAAAGCATATAATCATCTCAGTTGATGCAGAACAAGTATTTAATAAAGTTCGCCATGTATTTATGATTTTAAAAACTCTCAGCAAGCTAAACTGGAAGGGAAACTTCTTTAGATGAAGGACATCTAAAAAAACCCTACAGCTGAATATCAAATATAATGCTGAAATATTAAACATTTCCCCTCAAGGACTGGACATAATGGTATCAGTTAGGCATTTATTTCCTTTTTACCTCTTGGACCTGTCCATTCCTCTCCCTCTCCACTGCTGCTGCTGTGGTTTAAGCTACTATCACTTCTTGTGTGGACTATTGCAGTGACTTTCTAATTAGTCTCCATAAAATCACTTCAGCCCACTCCAGTAATCTGTTCTTCAACTGCAGGCAGAGGGATCTCTAAAAACACAAAACCATTTATTTTATGCCTCTGCTTAACAGCACTCAAGGGCTTCTCATGGCCCTTAGAACAAATGCCAAACACTTTAACATCGTCTGTAAGTGTCTAGCTTCCTCTCCAGTCTCATTGCATTTCATCATGTTCTGTACTCTGGTCGAAAAGGACTTCTATCTGCTCTTCAACCATAGCATGTTCTCTCTCATCACTGTGAAGAGAGATGAAAAGAAAATCTACAGATTGGGAGAAAATATTTGCACATCACATATCTGACTTGTATCTAGACTATATGAAGAACTCTCAAAACACAACAATAAGAAAATACAATTTTAAAAAGATTTTTTGTTTATTTTCAGAGAGAAGAGAAGGGAGGGAGAAAGAGGGAGAGAAACATTATCAATCGGTTGCCTCTCACATGCCTTCTACTGGCTTGCAACCCAGGCATGTGCCCTGGCTAGGAATCGAACCAGCAACCCTTTGGTTCACAGACAGGCATTCAATCCACTGAGCCACACCAGCCAGGGTGAAAACAGTACAATTTAAAAAAATGAGTGAAGTATTTGAAAAGAAAAACACTTTCCCAAAGAAGATATATGGATGGTTATGAAAAACCTGATACAATACTCTATAAGTCCCCATAGAAACACAGACTAAAACTATACAATGAGATACCGGATGCTGGTGAGGATACAAAGACACTGGATCTCCCATACATAGCCAGCGGAAATCTAAAATGTAGACCTACTTCTGGAAAACAGTTTGGCATTTTCTCACAAAGCTGAACATTGTGACTCAGAAATTATACTCTCGGGTATGTATCCTAGAGAAATGAAAACTCACATTCACACAACAAAACTGTACATGAATGTTCAAAGCAGCTTTATTTGTAACAGTCCCAAACTGAAAACAACTCAAATGTTCCTCAACTGGCAAATGAGTAAATACATCATGTTATGATCCAAATAATGGAGTACTACTCAGCAATGAAAAAGAACAAATTTTTTTGATACACAGGACAACATGAGTGATTCTAATGTTTTATGTTAAATTGAAAAAACTGATCCCACAGAAACTAATAATGTTCTTCAAATAATGAGAATAAAGCTATATGATTCCATTAATATGACAAGTAAATGTGACATTTGTATTAGGTCATTTGGCGAAATATTAATGAGATCTACATATTAGGTAATAGTATTGTATCAGTGTATTTCCTGATTTTGATCATTGCATTGTAATTGTGTAAGACAACGTCCTTGTTTGGGGGAAATACACACAGGTATTTAGGAGTATATGGGTATAATATCTGCAACAGTTAAAAATACATATATTGGCCCTGGCTGGTGTGGCTCAGTGGATTGAGTGCTGGCCTACGAATCAAAGGGTTACCAGTTCAATTCCCAGTCAGGGCACATGCCTGGACTGCAAGCCAGGTCCCCAATAGGGGGCACTAGAGAGACAACTACACACTGATGTTTCTCTCCCTCTCTCCCCGCCCCTCTCTGTAAAAATAAATAAATAAATAATCTTTAAAAATATATATATATATAATGATGGAAAGGGTGATAAATAAGATATGATAAAGTATTAACATTTGGATCTGGGTAAAATGGGAATTCTTTGTTATTCTTGTAACTTTTCTTTAAGTCTGAGGTTATTTCAAAATAAACAGGAAATTTAAAAGTAAATAAAATTAAAAAAACAAAGCAGGAACAGAGCACATAGGGCCACACACTTCCTGATTTATTTAGGCAAGGAAACAGATCTTACAGAAGGCAGGTGGCTACACAAAGCAGGAGCAGATGCAGCACATCTGTGCCTGCTTTCTCCGTCTCCCGGTCCCCTGTGGGGTGTGCAACTGCTGTGCCATCCTTCACTTCGTCAGTCAGCGCCCCAGAGCCGCTGACAAAGCCAGTCTCCCTCACTAGTACTCTTACATTCAGATGCACCTCATCAGCATCTTCCTAAGGAAATTACACTAAGACTGTACGGGCTTATGTTTTAGGGAATGTCACAGAATGTTCTGAGTGAGAACAACTGTGTGTCAAAGACTGAACCAAGCTGATCAGCGGCAGGAGTACATCCTTAACTTGAGAGGCTGCAGAGCTAGTGCCCAGGTGTCTCTGCCTCCAGCTTTCCCAGTTCTCCACAAAGATCAGAGGAGGTTAGGACAGATGGGATTCTTGTTCTATAAAGTCATTTAGGTTTATACATTTTTAAAAGGCATAACAAAAAAGGGGATATTTTTTCACTTGATTACAATAATTGATCCTTAATGAACATAAGAGGATTGGATTAAATGCCCTCTTTCCACAGCTCTGATCAATTGTAGAACCACCCTGTGCCGAACAGTGATGATATGAAAAACCTAACATTTTTTTCTGGAGCTATGACCAAGGTATGCGCTTAATAGAATTACAGATTAGGGTTGGAGAGCTTCGCCTTCCTTAAGTAAATGCATTTACTTCAATTACTGAATGATTCCGTCCTTTCAGAAAGAACACCACCTACTTTGAGAAGCACGGTGATGCCCAGAGTCCCAGAGCTCACATGCTAGTATAAGGAAACAAGGCCACAGCTGGGTGGGGGGGCGTGGAAACGGGGGCGGAGGAGGAGGAGGAGTGAAAGGTGGTAAGAGTTCAAACCATAATCGCCTGGAGATTCAGAGACTGGAGACAGCAACAGCCCATCAGATTTTCCGATCAATGGATCTCCAGTGGCGAATTTGGCTGCTGTGTGCTACACTGCAGGCCCAGGGTGTCACAAAGAGAGCAGAGAACACCAGCCGCCACCGGCTGGGGCCACCGGCTGGGGATACGGGCGTTGGCGGGGCCGCTCACAGCCTTGTGCAGAGGCCTGTTACCCAGGCGTGAGCAGCCTGCCACCAGCTCCTCCTCTGCTTCTTCCACTCCCTCAGGGCAAACCTTCAAGGCTCTCTTCCCTTACTGTCTGATTCTGTTCCTCTTTTTCTAGAGGCTTTACATTACACGAAGTGGTAAGGTTTTAAAAGTTTATTGTGTTTTCTTGGGGGAAGGCTATTATTTGCGAGGAAAATGCCCAGCTAATAACCATTATGCCACCTGAACAACAGGGTGGCATCTTATAAGACTTGCACATTTCCCATTTTATATCAAATTTGGAAAGAAAACATTCCTAAATTACTCTTTCAAGGAAACATTTCCTCCTGCCAAAATAAAGTGAGCATAAATGGCTCGTAGCAATGCTGTTTTCTGGTTGTGTTGCAGATAAAAGCAGATCCTGTGAGTGATGGTTAAAGGACCTCAGGAATCTGTCCCTTGCGGACACTGCCCAAGTCACATTCTCTTTATCTCTTGCTGGAATTAACAGCCTCTTCGATGATCTTCCTGCCTCTACCAGTGCAGAAATCTGGCTTTTGGCCACAAACCACTGTGGCAATCAATTTGGTGAAGCTTACAGCCCCCTTTTCAGAATGAAATTTTTCAAGCTGAAAATATAGAAGAGTACAAGGGAAAAAGATTTTATACAATAAAATTATCAAACTATTAAGAACAGATTTGTGGGAGCAAGGGTGAGTGGAGGTGGAAGAGGGTACGGGGGAATAAATGGTGATGGAAAACGGACCAGATGTGTGGGCCAGTCATGTGCTTCCTTATTAGTGTAGAAGACTGGAAGTCTTTTCCGAAAGTCCATTAGCAGACTGATCCTCACATCTCATGGTGGCAGACTGCTAGTCCTTTAAAATCCACTCTGCCCCTTCTCCAGCTGCCCAGCCAGACCCCATTGTCTGTTCTCCCTTGCAGCCAGGCGTGGCACACGCGGCTATGCTATAAGCAATAAAAATTCAATGGAATATGGGGGTTTGGCTCGGCTGGGGTTGGGGGCAGGGGTGGGGAGAAAATGCAGACAACTGTAATTGAACAATAAAGTAAAATAAAAAATAAACACATTAATGAGTTTTGATTCACTATAGTTATTATTTTTATTATGCTGAAAATGCTCCCCCCCAAAAAAAATTCAAGGGAATATGAGAAGAAATGATGCCACATCTAGAATTGAGCCTTGAGACATTGGGCATGAGATTCTCTCCTCTTTTTCCTTCTATTAAGTTAGAATTCTGGCATGGCTGCAATATGTTCCCCCACTCAAATGCCCCAGAAGATGGTGGGACAACACATAGGAAAAAGATCTGGTCCGGCTGGATTAAGCTAGAGGTATTGTCACGAACTCATCACACCCACAGGCACACCCATTTTCTAGCTCTGTGTACTGACGGGGCTTCGAATTAGTGACATCTCAGCAGTAATGAGCCCACCCAATACCCAGCTCTTGCTGTCTGGATCCTATTTCCCACTAAAAGGAACCAGGCTCCTTGAATAAATCGCTGAGCCCAGGAAAAACAAATCTTGTTATGACAGAAAACAACACACAGGTATAAAGAAAAATGATGGGAACATGTCACAAGGACACTGGCTAAATTTGGGACAATTTCAACCTCAACAGATTCAAACATTGTCTTATTCTCTTTGGGCTGCTATAACAAAATACCACAAACTGGGTAGCTTATAAAACAACAGAAGTTTATTTTTCACAATTCTAGAGGCTGGAAGTCCAAGGTCAAGGCTGCCAGCAGGCTGTTGGGTGAGGGCCCTCTTTCTGGTTCACAGCTGGTGCCTTCTAACTGAGCCCTCACAGGGTGGAAGAGATCTTTCAGAAGTCTCTTTTCTGATGTGCTGATCTCATTCATGAGGGCTCCACCCTCACGACTTAAGTGCCTCTCAAAGGCCACACCTCCTAATACCATCACCTTTGGGTGCTAGGATTTGAACATATGAATTTGGGATGGGGGGGCACAAATATTCAGATGCGGCATACATTAAATTAAAAAAGGAAAACATGAGTGCATCGTGATAATAAAAATGGTGATAGTGTCAGAGAGAAAGCTCTTTTTCACAGAAGAAGCCACCTAATGAATGTAGAAGAATTGATAGAACTATTTTAAAAATCATGTTTGCAACCACTAATGTAATAATAAATTCAGGCAAGGATCAATGGTTAATGCTAAAGGCCCTGGGTGAAAGACTGCTGGGGAACAAGATAATCACAAAGTTGCAAATTATTTCTCTTCAGATTACTCACTGATTACAAACAGGATAACGCACCTTTACCATGGAGAAATCGGGTGGATACCCGCTTAACCCTGTGATCCAATAGAACCTCATCGGGCACCGAGCAAAATGACTTTACATGCCTCTGGATATAATGCACTGAAGATGTAACCACCCATGCTGTCAATCAATGAAAGGAGCATTCTTGCCAAAAAAATAATTAACTTGAATCTAATCAAGACGGAAAAACTCAGATAAATCTAAATTGTGAACAAATAACTGGCCCGGACACTTCAAAACTGTGTCATAGAAGAGGAAAACATGGGGCCCTGGCAGGGCAGCCCGGTCGTTAGAGCGTCGTCCCGGTCCGTCCGCCAAGGTTTCCTTAGGTTTCAGGTTTGATCTCCGGTTGGGGCACACACAAGAAGCAGCCGCTGACGCATACGTAAGTGAAACAGTGAATCAATGCTTCTCTCTTCCCCCTCTTCCTCTCTCTCTTTAAAATTAATAAATACATTTTTTAAAAAAGATAAAATGGAGGGAACTGGGTTTAGATTACGAGACTAAAGAAACAGGACAACAAAGTTCATGTTCCTTGACTGTGTCCCAGACTAGAAAGGTAAGCCAGCTATAAAAGATATTATTTTACTGGAACAATTGAATTTGACTTTGGAGTAGATGTTACTTAATATCATTTCAGTGTTGAGTTTCTTACAATGTTATTTAATGGTAACATTGTGATTGCGTAGAGCAGAATGCCTGTGTTTTAGTAGATACATGCCAGAGTATTTAGGGTTCAAGGGTCATGATATCTGCAACTTACTTTAAGTGATTCAACAAAAATAATTATTGGGAAAGTTTCACAGAGAGATAAGCAAATGTGGCAGGATGTTAATAACTGGTGAATCTAGGTTGATGGTATACAAGTGTTTCTTCTATTTTTTCCCAGTCTGTTAAATATGTTCCAATTTTGTTCAGAATTAAGAAAAAAGTGAGAGGTTCAGCACAGAAGAGTTCAGTATAGGCTGCCCACATCCACCAGGTTTAGAAGGGGAACAAAAGCAAAAGCAAAAGCAAACAGACACAAAAGCAGAAAGGAACAGCGCGCCCATCTTTCCTTAGGTAGCCCTGTCCTGAGCACAGGAGCCTCGGGCATGGTCGGTTGTACAATTCTCTGAGCACTGGGTTCCACCTTCCACCTACTGCCTGTATTATGTGTAAAAATAAAACCACAAAACCAACAAGTTTAAAGGATATTTTTGGAACTTTGAGGAAATTTGAAGATAGACTGTATATTAGGTAATGTTATCGTATCAGTGACAATTCCTCATATTTGAAAATGGTACTGTAGCTGTGTAGGAGAATGGCCAGGTCCTTAGGAGAGAATTGCTGAAGTATATTTTCTGCCATTTACTCTCAAATGATTGGAGGAGAAGTGTGTGAACGTGTGAGTGTGAGCATGAGTGTGTGTGTGTGTTTAGAGAGAAGAGAAAAATGTGGTAACATGTGAACAACTTGAGGCTTAGGAAAAAGGAGAATGGGTAGTCACGGTACCACTCATTCAGCTGTGCTGTAGGTTTGACATTTTCCAAAATTAAAAGTTGGGGTAAAGTTACCACGTGTCCTTTAGTTCTTGTTGGATGACTGCTCATTGGTTTGGCTTTCTTTTAATTTTACACTTGTCTGGTATCTTCTATCTTGACCCCTTGCAGCCTAACAAAAGGCTACGTAAATGAGTGACCTGTGCGTGTTTCCACGTAGAAGACTCTTCTCCAATAAGCAGTTGTTGCTTTAGGACAGAAATGAGGGAAGACAGCATGACACAGTAGAAAAGACTGGGCTTTAGAGTAAGACTCAGGTTCAGAACTTGGTTCCAAAAAACATTCTTTGTATGAGCCTGGAAAAGCCATATTTGAGCAGTTACGTAGTTGTTGTTTAAGGATGGGTGGAGATTTGGACGGTGGTAGCAATTATTATTTCAAGGACATGAGTTGAAGACAATACATTTTCTTGATATTTCCATTTTGTAATCACTGTGAAACCCCCCCTCCCCCTTTTAAACTAACAGAAAAAGAATCACAACATTAACCTACCTCAGAGGCAATGTCACAAAAGATTTTTTTAAAGTGCGTTTTAATGACGTTTATAATGAAAAATTCAATGCAGCAAAAATGTATTGAACTCCTACTTTATAGGCTCTGGGCTAAATGCATAGTTCTTGCCTTAGGAAGGTCACCACTTAGTGTGGAAAACAGATAAATACATGCTCATTATAATACAGGTGATCTGTGTTAAGTGCTATAATAGAGGTAGCAAGTATTACAGAAATACTGAGAAGGAAGTAAGCAGCTCATTCTCACAAGGATTATGAGCAAGTGCTTCCTAGAGGAGATAATACGAGAGCTAGGAACCAAAGGATATCGAAGATTTCAATAGGTAGGAAGGAGAGCATGCCATTCCAGGTAAGGGAAATGGGGCCAGCAGAGGCACAGAAGGCACAGAATGAAAGGTCATGGTAGGCGTGGAAGGCAGGCAGGGTTTGTATGGAATAGCTAGGTCTTCAGGTGCACGTTCTGACACACAGGAGATGAGAATGGCAGGATAAGTTGGAACTGTATCACAAGAAAAGGCCTTGAATGCTATTCTATTTAATTTTGAAGCCTATGAAAAGCTGTTGAGGTTTCCTAAGCAGAACAGAGACATGATCAACGTTATCTTTTAGAAATTATGATAGGAGATCGACATGAGAAAAAGTAGCCTAAGAGGCAGGAAGACCAGGTAGGAAATCAATGCCATAGTCCAGGGGACAGAATGGAGGCAGCAGCAGGGGGTAAATCTGACAAACTTTGCTGAGGTGGAATCAACAAATGTACTTAGTGAGACGTGGTGGGGGCGGGGAACGGAGAAGTACAAATTGTCTCTGCTGTTTTTCCTCTAATTGACCGTGTGGATAGTGACACCATTAATGGAGGTTAGGAACCTAAGTGAGTACCTGGGTGTTTGGGGGTGGGAAGTAGGGAAAGGAAATGAAGTCAGTGTGGCCTATGTTGAGTTTACGGTGCCCGTGAACAACAACTCATAGGCAGATGTCCAGCGTGCAACTGATGGTTTTAATAGTCTGGGTGATTGTTCAGCACATATTGACTCCTCTTGCTCTCTTACTGTGGGCAGAATATACTTCTGTGCCCTGCTGGTGTTGGTGTACCTACGGCAAGCGAAGCCTTGAAGTGTACTTGCTCAGTGAGACTTAGGCTTGTAGCCGGCGACACCACCATGAGAAGAACAGATCCTGGAGAGCGCGGTGGTCCAAGGAGGGTTACAGACATAGAGAGCGGAGGCCACCCAGCCAACTTGCCACTGCAGCTTGAATTAGAGCTGCCCCAGCTGGATCTCCACGCATGATAATAAATACTTATTACTGTAAATCACTAAGACTGCTGAAATTTCCACTGATAGAGTACTGGAAAAACTATTGTCACTAAAAAAATTAAAAAACAAAAAACAAAAAAACCCTAATACTACTATGTATTTAGAACATAAAAATAATGAGAGAGAGTATTTCTATCTGTTGATGGCATAAACAAATGTGGTGGTCCCAAGTAATAAGATTTCCCCTAAACACTCTCAGGCACTTACTTCCCTCAAGAATCGAGTATTAAGAAGCACTGACAGAGAGTGTCATGTCTAAGACACTTTTTGAGCGACAGATCCTGCCTCAGCTTTAGTTGTACAAACAGCACAGGAAGGCACCAGCCCCATGCAAACTGCCACCTAAGGGTCACACCGGTCCTCCTGTTCTCACATCGGCAGACAGAGATCTCTTCTCTGGAGCCTTTGTGGGGGATTGGGCACTTTTGGGAGCCTGAACCTGAGCTGCAGCCATAGCTTGGCCTGGGTGTTAGCCTTGGCCTTGGAGTTTGGCCAGCAGAGCCTGAAACCCTTGGTGAAGCAGGAACGAGCACATTTCCCAAGACCAGGGTGAGCAGTGTAGGTAAGCCGATTGAGCTTGTGGCTGCTCCTCTTTGGGATCTTGAGCTTGAACTTCGTGGGTTTTATGAGGGCCTTGGCACATGTGCTGATGGCCTTGGCTTTGTTGGCTTGCATCTTCTTTAGGCCCTTCTTATTGCACTTCTTGGCAAAGTGTGGGTTCCTTAGGAACTTGGGGTCTCTGCCCTTGAGAGATTTGTATCTTAATGCCACTTCTGTGACATTTTTGAGACTGGTTGGCGTGGTGTGGTTCTTGGACTTGACATTTGTGCACTGAAGCCCATGGCTCCTCTAAGAGTCTTTTTAAAGAAGCAATTCAGTCCTTTTTATAGTAACCAAAGAAGCAGTGTGTTCATTTCTATAGTAATATTGGCAGAAACTAACAGTTTTGAGCATTGTATGTGCTAGGCATTATGCTAGGGAACTGAGGAAGAGAAGAAAATTAACCAAGTATCTACTATGTAACAGGCACTATGGTAGATGCTTTCAAAGATGAGTACATTTAATATTCAAAGTAACCCTATGAAGTGCATGATTTTTCCAACACCCACCCCCAAGAGATTCTGATTTTAGTAGGTGGGGAAAATGAGGGAGATACAGAACATGCATTTTAAACAAGCATTTTAGGTGATTCTGATGCAAGAGATCCATGAATCACACCGAGAAATAGTAATTGACAGAAAGGAAGTCTGATAACTAGAGAACTAAAGGAAACACATCCATCCAAACAGGGTAGGAGGGGCATCTTGGGACCAAGGAGTCTAAGTCACACACCAGGCCCCCCAGCCTAGGGTTCCAGGGCCAGGAAGATAAGAAACCATAACTTCTGGCTGCAAAAACCAGTAGGTATTGTGTTGGTGGAAGAAACTGCCGGAGTTCCAAGCAGTTCCCCTTGAAGAAGCCACACACAGACTTACTCTGACTCACTCCCTCTGAGCTCCAGCACCGGGATGGCAGCTTGAAAGGCACCAGTGACATACAAGGAGGAACTGAAGTGTCTGGCATCAAGGCAAGAGGTGGGGGACAGTTCTCTCCCAAACAGAAAGGTGGGCAGAGGCTATTGTCCTTTTTCTGAGTCCTCCTGACACAGAGCCACAGAGCCAGCAGAGGCTGCCATATCTGAGACTCTATCAACCTTGCTAACACTGTTTTTCCCACTCTGGGGATCCACTGAGAATCCGTCACACCCAACTTATAGGTCCAATGAAACTGTTAACCATGACTTTTCCAAATGAATGGCTGGTCTTGGCTCATGCTTCACAACTTCCTAAATCCTATCAAACAAGCAATAGCCAGCCTCAGTAAGCCTCCAGACCCATACTTCTTGTTAGTGGCTTCAGGCCTGGCAGTAGCAACAGCCAGCCTAGATTCACAGCTTGGCTTTGCCTGGGAATCTCCAAGTAGCACCATCTCAGATTGGTTTATAGCTCATTCAGGGTGGCCCTGGGCAGAATACAGGTGGGGGCTGACTTTGGCCTAAACCACCCAGGAGACCCCAGAGCCTTCACACCCAGTGGACAGCTACATACTATGTCAGAGCACCACCACATTGCCCCTGCACAGCTGATCCTCCATAGAGGGCAGAGGTTGGTGGTCAGTGGTCACAGCCAGTCCTTGGAGCTGACTAGCCTGGGTAAATCCCTCCATTGATCTACCAACAGCAATCAAGGCTCAACTACAAGAGGAGGGGGTACTCAGCCCACACAGAGGGCACACTTTAAGTACCCAGCTTGGGTGAGAGGGGAGGCTGTGCCACTGAAACCTACAGGACACCTACTGCATTTGGCCTCACTACCAAGGCAGGGAGTCATAGCAGCTCTACCTAATATACAGAAACAAACACAGAGAGGCTGCCAAAATGAGGAAACAAAGAAACATGGCCCAAAAGAACAGATCAAAACTCCAGAAAAAAGAACTAAACAAAATGGAGATAAGAAATATATCAAATGCAGAATTCAAAACACTGGTTGTAAGGATGCTCAAGGAACTTAGTGAGGACCTCAACAGCATTTAAAAAATCCAGTTAGAAAAGAAGGATACTAGTTGAAATAAAGAACAATTTACAGGGAAACAACAGTAGAGTGGATAAAGCCAAGAATCAAATCAATGATTTGGAACATAAGGAAGCAAAAAACAAGCAATCAGAACAACAAGAAGAAAAAAGAATAAAAAGAAATGAGGATAGTGTAAGCAGCTTCTGGGACAACTCAAGTGCCCCAACATTCACATCATAAGGGTGTCAGAAGGAGAAGAGAAAGAAATTGGAAATCTATTTGAAAAAATAGTATAAGAAAACTTACCTAATTTGGTGAAGGAAATAGACATGCAAGTGCAAGAAGCACAGGGAGTCCCAAACAAGATGGATGCAAAGAGACCCACTCCAAGACACATCAGAATTAAAATGCCAAAGGTTAAAGATAAAGAGAGAACCTAAAAGCAGCAAGAGAAATTAGTTACCTACAATGGAGTTCCCATAAGACTGTCAGCTGATTTCTCAAAAGAAACTTTGCATGTTAGAAGGGACTGGCAAGAAATATTCAAAGACATGAAAAGCAGGAACCTATAGCCAAGATTGCTCTACCCAGCAAAGTTATTTAGAATTGAAGGGTAGTAAAGAGCTTCCCAGTCAGGAAAAACCTGAAGGAGTGCATCATCACCAAACCATTATTATATGAAATGTTAAAGGGACTTATTTAAGAAAAAGAAGATAAAAAGTATGAACAATAAAATGGCAAAAATACAAATCTATCAACAATTGAATCTAAAAAACAAACTAAGCAAACGAGAACCGAGACAGAATCATGGATACTGAGAGCATTCTGATGGTTGTCAGATGAGAGGGGGTTGTGGGGGAATGAGTGAAGAGGTGAGGGGATTAAAAAGTACAAATAGGTACTGTTAACCCTGGGGATGTAAAGTACAGTATAGGTAATGGAGTAGCCAAAGAACTTATACATGTAAGTCATGGACACGAACCATAGTGTGGGACTGCCTAAGGGAGTAGGAGGTGCTGGTGGAAGGGGGCAAACGGGGAAAATCTGGGACAACTGTAATAGCATAACCAATAAAATAATTAAATTCCCCCCAAAACGGTCATATATTTTTAAAATTGATTCTTCCCAACCCACCTATTACTTTTACATTAACCCATGACAAACAGATAGTATTATTCTCCTTTTACAGGTGATTAAACTGAGGCAAAGAGAAGCTAAACAAGTTGTTTAAGGTTATCCAGCTAAAGTGTGACAGTTCCCAGACATATGAATCTAAAAATCTAGTAGATAAGCTCTATCTAGATGCTTTCATATAACTTCAAGATCTACATATTTTAAAAGAATTAATAATTTTCCCTACTCAACCTCTGCTCCACACACAAACACATCTGTCTTTATTCTGATATAACTACTCTCAATGAATGGCACCACCATGCACCCCTTCATCCATGCTTGAATTCTCTCTCACCTGCTAAATATAATAAATCACCGTATCCTATCAATGTCACCTTCTTAATAGTTTTCAAATTTGTTGTCTCATTTCCATCCACACTACTACTAACTTAACAATAACAGCTTCGTGTATTGAGTGCCTACGCCATATGTAGTACAGTACATTAATCCCTAGACCAGCTCTATGAAGTGGATATTATTTTCTCCATTTTATAGATAAGAACGCTGAGGTTTACTAGCTTTGATCCTATATCCTTTTGCCTCTACGCAGATGAGCTCTCGGTCAACATTTCAGCTTTCCTCTCATCTTTCCCCGTTCTTATCTCTCCCAGTCTAGAATACCCACCTTGTGTATCTTGCTGACAAATGAAACTTAACAAGATAAAAACTAAACTTATGGCAACGCTTTCCAATTTTCCTGTTATCATCCATGGCACCTGAACAGTTTTGTACATTTTTATTTTAAAGTTTTTTAAGAGGAATTGTAATGTGGTAGAAAGGAATGGGTAAAAAATTTGGAATCTGACCTGAGTTTACTATTTGAAATCATATTTTTCTAGCTCTGTGTCTGCCCAAGTTATACAGTTCTCTGTGCTTAAATAAAAAATAAGGTTAATGGTAAAATTACTAATACATCATATGGGAAAATACAATATACAGTGTAAGGCAAATACAATATCCATTTTTTAGGCAAAAAGTACTCCAATTGGCACACCATAAGTTGGTACTTCAATATATCTTAAACCCATAGACTGGATAATCTTTGTCAGACACATCAACCTCCTACATAAATATCTGAAGTGGCTCTATGCTTTGTCCACTGACTAAAAAGTAAACTCAGCTATGCAGGTACTCTGTCAACCGTACTCTTGCAATAGTTCAATAGGGTCAATCTATGAAAAACCCAATGGGACCATTTGGTTCACAAGTATTGTGGCTTCTTATTCTTTAGCCTCATTTCATTCTGTTCCTTCTGTATCTCAATGCCCTAACTTTCCTTTCACCAATCCATCATATCCCTTCATTTAAGATCCAGGTTGTTACCTAAAAAGCAACTAGAGATGAGTCTGGATCAAAAAACAAGTGCATGCAGTTCAAAACCAAGTGTATTTCGGGACTTTCTTTTTATGTGGGCCTGATTATATAGGTATTTTTGTTTACTATGCAGATCAATGTGATAGATCATAAACCTGAAAAGTTTCTTAAACAAAATGCCTACAAATGCTGGATTAAAATGAACAGATCATGAAATGCATAGCTGATCTTGCAAAAAAGAATAAATACCCAGAGGCCAAAAGTGAAGAGAGAGTTTAAAATTCAAATGGTGAACTGATGTTGAAGTAATACGAGGGCATTTGCCATTTTCATAGTCTTTTGAGACACTCTGACACTAGGACATAAGGTTTGAGCAAAATGGAACATTGGAACAGTTGATACCCCTCTGAATTATGCAAAGTACCCTTATTTAAAAAAAAATTATTGATTTTAGAGAGAGAAGGGGGAAAGGGGTGGAGAGAGAGGAGAAAGAGAGAGAGAGAGATACATGGATTTTTTTGTTCTAGTTATTTATGTATTCACTGGTTGATTCTTTTATGTGGCCTGAGTGGGGATTACTTCTGCAACCTGGGCACATCAGGCTGATGCTCTAACCAAGTGAGCTACTCTGCCACAGCACAAAGTACTCTTCTTAAACCCATATTCAGTGAAGGATTGATCAAAAAATCAAACCACTGGAAAGGGGAAAAGACAAGGAAACCCGTATGCCCCAGCCAGGGCCCTAGTTGGGGAAAAAAATCTCTCCTGAGAATTCAAAATCACAAACCTGCCTGCACAACAGTTTGGGGTTCGAATGTACACAATCAGGCTCTCTTGAAATCAACATATAGTGCCATATTAGAGGTAATGTACAATGCCAAGAACAAGCAAATGTAAATCTTTACCAGACAAATGTTAAGAAGAACAATGTCATACCACTGAGAATTCCCACTGATAAAGTGCTAGAAAAACTACTGTCAACATAAAACACCAATAAAAATTAGAATTAATAAATGAGAACCTTCACAGATAAACAAAAACTGAGTTTACCAAAAAATACTCTCAAAGTAACTTATAAAGGATATTAATTTAAAAAAGAAAGATAGAAATTGATCCCAAAAGATCAACTGATCCCAAAAGACTTACAAAAATGTCAATTTCAAATAGAAATACAGTAAGTTGTCAAATAACACTGTTTCATTCAATGTCATTTTGTTGTATGATAAATGAGATACTGTAGGAACTTAACTCTTGTTTATATCAGTTAGCCTATGATAAATTTGATTTCATTACACATTGTTTCACTTAAAGTCACAGAACCTATGGACACCATTAAGTGACAACTTACTATAGAATGTATAACTCCCCCCAAAAAAGAAACCTATCCCATGCAGAGTTCGAAACACTGGTAATGAGGATGCTCACAGAATTGGTTGAGCTCAGTCGCGAAGTGAAGGGAGAAATGGAGGCTACACAAAATGAAATAAAGGCAAATACACAGGGAATCAACAGTGAAGGGAAGGAAACTGGGACTCAGATCAACGATTTGGAACCAAAGGTAAAAATAAGCAGCCAACTGGAACAGAATGAAGAAACAAGAATGCAAAAAAATGAGAAGCTTAGGAGTCTCTGGGACAACTTTAAACATCCAACATATGAATCATAGGGATGTCAGAAGGAGAATAGGAAGAGCAAGAAATTGAAAACTTATTTGAACAAATAATTAAGAAAAACTCCCCCAAACTGGTGAAGGAAATAGACTTCAAGGAAGTCCAGGAAGCCAAGAGAGGCCCAAAGAAATTGGACCCAAGGAGGGGCACACATACAATCATAATTAAGTTACCCAAGATTAAAAATAAAGAGAGAATCTTAAAAGCAGCAAGAGGAAAGGTGAGAGTTACCTACAAAGGAGTTCCCATAAGGCTATCAGTTGATTTCTCAAAAAAACCTTACAGGTAAGAGGGGCTGGAAAGAATTCTTTGAAGTCATGAAAGGCAAGGACCTGCATCCAAGATTACTCTACCCAGCAAAGCTATCATTCAGAATGGAAGGTCAGATAAAGTGCTTCCCAGATAAGGTAAAGTTAAAGGAGTTCACTACCACCAAGCCCTTATTATATGAAATGTTAAAAGGACTTATCTAAGAAAAAGAAGATCAAAAACTATGAACAGTAAAATGACAATAATCCCACAACCGTCAACAACTGAACCTAAAAAACAGAAACAAAAACTAAGCAAACAATTAGAACAGGAACAGAATCATAGAAATGGAGATCACATGGAGGGTTATCAATGGGGACAGGGTGGGGGGAGAAATGGGGGAAAAGGTACAGGGAATAAGAAGCAGAATGGGTCCAAAATAATCAGGGGGAGGTTAAAAATAGTATAGGAAATGGAGAAGCCAAAGAACTTATATGTACAATCCATGGACATGAACTGTGGGGGTAGGGGTAGTGCTGGAGGGTGAGGGGGCAGTGCAGGAAGGAGGAGGATAAAGGGGAGAAAAAATTGGGACAACTGTAATAGCATAATCAATAAAATATACTTTAAAAAAATTTTTAAAAAGGACTAAAAATACATAGGAGTGACAGTTGATTTCTAATTAGTAACCAATGAAACCAAAGACAATGGGCTGACACATTCAACATGCTGAGAGCAGAAGATGGTCTATCAAGAATTCTATATCCAGCAAAGCGATCCTTACCAAACTGAAGGAGGAACTTCCATTATTATGACATGAAGAGCTCCTGCTCTTATGTGGTAATTATTAAAAGAAACAACAAAAATCAACCAACCACCACCACCAAAAAAACAGAAAAAAAAGAAAATCATTCACAGCCTTTGGAAATGCTCCTAAGAGCAGACAGCAAATGAGAAAACATTTATTAAAGAATATCTATAAATAAAAAACTAGGGGCAGGTGGAAATGGGAAGGAGGTGGGGAGGGCTGGGTGGGTGGGCTGGGATGGGAGTAAAAGGTAGAAAATTGTACTTGAACAATGATTAAAATAAAATAAAAGAAACGAATATCTATAAATACTTCATAGGACAGGGGAGAAATTGTTGTATCTAAAGAAAGACTGCTGCCTGCCTCCCCACTCCCAGATCAGTTAGGTGGAGACTCCACTTCAGCGTGCTACAGCCAAGAACATAGGGCTGGTTTTCCTCTCATCTCCCAGCTGGAAACGTTTCTTCCTGGGAGGAACAGGACTCCGTTTTATCACATCCTACTCCCAGATGTCTGTTGTGGGGCTAAGTCGCAAGTGACTGTGGTGGAGAGGCAGGGGCTCCCTTATTTCACCCAACCTCTACTTAGGAAACAGAGATACTCTGCCTTGGGCATTGCACACTGAGAATATTAGAGGAAGTGCAATACAAGGGAAATGCAAGTTCAAACGCAAAGAGATAACATTTCACAGCCAGTAAAGGGTATAATAAAAACAAAACAAAGAATAATAAGTGTTGATGTGGAGAGACTTAGAAAAATGAAAACATCATACAGTTCTAAACTCTAAAATTTAAAATGGTGCAGCTGCTTTGGAAAACAATCTGGCAGTACTTCAAAGAGTTAAACATAGAGTTACCATATGACCCAGCATTTCCAATCCTAGGTATATACCTAAGAGAACTGAATAACTCTGTTTATATGGAATGTCTAGAGTAAACACATCTATAGCAACAAAAAGAGGATTAATAGTTGCCAGGGCTTGTGGAAGAGGAAGAATAGGCAGTGACTGCTAATGGTTATGGGGTTTCTTTTGGGGTGATAGTATATTCTGGAATTAATAATGATAACTATTGCACAAGTTTATGAGAGTAAAAACTCCATTGATTGCATACTTGAATTTTAACTCAAGGAGATGGAGGGAGGGAGAGAGGGGAAAAGGTGCAGGGAGAGAGAGAGACACTTTTCACTTGGTCATTATAACTTAGGAGATTGGAAATCTCCTAGCCTCAACCAAACACTAATAGCTTACCTCAGTTCCAGTTTCTCTCTAATCCCAAGCCCGACTTCCCCCTGGCCACACTTTGCAGTCCTTATAGGTTTTAGAAGAGCCTTGAACTTTCATTTGCCCCCATGAAAGGGAAGCAATTTCAGGGGAAGACATAAGGAACTTAACACAAATCTGAAATTTAGAAAAATACACCAAATCAGTTATAAAGTTGAAATAACTACAAAGTATAGGAGATATACTATATAAAAATACATCTTAAAATATAATGCGATAGGCCATTGTTCTCCAATGAGAGCACCACCTCTAGCTTACAGAGCTCTACCTGAAGGAGTAAGGGGCAAGTAAAGAGGTCTACCATACCAGTGATTTTCAAGAATTTTAAAACATGCAATATCTGACTGTTTAGTTAGGAACACTGATCTCTTTTCTATTTGGCTGTTAAATAAAAAATTGACAACAGCCAACACAACAACAGCCATCCAGTGTGAGTGAATCAAAATTATATTTATTTTTTGTCAGATCGGCAAAAAAGTTTCTGGTGTGCCACTGCATTTTAGTAATTAGTTTATGTGTGCCATGACATGAAAAAGGTTTAAAGTCACTGCTCTACAAGGCAGACTGCAGACTGACCGGTGCTCAAGCACAGACGAAGCCACTGGCTGCCAAAGCTGCTCGCGAGAGTCGGCCCTCTGCTGGAGGGGTGAAGAAACCTCACCGACTGTCCCTCTGGGGCCTGGTGCTGGGGCACTCTGTGAAATCAGGCGTTATCAGAAGTCCAGTGAACTTACGGTTCACAAACTTCCCTTCCAGAGTCTGGTGCAAGAAGTTGCTCAGGATTTCAAAAGAGATCTGTGCTACCAGAGAGCAGCTATTGCTGCTCTGCAGGAGGCAAGTGAGGCCTGTCCGGTTGGCCTTTTTGAACACGCCAACTTGTGTGCTACCCAGGCTGAACATGTAACAGTTACGCCAGAAGACATCCAGCCAGCACACTGCATACGTGGGGAGCATGCTTAAGAATCCACTAAGATGGGCAATATTGCATTCTTTAAAAAGAAATCTCTTCTTCCTAATAATTGCCAGTTCTGAACATTAGATTGTTTTCTCCCACGGGGTCAAAAGGTATCTAAGTATATATTGTAGGTGGAAAACGGGGGACAGAAATCAGGTATTGGCAATTTTTGCCATTTTCATTGGTATGTGAAATTTTTAAAAAATATAAATGTGGGGACATAAAGCAAGTCCAAATGTTTCATGAACAAGTTTCATCAACTCAACTTTATAATAATCATAAATAAACCTGAGTTAAGTTTTCCTGAGCAATGCCAGCATTTGGATTTTTAAGTTAAATAAATTGTATTGTATATATAATATTATATACAAAATATAGTTTGCCCCTGTCCTCTATGAGTTAAGTATCTTTCTCATTTATATGTTTTTCACTTATTCTTTACAGGTCCCAAAAGAAAACTGTTATTCTTGGCATCCTGAAACATCCAGCCTTGGAAACTAGATAGTATAATTACTTCTCAGACTCTGGAAGGAATTCTCAGGATATTATTTTGGAGATAGAAATGAAAAGGTAGGCATTTACTTCAGCATGACTGAGAAGGGACACTGACAATCCTTTCCCCCAAAAAGCAACTATAAAGCTGGACCAAACTATCAAAAATAACCATTTGGCACTCTAAAAATAATATTAAAGGCATAATATAAACTGAGAAGTGTTTGTTCATGGCAACCACCGAATTTCAGATAAGAACAGGAGATATTTTGTTGTTCTTGCCTGGGACCACTCTCATGCCCCCACATTGATTCTTTTGACACAGAGGTTCAACTTGGTTGGGGCAGGACCTGAAAACCAATGGTCTCGCTGCTGCCGTCAGAGGATGCTCACTTGATTTGGAGTGTTGTGATTTAAACTAGTGACCTTCGTGGAAGAGAATACAGGCGACAGGTGTCTCTGGTTCCTTGATATTGTGGGCCTGTTTGGGGCAAGCAGTGGATTGGGAGGGTAGGGAAGAATTTATTTGTTTGTTTAAATAGATTTTATTGATTATACTATTACAGTTGTCCCATTTATTCTCCCCTTTATTCCCCATTCACTCAGCAGCCCCCTTCCCTCCAGTATCCACTCCCCACTTTAGTTCATGTCCATGCGTCATACATATAAGTTCTTTGGCTTCTCCATTTCCTGTACTATTCTTAAACTCCCCTGTCTATTTTGCATCTACCACTTATACTTCTTATTCCCTGTACCCTTTTTCCCCATTCTCCCCCTCCCTGCTTTGTCCTGGAGGTTCCTAAGCCTCTCCTCATTTTTTTGAATTCTTGTTTCTTCATTCTGTTTTGGTTGAATGTTTCTTTCTTCCTTCTGCTCCAAATGGTTGATTTGAGTCCCAGTTTCCTTCCCTTCACTGTTGGTTCCCTGTATATTTTTATTTATTTCACTTTACATAGCCTTCACTTTTTCCTGTTTTGCAACCATACTCAATCATCCTGATAACTAGTGTTTTGAACTCTGCATCTGATAGGTTGGCTACCTCTTCATCGCTTAGTTCTGTTTTTAGAGCTTTGATCTGTTCTTTCATTTTGGCCATATTTTTTTTGTCTCAGTGCGCCTGTTATGTTATAAGGGGCAGAGCCTTAGGATTCACCAGGGGTGAATAGCTGCCTTCCCACATAGCTGCATTGTGGTGCTATATGTGGGGGAAGGGTTCGAGGGAACAATGCTGCTTGCTCGGCTCTCAGTGGGCTTTCAGTCACTTCTGGTGCTACCCACAAGCAAGTTGGGCCCTTCTGGTGCTAATTCCTGGGTGGGTGGATTTGTGTACATTCTAAGACCCTGTGGGTCTCTCCAATGAACTCTCCTGTGAGGCTGGGAGTTTCTCCCACTGCCTGGACTTCCATACAGTTTGATTTTCTGGCAGTTCCAGTTATTTTTTGTTTTTAAATTCATTGTTATCCTTGTTTTGGTTGTGCAAGAAGGCATAGTGTATCTACCTATGCCTCCATCTTGGTTGCAAGTGCAGGGAAGAATTTATAAGGAACTTTCTGGAGGTTACAGTCATAATGGGCTTAATAAGCTCTCCACATATCCAGAGACCAAAGGCTGTATCTGCGTCCAAGGCTGGAGCAGGCCCAAGTCATCAAACATCCTGAGCCAGTGGAGCCTAGAGCATATGCACGGTGAAGAAGTGAGAAGGCTTGAGAGGCAGCCAGGAAAGGTATGAAAAAGACTCAGCATTTGAATGTACTCCCCAGTACACACACTGATCCCTCAGTGGAGAATTCAGGTCTCACTGTTTTGAGGTGTTTGGACACAATATTTAATTAATCTTTGGTTGAACACTAAGCCATATAGACACAAAGAGTCCTAGAAATTCAAGCTCAAAAACAAAAACAAGAAAAGAAACTGAATACAGATTCCAGTGGTCACATCCTGCACAGGGGGCAGAATTTAAGGATTTAGTCTCGGAAAGTAACTACACCACAAACAAATAATGAAGAACAACAACACTGGGGGTTGGGGAATCAGAATCCAGACATCCTACAATATATTATCTAAAATGTCTAGTTTTCAACAAAAATTACAAGACATGCAAAAAACCCCCAAAAACATGACCCATACTCATCAATTGAAACTGTATCTGAGTTTTCCCATACATCTGACTTAGCAAAGACTTCAAAGAAGCTATTATACATATATTCAAAGAACTAAAGGAAACCTTGTATAAAGAATTAAAATCAGGACTTCCGGCCAAGATGGAGGCATAGGTAGACGCACTGTGCCTCCTCGCACAACCAAGATAGGGACAACAACGATAAAGAAACAAAATAACAACCAGAACTGACAGAAAATTGAAGTGTATGGAAGTTGGACAACCAAGGATTTAAAAATAGACACTTTCATCCAGACCGGTAGGAGGGGCGGAGTCAGGCAGCCAGGCGAGGGACACGGAGCGGAGAGCTGAGCACCCGGGGTGGCGTGCAGGCCCGCAGCAGGCAGACCCTGGGCGCACAAGCAGCAGTGGCTGGTGGGCCCTGGCCAGGGGGTGGTGACCGGCAGACCCAGCAAGGTGGCCATTGTGAAGCAAGGTACTGCACGCAACTCAGGGTCCCAGCACCGGGAGATAGAGCTTTGGGGCACTGACTGAGAAGGAAGGTCCCACGGGGTGCACAGGCCCACCCATACCGGAATTGGTGCCAGAGGGGCCCGGTTGGCTTGCGAAAAGTGGCGGAAGGGTCTGGGGTCCTACAGAGAGCAGAGCAAGCGCCATTGTTTCTCCTTGGACCCTGCCCCCACATATAATGTCACAACCCAGAGACTGGGGTGCCCCGCCCAGGTGAACTCCTAAGGCCCCACCCCTCACTACAGGAGCTCGACAAGACCAAAAAACAAAACAAAACAAAACAAAAAACAGCAAAAAGATGGCTCAAACAGAAGAAGAATTGAAAGCTCCAGAATCCATCCTTTTAAGTGACCAAGAGATAGCCAACCTATCAGATGCACAGTTCAAAGCACTGGCTATCAAGATACTCACAGAATTGGCTGATTTTGGTCACAAATTAGCTGAAAAAATGCAGGC